>CM060688.1:132187221-132787221 GCA_030686995.1 Artemisia argyi
ATTATAGTTTTGCCTATTTTGGTTTCTTCTTGGTTGAGGTGTTTTAGACCTAGGATTAGAATTATTTGGTTTTCTAGATGGTGGTGTTTTAGATCTTGTCTTAGGTTTAGAAGATCCTGCCTCATTTTTTAAAGACGGTTTATAGAATACTTTTACTTCTTCATTGTTGGCAAGAGGTATTTTTCTATCATTAATAAGTATATACTTAGGATTAGATTTTAGAGATTTTTGTTCATTAGGTTCATTTTCGAATTTGACATTTTTAATATCACTTGTTGAAGCTTCATTTGAATTATATCCTAAACCGGTTTTATCTCCGGATGTTCTTTGAATACTTATTATTTTACTAAGTGAGTGACTACTATTTTCGAATTTATCAAGTTTGCGAATTTCTTCCCTAAGTATTTCGTTTTCACCTTTAAGCTCTTGACATGATTTACATTCTTCAAAAATTTCTTTACCTTTTTCAAGTTGATGTATTTTAATTTTTAGTTATAGTACTTCATTTTCCAATTGATTGTTTATGTATTTTAGTGATTTGTTTTTGGCCATTACTAGTTGTCCTAATTTGCATAGCCTATTATATTCATTTTCTAGATCTTTTTCATCTAATGATAAGCTTTCATCATTAAAATATTCGGTTTCGGAACGTACCTCATTTGATGTATTCGCCATAAGGTACATCTCTTCTTTTGTCGTTTCTTTCTCATCTTCATCACTATCACTCCAATCGCCTCCAACAAAAGCTCTTTGATTTTGATCTCTTGTCATCATTGGACATTTTCCAATGAGGTGATTTGGATCACCACATTTGAAACATTTCCTTTCAATCTTGTTGTTCTTGTCATCCTTACTCTTTTGAAATGTTTTCTTTTCATCATGCGGTTGTCTTACGAATCTTCCTCGCCTTTTGAAAAATTTCTTGAAATCTCTTACGGCCATGGCGTATTCTTCGTCATCACTTTCGGAAGATGAGCTATCTTCGATACTAGATTCCTTTCTAGCTTTCAAGGCGATTGACTTGCTTTGCTCTCGTTTTTCTTTGACCATTTTGGAATCCTTCTTAATAATAACTTCGTAAACTTTTAGATTTCCAATTAATTCATCAAGTTGCAATGTTGACAAATTCTTTGATTCTTTAATCGCCGTCACTTTAGCTCGCCATTTTGGATGAAGAGCCCTAAGAAACTTCCTAACAAAATTCTTACTAGAAAAATGCTCATCAAGTGCTTTTAAACTTGTGATGATAGTGTTAAATCTAGTAAAAGCATTATCAATTGATTCCTCTTCCGGAATCGTGAATTGCTCATATTGTTGAACAAGTAGATCTATGTTATTATCTTTGACTTGACTATTACCTTGGTGAGTTATTAGTAAAGAGTTCCAAATTTCTTTTGCGGTTTCACACATAAAGATCCTTTCGTACTCTTTACGTGGTAGCGCATTATAAATAACCATTTTTGCTTCATTATTTTTAGCAAGTTTTCTTTTTAAATCATCATTTTGTTTTTCAAAAGGTACGATTTCATCTTTCTTTGTTTCGGGGTTATTTTGAATAGGTAAAAAATCACCATTAGTAATAACATGCCAAAGATCTAGATCTTTTGACTTCACATAAGTTTCAAATCGATTTTTCCAATATAAAAATCCATCACTTTCAAATAGTGGTGGTCTTTGCATAGATTGCCCTTCTAAATATTTTTCAGATTCCATAGATTGTTACAAGTTTTAAAATACAATATATTTTAAAGATCTTACTAGACGTGGCTCCTGATACCAATTGTGGAAAACTAGAAGGGGGGTTGAATAGTTTTATGCCCTTTTAAATTTATTACCAAAATATTTTGTAGCTTATTAAAAACTTTCGATTCGATCTCAAGTGAATTCAAGTAACAACCAATATAAGCAATTCTAATCTAATAATGAAAGTATTGAAATGTAATGAAGAAAAGATAGAGTTAGAAAGATCAAACCACAACACGCGAATTTATAGTGGTTCGGCTACAAGGACACCTTCCTTACCCTACTCCACTCCCCGAGTACCACACTCGAGAGTTTTCTTCACTATGTCAACAAACTCCTTATGGTGGAGAAACCTTACACACCTTGGCTTAAACGAGTTAACGACACTAAGCTAAATGTCGAGTTCTAATCGTAGCTAGAACCAATCTCACAACTTCTTCAAAGGCTTCACACCTTCTTCACACCTTCACAACTTCTTCAAGACTTCACACCTTCTTCACACCTTGTCAACTTCACACCTTCTTCTATGCACAACTAAGTCACAACTTCTAAACTACTTTACAACACACCTAGTTTCTACAATCAACAAATTCACACAACACTTTTACAAATATCTAACACTACTACAATATGAAACTAGCTATTCACAACACTACTACAATTAGATGGATGTAGAGGAGTGTTCTTCTTCTTGCACTTGAGTGGATGAAGCTTTGGATCACTTGGAAACAAAGACTTATGAATTATATGATCAAAGGATTTTAGATCTAGAAATGGAGGTTGGATTAGAAAGTTTATAGTGCAAAAAGGTGAGAAACATATGTGAAATGATCCAATATTTATAGGGCCAGAAAATACTGTTCTGGAGCGTGCCGGTCCTCTTAATTAGGGGGCGATCCCCTTAATGACTAAGGAGGCCGCCCTCCTGAACGTTGGAAAAGTTTTTCTGAATAAAATTTGCCCTTTTTGGTTGGAAATTTGAAATCATATCTTTGTAGTTTAATATAGCATTACCAAAAATGATTTACAAATATATATAAAATGTTTATATCATTTTATAAGATGTTATGTCTTAAGACAAAATTTCCTTTGATCATGTAATGCATAAGATGCTTAGTTTATGCATACCTTAAGTGATATTATGTCACAACTCGTAATTTTAGGTCATTTTCCAAACCTCGACAATTTACTATTCACAAATTACTATTCATCGATCACTATTCATCGTTTTACTATTCACCATTTTTGAGGTCAATTTGACATTCGAGAAACATTTAGAAATTTTACTATTCACTTGACACTATTCATTTCCGAGAGGAAGCCACTATTCACGTGCATTACTCATATCATCGTAAATTTAGTTTACGAGTGTTCAAATTCGCGTAACCGTATTGGTTCAGGAGCGAATTCATGCATTATTATCAGGGACATTTCATACGGACTAGAAATAGTCCGCATATCATCATTATGACACTTGCATACTATTCCACTCGTAGGATAATTAAATTAATACTTTTGGTATAATTAACGATTTACGTATGTTTATTTTAAATAAACACTAATACGCGAACTATAAAAATGTGACTAACATGTCCGACACTCCCGACTATTATCCCAATATATTTTTATATTCATTTTAATAATATAAAAATTATAATATTAATTTACCCGGTATTTTGGAAATTTATTTATTACGTATCGTACGTCTAACTTAACAACGACGGTTTTCACAAAAATTAAACGATAATCACCCAAACTCTCCGTACTTGTACCCGACATATTTTTACAATTTTTACGACTTTATTACGTCCCGAATAACTTCAATAAAATTTATTTCTAACAAACCCGGTACCCGATTAAACCTAAAACCAAAACTACATAATACTACTAATAATTTTTTAAAATAAACCCAAGACATCCCCCCCCCCCCTTTCCCTCCTTTTTGGGCCGGCCAAACCCCCCCCCCCCCCCCCCCCATGGTCCTAATAATCTAAATTCCACCAACTCACTTAAATGCTAACCTAACTTTTGTCCCCTAAGTATATATTAAACTTTTTTTCATCCATTTCTTACAATTACCATTTTTACAAGTGCAAGAAAACTCTTCTCTCATTTTCTCTTATGGTAGAATCGACCTAGGGTGGTCAAGAAGCAAGAACAACAAATTTTCCAAGATCTAGGTGTAAACTTGTTCATTTAGTCATCCTTGTTGGAGTTTTGAAATAGAAACTCAAGGATTAGTAGGTTTTCATCATCCAAACTCCCTAAACCTTCAAGTAAGTTAACAAACTCATTTTTATAATTTTTACAAGTTATTACTATGGTTATATACTTTTCTCACAAGAACTCATGCATATAATGATTTATACCACTCTATTTTGTATATATTTAACTTTTAAGCCCTAGAAAGTGATTTTTGGTTAGATCCTTGTTAGATCCACTTGGTTATGATGTTTAGGAACCCATGACACCCTAAGAAGGTGTATGGTAGGATTAGACTAGTTTTGTGGTGATTGAAAGTGGTTTGATTGAAGATGGAACTAGATTAGAACCCTAGAAATAATTTTTGAAACAATAGAAATACCTACTGTCCCTATTTTTGATTCGTGGAAAAATCAGTAGATGGTGGTTAAGTTTTGACCAAAGATTTAGAAAATACTTTCAAAAACGAAACTTTAGGCGAAAGAACGGATTAAAACGAGCTTATAACGAAGGAGATATGATTTTTGCAAATTTAACGACGAAAACTATTCTTATAAAAACTGCATGCTGTTTGGCAGTTTTCAACGGACAAAAAGAGGTGTTAAACGTAACCTAGAGGAGCCGAGTTATCAAAAATATATTAGTATATACAAAAACGAATCCGTGGATATAAAGAACAAGGAAAACGAGCTTAAAACGACCAAGTTATACCCGTTTTAACATTGTCAAACTATATATATATATATATATATATATATATATATATATATATATATATATATATATATATATATATATGGACACAAATAAAAATAATAACTTACACACTAAAGGGTATATTTTCTAGAAATGTTACTAAGGGCTATATCCTTAACAAATGAATACGTATGACCCAAGAGAATATTTATACGACTTAACGACGTCATTTCAAGGTTTTCGATACAAAGAATTTAACGCTAACTTTTTTGTACGAGATAATACGACAAGTTATATACTTCTATAAATAGACTTATTTTTCCCAAGTATGGAAACTATTTTACCATGACGATAACTAGTATTTCCAAATTACGAGTGGTATTGGTATCATGTGCATGTGCATTCATTACATCACGACATGATCTAAATTAGATCACTATCATTCATTTTAGGTTGCGGATAGTGTTCGCTCCTTGTTGTCCTTATCATTTCGCATCTTTGTATCTTCACTCCAGGTGAGTCATAGCCCCACTTTTACTTTTTATACTTGTTTTAACTCTTTGGGGGAGATACATGCTCAACTACTTGCTTACTAGTATAAATACTCAAAACATACTTTCTTGATACTCAAAACATTTATACTTGATTGTTTTATACTTGATTTCATACATACGTGATTGTGCTATACTTAACTGTGTTATACTAAACTGTGATTGTGTATTCTTGAGCAACTGAGACTTCCAATGGCCCCAGATTAAGTTGCTGGACACAACCATTGAGACATACATACTGAGACTTCCAATGGCCCCAGATTAAGTTGCTGGACACAACCATTGAGACATACATACAACGTGAGGTCTTCGGAGATGAAGTGTAGACTCACGACTAATTGCTTAACTGTTGTGATAACTTATACATGTTTAATCTTACTATATATATATTAGCAGTGGGTTGTGAACACACAGGTTACGAGTCTCTTATGGCGGGACTTGTAACTGAGTGGATTCACGATGCCTTTGCTGTGTGACCATTTTTTTCTATAAACTTTATTTGTTAAACAACTCTATGAACTCACCAACCTTAGTGTTGACACTTTTAAGCATGTTTATCTCAGGTTAGAAGGGCGATGGCAGGTTTATGGAGCTGAGAGTCTTAGGGCATGCTTTTGGAGACTTTCGCTTTTGTCGTTTACCATTCGAAACACTTTAAAAACTTATGTATTATTCTACTTTGGGATCTTTTGTTTTGTAAACTATGACTTTTAACTATTTGAATGGTAACTTTTTAAAACGTCTCATTTAGAGGTCGTTTTCTATATCTTGTACTTTGTGCCCTGAAGTAGCATCCCAATGACACAGTCTTCCGCTGCGGTATTTTGGGGGTGTTACATATTAGATGTAGAGGTAAATATTTATTACCAAATACTTGTTTACGTCTTAATCTTGACTTAATTTGATTTGAGTTTTGTGATTATCAAAACATAGGTTTATTGAGAGATATTAATAACATTTTTAAACATTATTTATATCAACAATATATATATATATATATATATATATATATATATATATATATATATATATATATATATATATATAGAGTTAGGATCAAATAAGAAGAATAATAAAAATAGGAAGGATAGGAAGTAACTACAACTACACATTCTAGATGCACCTACAAAAATGGATGCATCTTCATTCAAATTTTCCTTCCTACATTAAAATGTGTGGCTAGAATTACTTCTTACCATTCTTATTTTAATTATTCTTCTTATTGGATCCCTTCCCTATATATATATATATATATATATATATATATATATATATATATATATATATATATATATATATATATTTTTTTTTTTTCTTTTTTTTTCTTTTTTTTATATTATTGGTTTAATGATCTCGATGCGTGAATGACGAATGAGAAATCTTCGGATGTAGTAATGTCGGATTACTCGTTTCAATATGTCTCAAGTTCAAAAGTAATTTATAATATTAAGTATTATTTTACGTATAACGTTATCGTATTATATAAGTAAAAATATTTTATAAATATTTTTAGTATAAGGTTATATTTATATTTTGTAAAAAGAATTTACTACGTAAAATAATATAGTTTTTAAAAGTGTTTATGCTTATGACAAGTTTAGCCCTTAGTTATAACAAATATTACACTTTTAGTCCTTATGTTAAAATATTTACATTTTTAATCCAAAATAGTACTTTTTCAGTTATTACTTTATCTTTCATTAAATGGCAGTTTTTACCCTTAGATTCTATTAAATTCTCACTGTTTTATAATAGGTCCGAAACTTTTTTGGCACTTTTAGCCCCTTAGCAAAGTAATTTGCAAAAATAGTCCAAAGTTAAGTTTTTGAAAAAGTGAACTTTTATATTTATAAAAGTTATTGTCTTATCTTATTAAAAGTTACCAAAATTTAGTTTTTAAGATGAAAACGTTTTGAGTTTTATGCTTTCTTTCTCTCGAAATTTTGTTTAGGAAAAACACTCATGGGCTCGTTAGCCCAAGTCAAGCCCAAGTTTAGTTTTGAAAATCTTAGAAATGTGACTCGATTGAGCTTTAGGTTTAGGCCGATACGAGCTAGTGTTAAACGTTATAATCCTTGCATGGTTGACGATCTTCATTATCTTGGTTTCAAGAAGTAGTCGGTCGAATAATACATATATATTATACGTAAAAATGAAAAGAAAACGAAAGGTTTCTAGGGGTGTCGCGTGTGTTGTTTTGTGATAAAATCCTTATGTTTTTAAGTGTGTTAATCAATATGTGATGAAATGTATGCATGAATCACGAAAAGTAAATAATGAAAGAAGGAAAGAGGGTCGTGTATACTTACAACACCAAAAGGCGGTAAATAGGTCGAGTGAGGATACGAGATGAGAAACGAGAGACTAGCGACTTGGTACCCCTTTCGAATCTAACCCCCGATCTAAATACTTAACCCGAAATCCTTAAGTGACCCAGAAAATCCAAAGGCTTGCTCCTTGAGTGTTTCGACAGTGAGTAAAATGAGAGAATATGATTGAGTGATTTGAAAATCAAGTTTGAGTATGGTGAGGGTGAGAGTGGTAAGTGAGGTATTTATAGGAAAAATGGTGAGTGAGGTTGGGTGTTAAGCATGTGCTTCTTGTGATTGTGGTGTCAATCGAATAGCAACAAGTATGTCAAGAGTTTCATGGTTTAGTCTTGTTAAAGGGATATAGTCAAGAGCTAATATGATTTGTTTATGTATAGGACAAGGGGATTAGGAAGAACATGTATGTACTTGTCGAATATATTAAGGAAGAAGGGGAAAGCATGTGATCTTTGGTTGGGGTTAATGAAACACAAAACCCTTTGGTTAATGATTTTGAAGAAAAGTAACATTAATTTATGTTTTAGCTTAGGGATAGTTAGGGTGGCTTGGTTTGTTGGGTCTTGGTACGTATTACACGCAAAGGAAAGAAAGAAAGATTGTGTTGGTGTGTTGGGTCGACAAGGGAACAAGAAAGAAAGAGAGCAATGTTTTTAAAATGGTGTCAATGTGTTTGTGTTGCTGTGGTGTCGAGGAGCAAGAGAAAAGAGATGAAAGAAAATAGGGTGTCGAGTTCCATGTGTCTCAAAAGTAACTAGGAAACATGCAAATATATACCAAATGCATAGGTTGAAAAATTATGGTGGTGTTTGGTCTAGGCTGTGATTCAACAAAGAAAAAGAAGAAAAACTTGTTGGGCTTGTGATGTTACTCGGCCTAGTCCAAAAGAAAAGAATGCTTTGGGCTTGTGAAATGTTCGGCCCGACAGAAAAAAAGAAATAACCAAAGTTGGGCTAAGCGTGTCGAAAGCCCAAGTAAAAGAAATGAGAAATTGAGCTAGCATTTCGGGAAATATTATGTCGGGGTTTGCCCAATATAGAATACAAAAATTATCGGTGATATTTGTACACACACACATACACACACACACACATACACACACACACACACACACACACACACACACACACACATATATATATATATATATATATATATATATATATATATATATATATACATGTGTATATATAGTAGAGTTAATTATAGTTTCGTTCATATATATATATATATATATATATATATATATATATATCACTAGGTCGGTATTAGGTTTTGTAGCTATTCAGGTCACATCTAGTTTCTCGGTAATTCAGTAGTGACCAACACACATCTCGGAAGTAAAAATAATAGTTCATAGCAACGAAAATTTTAAATTGGCCCGCAAAATGGCCTACTGATCAGTTATATGGAAAATTGTTCAGTGATAAGCCTTACTAAATGATATGGGATTTTACGAGGTATTACATGATAGGAGTGCCAATTCACAGTTGGGAAGTCGAATTATTCAGGAAGATTGGACAAAAGTGGGGAGCCGTGGTTGATACAGAAAATTGCTCATTACAAGAAGCAAGATCAGTGACGGCGAGAAGAGTCCTTGTGGCAACCAAGAATATAGGCCGCATAACGGAGTTCCAACGTGTTAAGATTAATGGGCAAATGTATGAGGTGAATATAGAATAAGCATGTTGTATTAAAGATGATTGGGTGAACATAAATTCAGTAGATAGTGATCGAAAAGTGGGTGATGTATCTGCTCGAGAGGAAGGTGAGGATAGTGACGATAATAGGAATGCTGAGTGGATGGATGGAGATGATTTAGATGATGATTGGGATGAAAGTTATGGTGATAGTGAAGAATGGAAAGAAGATGACGAATACTGTAGTGAAGGAGATAAATTCCGGCAACATGTGGGGGAAACAGAGGAGTCGAGAAACAGACCATTGGAAAGTGGTGAAAGTTTCAACAACATTGGTGTTGATGAAGGCGGCGGTACGCAAGAGAAAGGTCCTATGGATAGTGTAGGGGAGGCTGAGTTGTCTAAAGTTGCAGAGGTAGGTGGGGTCCAACATAATTTTAATAATATGGGTGGTAAAAGTAACGGGATAGATTTTAACAAGTAAAATAGTGGGCCGGGTGTCAACATATCTGGTGGTAATGGGCTAGATCAAGATACAAAGGGAGTTGGTTCCATTCATGTGGATCCATGATGCGTGGAATTGCGCCCTCGCAAAAGGTTTTACCTCTCAAGGGATCTTGAGAAGCTTGCAATCCCCACCAGGCAGTGTACCTGACCGTTGTAGTATAGTATAGTGGCAAGTACCGGGGGATTGATTATTCAACTCAAAGAATAGTGTTCGCTAGGGTTAAAACTCAATTAAATTAGGTCTAGAGATGAGGGATGATTCTTTTTGTATTTTTGTATTTTATAGAAAGCAAGTAAAAATCTCAGTTTTTAGAAGAGTGGGCAGAATTAGTTGCTAGTCAACTAACCCAAATAACTACAAATGCAAACAAAATAAAATAAAATGAACTTAAAGTAACTATGGCGAAAACAATAATAATAGAAAATGTGTTTACTTAGATTTCACTACTCCCTAGCTATCTTTTACCGGTTGGTTAGTTTGTTACAATTGCATGGATGACGGGTTATATTCCTTAATACCATTCGTAGGGCCGTGTACGATCTTCCCTAACTCTATAAGCATATACCTCTTCCTATGTCGAGCCGACTACTAGCTCCTAACATGGCCTCATTAGTAGTTACCTATGCATTAAATATAACCAATTTATCATAGTACACCTCCGATCATGTTTCTTAAGACATTCAAGCAAGTTACCAATTGGAAGTCTGCCAGTTTTCTTAAGCCTAACATCGAAATCATTCATCCACAACAATTATAAACAAACAACCAACCAATAATCAATATCTAAGTTTCATTACATCTAAGCAAACACAAAGAAAACCTAGCCTAGCATGTTAAAGAGAAGACAAGCATAAGATATAATCAACCAACACATAGATATATTGAATGATTGTTGGAAAACTTATCTTCAATTAAGCATGGATGAAACAAGGGTTTGAAACCCTAAAAAATACAGTAAAATTTGTCTAGGGTTTTCTCCTCTCAAAGTTGCACACAATGAATGAAAAATCAAAAACTATATATAGAATAATGGGTCTGATGGCGTCAAGAGTAAGGTCTGACACCGTCAACTCGCCGCCATAATTATCATCGTATTGCCTAGATCCACTTCTGACATCGTCATGTGTAAACTGGGTCTTGGCCGTCACATGCAAATTACTCTTGATGGCCTTGGTGACGCCGTCATGTACAATTCTTCCAAAACCTCTCTAGCGCGTCACGTGTAACTTGATTTATCCACCTCTTTGTCAAAGGGTGACGGTGTCACATGCATACCCTGACGCCGTCAGGTACAATTTCCAGCATTAATTTGAGACTTTGTCATTTTCTTCACTTTTTCGCTCAAAAAACGTCCAAAATGCTTCCTTTTCCAGATTTCCTCTCAAAAGTACCTAAAATGCCAAAAGGAACGATTTAGGGCAATATTTGATCAAATAATCTCGACTTTTGGCTTAAATGACTCCCTAAAAGCGATACACTTTTTGTCTCATCAATCCAACGTTTAATGGTAAATTAAACATGGATGGAGATGTTGAAATAAATAACAATTTTAATTAGACTAAAGAAAGTGTGGTTAAAAAAGAAGCATGTATTGAAGATAAGAAGATCTACAAGAGCCAGGCTCATCCTATCTTGGTAGCACGAGAAGATGGTAAGCTAAAAAGTATAAAAATCACGAATAAAGATAGGAATAAAAAGGGAAGCTTAGGGATGAAGTTTCGGTCAAAATCATATGATGGTGCGATGGGATCAGGTAGATTATGGAAAGGTAAATTATGTATCAGAAACATTAAGGAGCTAGCCAGTACCAAACATCTCAAGGTGAAGAAGAAGAATATATTGATCCAAAAGCGGAGCAAAGAGAAAGATACTAGCCAAGGTGGATATATGAATTCATGTGGGAGATCCATAAGGGTGGATCAAAAAATTGGTGAGGAAGTATTGTCCCAGTTGGAGGAGTTTGGGGAAAGCATAGGATTAATATGGGAAGGTAGACGTAAAACCGTAGGTCATGCCGTGGCGATCCCGGAGCCAATGGAGGAAAGAGCAGGTATGTAAGCTTGGTTTTGTGTGTTAGTTGGATTGTTAGTATAGGTATTTCTATGAAGCTTATGTCTCTGAAGTGTAGAGGTATCGGTAAGGTTGGGAAGGTTGATTGGGTCCGAGATTTATGTATAAAAGAAAAACCTGTAGTAGCAGGAAACAAAATCTAAAAATATCGATATAAAAATGGTTAATAGTATATGGGGGTCAGATGATGTAGACTACGTGAAAATGGATGCTGTCGGTCGATCGGGGGGAATTTTATAATGTGGGATAATAAAGTATTCAACAAAGATCAGGTTATAAGCGATCCGGGTTTCGTGGCGGTTTTGGGTAGCTGGATTGGGGTGGGTGAAATGGTGGGATTTGTGAACGTTTATGGGCCACGGAATGAAAGTGATAAAAAAATCTTTGTGGAGCCAAATTAGCAGGGTGATTGGTAATGTGAACGCGTGTTGGTGCATTTTTGGTGACTTCAACGAGGTAAGAAGATTGGATGAAAGGATGAACATAGAATTTAGTACCAGGGGAGCTTTGGAGTTTAATGATTTTATTAGAAAAGAGAACTTGATCGATGTTCCTTTAGGAGGTAAAAGGTTTACGCGAATTAGCGACGATGGAATAAAATTTAGTAAACTTGACAGATTTTTGGTATCAGAGGAGTTTCAGAAAGTATGGAGGAACATTGGATTAGTTGCTTTAGACAGGAAACTGTCTGATCACTGTCCGATCATGTTAGTTGACAAGGGTTTAGAGTTTGGTCCGAAACCTTTCAGATTCTTTGATGCCTGGATGGATGAGGCGGATTTTCAAGAGCTTATCCGTAATGAATGGATGGCATCAGTTTTCACAAATAATCCCGATTGTGTTCTTAGGGATAAACTAAAAAAATGTGAAAATGGAGTTAAAGACATGGAGTAAAGAGAAGTACAGGGGGTTGGATGCGGAAATTGAAACGGCTAGAAAGGAAGCAAATTTATGGGAAAAAGAAGCCGAGGGTAGAACCTTAGCGGATTACAAGCTTGAATTGTGGCAGAAGGCTCGGGAAGATTGGATAGGAAAAGACAGAATCAAAGCGAAAATGATAAAACAGAAAGCAAGAGTTTAATGGTACGAGGAAGAGGATGAAAATTCAAAGTATTTTCACGCAAAGGTAAGGAAACGATATAGAAAGAACGGTTTTAGGGGTCTTATGGTGGATGGCATGTGGTGCGAAAATGCTACAACAATCAAACAAACCGTTTATGAATACTTCAAAGGAGTGTATTCGGAAATGGATACGCGCCCCCCGAAGTTTGTTAACAACAGATTCAAGCGCTTGACTGAAATTGAAGCTAATCTTTTAGAGGCGGAATTGGAGGAAAAAGAGGTATGGGAGGCAATGAAGTGGTGTGGAAGCTCAAAGGCTCCAGGGCCTGACGGGTTCAAATTTAAGTTTTTGAAGAAGTGTTGGGAAATCATAAAGCCTGATATTATGAGGGCGGTGATGTGGTTTTGGGAGAATGAAAGGATTAGCAGAGGATGTAACTAATCCTTCGTAGCTCTAATTCAAAAATAGTAGATCCAATTAGTCTTGGTGACTTTCACCCGATAAGCCTTATTTGGTGCTATTATAAAATTGTAGCTAAGATTTTGGCGGAAAGATTAACGAAAGTGATAGAAAAATTAATTAGAGAAGTTCAAAGTGCTTTTATTAAAGAAAGGTTCATTCTCGACGGAGTCCTGTTGGTTAACGAGGTGGTAGATTTTATAAAGAAATCAAAGAATAGGTGCCTCATTTTCAAGGTAGATTTTGAAAAGGCATATCATTGCGTCAATTGGAAATTCTTATACGAAGTGATGTATCAAATGGGTTTCAGAAGGAAGTGGTGTGGGTGGATTCGTGCTTGTCTTGAGACGGCTACTTCTTCTATCCTTGTTAATGGTGCCCCTACTAACGAATTTGCACTACAATGAGGAATCAGACAAGGGGATCCGTTATCCCCATTTTTATTTCTACTAGTAGCTAAAGGTTTGAACATCATGATGCAAGAGGTATTGAATAGCGGTCTATTTGAAGGTATTAAAGTGGGAAGTGATGATGTATGTTTAACACATCTTCAATACGCGGATGACACGATAATTATAGGCAAATGGAATAGAAGTAACATAGTCAATTTGATGAAACTTCTCAAATGTTTCCATCTAGTCTCGGGATTGAAAGTTAACTTAAACAAAATTAAATTGTACGGTATTGGCATTGACATGGAGGAAATCGAAGATTATGCTAGGAGTTTGGAGTGTCGTGCTTGGAAGCTTCCTTTCTTTTATTTAGGGCTTCCGGTTGATAACAATATGGGGAGAATTGAAAACTGGAACTTAATGGAAGATAAATTCAAAAGTAAGTTAGCTGATTGGAAAGCAAAAATGATTTCGTTTGGCGGAAGATTGAATCTTGTTAAATCGGTTCTCGGTAGCTTATTGTTGTACTTTTCTCATTGTTTCGAGCCCCAATGAGTGTTCTCCATTCTCTTGAGAGCATTAGGAGAGATTTTTTTTGGGGAGGGAGAGTTGGGGACTTAAAACATATGGACTGGGTTAAATGGGAATAGGTGTTGTCTAGTTATGGGGTGGGGGTTTAAATATCAGTAGCCTTAAAGCCATGAATTGGGCGCTTCTTTGCAAGTGGTGGTGGAGATTTCGGGTTGAGAGTCAGGCATTATAGGTCAAGGTGATTAAAAGTCTGTACGGGGCAAGAGGAGCGTTGCTAGAAGAAAATACAAGTTTTACCAGGAATAGTGTGTGGGGAAATATAGTGAAAGTAGGTAGGGATTTGGGTAAGATCGGGATTAATCTAACTTCTACAGTCAAATAGGAGGTGGGCAATGGAAAGGCGATTCATTTTGGGATGACATTTTGGGTGGGGGGATAGAAGGTTACGTGAGTAATTTCCTAGGCTATATCAATTAGATGTGTACAAAGAGGTTAGTGCAGGTAACAAAGGGGCGTGGAGGGGGGATGATTGGACGTGGGAGTGGCGTTGGAGGAATACTCCAAGAGGAAGGGTGCTCAGAGATGTTGCAGAGTTATGCAACTTGGTACAATTTGTTCAACTAAAAAAGCATGTGATGGACAAGTGTAGGAGGGAGCTGAGTGAAGATGGCAAGTTCTCAATCAAAGATCTTAGGGACTTGATAGATTAAAAGGTTCTCGGGTTAACTGGGAGACAATTTGTTACTCCATGGCGCAAAAGCATTCCCAAAAAGGTATGTATTTTTATATGGCGATTGTATCATGGGAGGTTTCTAGTTCGCACTATTCTCGATGACATTGGTATTGATCTTCATACTCTCTTGTGTCCTTGCTGTAATGACGTTATTGAATCTATGGACCATTGTTTCGTTTTATGCCCAAAGGTTCAGTTGGTTTGGAAGCGGGTATTCGAATGGTGGGGCTTAGATAATATAGTTGTGTTTTCGGTCCAGGAAGTTCTCAATTTACCTGGTATCGATTCTTTTAATGGTATAACCAGAGAGAGATGGAAAGCTGTGATTTGGTCCACGCTATACATGATATGGAGTAACAGGAATCAAGTGATATTTAGAAAGAATGGTTCCATGATTCCGGATTTGTTTAAAGAAATTCAGTTGCGATCTTTCGAATGTATTTTGGCCTGGTCAAAAAAGGATGAGGTGAAACGGGAAGAGTGGTTCGGAGGTCCGAGCAATGGTGTGTAATTGGCTACTAGAGTTGTTTTGCTTCTCTTCTTTTGGTCGTAGTTTCTGTCTTCGGGTTCACTCATAATTTAGTTAGCCTCCTGGTCCTCTTATTGTTGTTTTCCATGCTCGTGAGATTGCTCATTGTTTTTTGATAGCTCGCCTCCAGCCCTGTATCTATGTATTATAGAAAAGGGCATGTGGTTTCCGTTGTACTGGTCTGTATCTGTGTTCTGAGTTTTTTTATTTATATATCTATTTGCCCTTCAAAAAAAATTATAGTGCTTTAGTTGGTATATATGGAATTCACCCTAGTTTTGATACAAGTAATCACCAGAGTCCAAAAACTGAGATTAGATTTACGTAGCATTTGTTTATTTATCTAACACTATAATAAATTCGTAAAGTTAGTTTTATTTATTTCATATATATTCGCACATCTCATCTTCATATATACATGTTATGTAATTTTATTATTTTATGACAAAATATTCAACTTGTTGTGAAAGTAAAGAACAAGAATAAAAAGATGGAAGGAGAAGAGAGAATTTGTATTAATTATCATCCATGTTACATTAAGGATGTATTTATAAGGTACAAACCCTAATAAGATATGATAAATATATATAAGCCCATATTTACAATACCCCTCCTTGCATATTCATCATTTATTACAAGCTATAAACTGCCTCATTAAAAAAACTTTACAAAGAAAAACCCAATGGGATAAAAATTTTATGAAGGGAAAAATAGTGCAGTGCGCCTAATACATCTCCTTAAATTAATGTATATCTTCCAAGTGTCGAAGGTTGGTCTTCTGAACCAATTGATCAAAAACTTTTGTTGGCAAATATTTTGTGAAAAAATCTGCCAAATTTTCACTTGATCAAATTTGACAAACATCAATAACTCCATCCTTTTGTAGATCATAGTGACAGGAAAAGGGTACATGATTTCTTCATACGCTTAGGGATATTGCCTCGTCAAAAACCTTACTAGGAAAACCCAGTGGGGACAAAAACATGGTCAAGAGAAAAAGAGTGCAACACCTATTTCAATCACTCCAACTTTTTCTATACCAACATAGTAAGCGTCTTGATAGAATAAACATGTTTGATTCTCGTATGAACAAAGGTTTTTCACATGTTGTTCATATATACATAAGGATTAAACATATATCATACATCTTATTCAAGTACTTCCTCGTACTTCATAAGTTATGTAGTACTAACAAATTCAAATGAAATGATATAATACATCACGCATGACCATGACTCCTCCCAATCCAACCTCTTAACTAGGTGTGGTCAACAGGTCAAGCCTGAGAGAAAGTGATCAATTTATGATCCGGTGTAAGCACAGTGTTTTCTCGGGTCGTTATGTCCCGACGAGATTGAAATTGTGTTTTTGAAACGTTTGAGTGATTCAATGATTGAGGAAAGTAACATATAATGATTTGGATTTGATTTACACTACTGGAAATGATTGAAATTAACAGTATTAACAATTACAGGAAATATATATATATATATATATATATATATATATATATATATATATATATATATATATATATATATATATATATATATAAACGTGAACTGAATTTAATACAACTACGATTACGTACAGAGAAAAAGATGAGTTTTAAGCAAAATTAAACTAGAGGGGGTGAAAATGATATTTTTACAAAATTTATATTAAAAGAAAATTTTAAATAAAATAAAATTATTTTTTGATTATTTTATTATTTAATATTAATTAAAAACTACTTAATAATTAATTAAAACTAATATAAACCTAATTTAAATTAAGAAAAATACTAAAGTAACTTAGAAAAATATGAAAATTTTTATAAAACTAATTAACCATTACAGGAACCCTAAAAATTATAAAAAGTTTATAAAAATTATATATAAGCTATTTTAATATTTTTTTAATAATTTAATAATTAAATCCTAATTAAACTAATTTAGTTATGAAAAATACCAAATGAACAGTAAAAATTACGAATTTTTTTTGAAAATTCCTTTATTAATTATAAAACCTAGGAAAAATATAAAAAAAAAAATACTATTGCTTATAAATAAGCAGAAAAGAAATTTATTTTTGGCTTTTCTGATTAAAACTATATAAAATTAAATTAATTATAATAAATACTAAATAAACTCAGAAAATTATGAATTTTTTTTTAAAACTATTTTAATATATAAGAAACTTAGGAAAAATATAAAATTGGAATTTGCTTTTTGAAAAAGCTGAAAAATAAGCCAAATGGCTTAAATAGAAGCTATCACTTCTTTTATATTTTTGGTTTTTCTTATTTTTTCTTTTGAAAATGTATTTTAGTACTGAAAATAGGAAAATTTTGTGAAAACAATTATTTTAAAGCTTAAAATAAGCTCTGTGCAAACTTATTAGTTTGACAGAAGGCCTAATAAGCTAAAAAGTGCATTTTTTTTGGTGGATTAAGCTACTAATAAGCTACAAATGACAAAATAAGCTATAGCCACTAAGATGAACATAAAACAAGATAAAAATATTGAATAAGCACTATGAATAAGCCAGGAATGACAAATAAGCACATATCACAATACACAGGCACAAAGGGCCAAAAGAGGCTAACTGCAGCCCTCTATGGGGCCCACAGAAGTGATTGGAAGTCCAATGTAAGGCTTGATCTATAAAGATGGCCTGGTGAGCTTTCAAATAAGCCAGGGTTCAAGGGCTGGGGCCCACAAATAAGCTAGGTGAGGGCTTATGAAGTTAGGTGAATTACACTGAGTGCTCAGGGACTTGGTGGTGATCAGGGTGACTAACATGGCTAAATAAGCTAGGGGCGAGGGGTTCAAAGATCAAAATAAGCTAAGGAACAATGAAATGGACTAATAAGCTATCTTAAAAAGCCAAGGTTGAGGGCTGGGGTCCACAGGTGTGATCAGGATGAGCTTATGAAATTGGACTAATTCCCTTGTGCAGGGGAGGTACTTTCCCTGCAGGCATAAATAAGTCCTAAATAAGCACTTAAATAAAATCTTAAAAATAATTCAAATGAAAATTCCACAAGTTAAGCTGGTAAATTTTAACCTCCAAAAAGCTCAGGGCTTAATTTTGAAATCTAAAATCAGGAAAAATCTTGGGAAAATTGGATTTTCTGAAAACTATGTAATTTGACTTTTTGTAATGAACACCTAAGTTGACTTATTTGAGATTCTAATGACTTCTACTTACTGATTATGATATATTAAGTTGGTATGTTATGATTTTAAACTAAATTAACAAATAATACACTGAGTTGATGAGAAATGATTCCTAAAATTCTAATAGTGAACTAGTTAATGAGCTAACAATCTAATTTTGACTTTTCACTCAGTGAGGACTGGTTTTTAAGACTTAAATGATATACTAGGAACTATGGAAGCATGTATCAAGCAAGAAAAACAACAAAAGTTAGGTATATCACCAAGATATTCACTAATCCAAACAGCCTTTTAACACAATGATTTTTAGATTTTTGAAGTTAACAACTGATTTAGACCATAAAAAAGGTTCTCAAGACTCTAATATGATGCAATAAGCTACAATGAACACTGAAACAACAAAATTAACCACAAATACTCAAGAATCCATAGTATACTAGTTGACTATGAGATTTAAGAAAATGAATAACAAGTTTTTCTACTGAACAAACTAGCAATCATAAATCACTACATAACTTAAATACACTAAATTAACACAAATAACAAAGAATTGAGCAATGATAAATAGTTAAACAGTGAGATGCAAAAATTGTATAAAAGGCTTACAATGTGCAATCCAAGCTAAAAACCAAGAACCAGTACCAAAGAACCAATCCTCTAGGCTTTCCACAAAGCCACTAACACAGGGCCATCCTTAATATACCCTGCTCCAGCTTCTTCTTCTTTCTCAAGTGATTTTTATTTTTTCACTATTTTTTTTTTTGTTTTTATGAATTTTTGGTTTTTCTAAGTAAACCTGTCTTTTGTGTACTATAAGCTTGTATAAGCTTATAAGTGAATTGATTTGAGCAAAAAGGAGCACTAGATAGCTATTTTTAATAATACTAAGCTTAACATGAAATTTGTACTAGAAATGGTATAAACTGAAAATGCTTGATAGATTAAGATTAAAGATTGAAAAAGGTTTACAATACACTAACAATACTGAAAATACAACTTTAAAACTTAAGATTACACTGGAAATTTGAAAATGAAACTAGTCGACATACAATTTAATTAAATTAAACTACACTCTGCTCTCTTCTCCTTCTTCTTCATTATATAGGCCAAATTAGGGTTCCTTGGACCTTTCTGAGCAAATCCCATCATAAATCTTGACCCTTGGATCATTCAAACTCAATCCTAGCCTTCCACGTGTTTTGGCGGGAAAACAAGATAATGGAAATTTTCTTGTTTTATTGCAAGAGGGAGGTAGCATTTATTGTGGTTGTCTTGTTAGGTGGATAGTGGGTTGGGCGGTGGAAGTGACAAGGATGGTGGGGAGAGGTGGATGTGATGGTGTTGCAGGTTACAAGTGGGGAAGAAGGAAGGAAGAGAGGGTCAAAGGGTGGGTTTGACCCTATGTTTTATTAGTGATAAAATGGGGTTGGGCCTGAGGATGGTTTGGGCTTAGGGTGTTGGATCAGGGTTGTGTGGTGGATCAGGCTAAGGGAATGGGTGGGTTTGGATTGTATTTTGGTAATAATAAAGGGTGTCCTTTTGGATTAAAACTTACACAAGGACCAATTTTGTAATTCACTAATTTTTAAGGGACTGAAAGTGTAGTTTTTCCAAAGTATTTCAAGGGTGAGACTTGCCAAATTTGAATAATACAAGGGCCATAAGTGATGTTTTCCACAATTTAATCCCAGGGACCAAAAATGCCAAACTCTAAAAGTTAAGGGACCAATCTTGTAATTTCTTAAAATCTTTAATCCAAGGATGAATTTTTGCTTCTTTGTGATTTTCCAGGGTCCCTTGATGTTTATTTTCCACATTTGAACTTCTAGGGACTAAATCTGCCAAAACTTCAAAGTTTAGGGACTAAACTTGTAATTTCTTCAAACTTTTCACCCAGGGATCAAACTTGACAACTTATGAATTCCCAAGGACTTTTTTTGACTTTTCATCCAATTCCAATGCTCAAGGGCCATTTCTGTCAATTTCCAAACTTGAGGGACAATTTCTGCCAATTTTGCAAACTTTTGCTCCAAGAGAATATAATGCATCATTAATATGTAATTTCATTCCTCGTAGCAAGTTTGTATTTTCTTTTATGGAGCATCCATGTAAATCTCAAAATATATTAGCATAGATTCTTACATATATGAAGATAGTGTGTAATATATATGACACACTGCTTGTATTTTTCATACATAATATTTTTTTTACTCCGTACTAATTTTGCCACTTTTAGTGGTTGGTCATTTTTATTTTACTGTAACCATATCTATGACCTTAATAAATGATCATTAATCGTTTATCGTTATATAATCACATTCACCTTAAGGGAATTGAGATCTTATGTTGATCATTTTATAACATTCACTTGAAGGAATGGACATCTTTATGTTGATCACTTCTGTTGGGAATTATACTTAACAGTTGGAACTGTCAAGCTTAAAGAATAAACTATTGAAAGTTTACACTTGCAGTTTGTACTGCTCAGTACAGAAAGTTAAGTACTGATTATGAGATTATGATCAAATGTGAAGACGCGTTCAAGATAATTATAGAATGGTTTGCATGAATATTTTATATGTTTAAAATGATACGTATATTGTTCTAGTATAGTTATCTTGTACAAGACTCCTTGTGTGTTATAAAAGGAGCTTCTAGGTTAAGAGAGAAATATATTCACAAATATACGAATACATAGAATAGCTTCAAGGTTATAACCCTAGTGATAGTAAAGATCACTCGTATTATTGATAATAATATTGAAGCTTGTTTGGTGGTGAATATACAGTGTTTCTGTCTCATTGTTTCTTATATACATTCATACATTCCACATACAATATCTTCTAAGTGTTAACTAGTAAATTCCGCTTGCTAGTTGGCATATACTCAAAGTATCTATCTAACACAAGGCGTATGTTTAGATCCTTCACAAGTGGTATCAAAGGCATGTTTCTGATACTTTGAATTAGAAGATCCAAAGAAACAACTCACTTTAACAAATCCAATGGAGATGGAAAACAACTAGTCCAATGTTGCAGCAAGGCTTCCGAAGCTCAAACTCAATGTGTTTGAGATGTGGAGAATCATGATAGAGCAGTACTTTCTTGTACAAGATTATGCTCTATGGGAAATCATCATGTTTGGTGACTCATTCAATCCTGGTACTTCTTCTAAAACAATTGATGGCAAGGTGGTTCAAAAGCTGAATACTGGTCCAGTCATCAATGAAGAAAGGCTTCAAAAGAAGAATGACTTAAAGGCAAGAAGCTTACTACTTATGACTCTTCCTAAGGATCAAATAATTGCATTCAGCAAATACAAAACAACAAAGACCCTGTTTGAAGAGATCTGCTCAGTGTTTGGTGGAAATGATGCTACCAAAAAGACTCAGAAAACATTGTTGATGCAGAGTTATGAAAATTTCTCTTCAACCAATAATGAATCTATTGATAGCATCTTTACAAGACTTTAGAAGATTGTAACACATCTGACTGTGTTTGGCATTGAGGTAGACAAGGAAGACCTCAATTTGAAGTTCTTAAAGAGTTTGCCTTCAGAGTTTCACACCAATGTAATTGTCTGGGAAAACAAACCAGAAGTTGAAACTATGAAACTTAATAATCTTTACAATAATTTTAAAATTATTGAACAAAGATTGAAGAAGGCTGGAAAGTTAAGTACAAGCTCTGGGAACTTGGCACTTCTCTTATCTTCTGTTAATGAATCTTCTGATGAAGATAGTGATGAAGAAAATTCCACTGCTGATCTTGCTATTTCCACCGTTAGTACAAGTGTTACCACTGCTAATTCTAAAAAGAAGGTTGTTGGACTTGGAGATCCTAGCTTCTATTCTTTCATCTCAAGCCAAGTCAGTGGTTCACTTCTAACACATGAAGACATGGAGCAAGTAGATGATAATGATATGGAAGAGATGGATATCAAGTGGCAGGTTGCACTTCTTAGCATGAGGGCTAAGAAGTTCTAGCAAAGGACTAGAAGGCAAATTACCATCAATGGTAATGAAACTACAGGATTTGACAAGAAGAAAGTAGAATGTTTCAACTGTCATAAGTTGGGACACTTTGCTAGAGAATGCAGAAAACCAAGGAAGCAAGATAACATATCTACTTGGTACAAGCAAGAAAATAAGAAAGAGCCATATGTGGAAGAACCAAAATTTCCATGCTAGCTATTGATGGAGTTAGTTATGATTGGAGTTTAATGGCAGATGAAGAAGAATCATCTTCTGAAGCAGGATTGGTAGCAACAGAGTTTTCTCTTATGGCCTTCTCTGACTCTGAGGTACATTCTAATGATAGTTGTTCTAAATCTTGTAAGCTTTAAAAGAGTGTGAAAGACTTAGGGAACTATTAGAGAAACAAGCAACAGAGTTAATGGATTCTAACTATAATTTGTCTAATCATAAAAGAGGCTTCTCTGTTTTAGAAGCCCAATTAGAACATTACAGGGCTAATGAGTGTTGACATAAATAATGCATGAAAACGTTATTTATATTTTTCGATAACTCTATATTTTGACGATCACAAAATGTAAACTTATCAAACGTAAGATTATTACGTAAACAAGTATTTAGCTAGTTTATATCACCATATCCAACTTAATCACTCAAGGTATGAATAAACAAGTGTTTAATACATCTCATGATCAAAGGGGTATTTAATTAACTAATACAAAGTTTATTTAATTATATAAAAATATTATATATTTTTGAAAAACACTTTTGGTAATAAAGAAAAATGTTTTAATCATACTAAATATATGATTTCAAATTTTTAACCAAAATCAGTTAGTTTTTCACCAAATAAACTTTCCCCACTAAAAGACAAGTTTTCTGGCCGTTACAGTTGGGCGGCCCCCTTAATTATAAGGGGCGGTCCCCTTAATTTTAAGGGGGCCGGCCTTGATTTAAGGAGGCCGGCCACGCTCCTCTGTCAGAACTTGTTGCCTATAAATACCACCTTAAATCTGGAATTTTTCTCACCTTTTGCACGAAATTTTCAGATTTCAAACTCTCTAAACATCCTCTAAAACCCTTTGATCATTTGTATATTAATCCTTGTTTAAGTGATTCAATCCCTTCTCATCCATCCTCATCCAAAGTGCAAAAGAAGAACACTCCTTCTACAACTAAGTTCAAGAAGTATTGAAGAGTAGTTGTGCATTGTGTACATATATTTGTGAAGTTGTGTTGTGTATGTAATAAGTAGTTTAGAAGAAATAGAAGTTGTGTAGGAAGTAGAATTTGATTAGTAGTGAAGTAGTGTAGTTGTGAAGAAGATAGGTGTGTAGTATATTGAAGTGAAGAAGATAGGTATGAAGAAGAAAGGTGTGAAGAAGATAGGTATGAAGTAAATAGGTGTGAAGAAGTTGTGTAGAAGTTGTGATCAAGTTGTGACGTAGTTGTAGTGTGTAAATTGGTGTGTAAGGTTTTCTCCGCCATATGGGAGTTTGTTGACATAGTGAAGAAAACTCTCGAGTAGGTGACTCGGGGAGTGGAGTAGGAACAAGGAAGGTGACCTTGTAGCCGAACCACTATAAATCCTTGTGTTGTGGTTTGATCTCTCCAACTCTTTTCATTACTTACTTATTTACATATACTATATTAGCTTAGTTAGTTTGTTAATATATAATTGTTCATATAGTGCAAGTATTAAGATCACATAAACTAGAATCGAAGTTTTTAAAACAAACTTGTTTTTATAAATTTAAAAGGACGTAATACTATTCAACCCCCCCTTCTAGTTTTCCACAATTGGTATCAGAGCCACGTCTTGAAAGATTTTTAAAATATATTGTATTTTAAAACTTGTAACGATCTATGTAATCTGAAAAATATTTAGAAGGGCAATCTATGCAAGGACCACCACTATTTGAAAGTGATGGATTTTTATATTGGAAAAATCGATTCGAAACTTATGTGAAATCAAAAGATCTAGATCTTTGGCATGTTATTACCAATGGTGATTTTTTACCAATTCAAAATAACCCCGAAACTAAGAAAGATGAAATCGTACCTTTTGAAAAACAAAATGATGATTTAAAAAGAAAACTTGCTAAAAATAATGAAGCAAAAATGGTTATTTACAATGCGTTACCACGTAAAGAGTACGAAAGGATCTTTATGTGTGAAACCGCAAAAGAAATTTGGAACTCTTTATTAATAACTCACCAAGGTAATAATCAAGTCAAAGATAATAAAATAGATCTACTTGTTCAACAATATGAGCAATTCACGATTCTGGAAGAGGAATCAATTGATAATGCTTTTGCTAGATTTAACACTATCATCACAAGTTTAAAAGCACTTGATGAGCATTTTTCTAGTAAGAATTTTGTTAGGAAGTTTCTTAGAGCTCTTCACCCAAAATGGCGAGCTAAAGTGACGGCAATTGAGGAATCAAAGAATTTGTCAACACTACAACTTGATGAATTAATTGGAAATTTGAAAGTCTACGAAGCAATTATAAAGAAGTACTCCGAAATGGTTAAAGATAAACAAGAACAAAGCAAGTCAATTGCTTTGAAAGCTAGAAAGGAATCCAACAACGAAGATTGCTCATCTTCTGAAAGCGATGACGAAGAATATGCCATGGCCGTAAGAGATTTCAAGAAATTTTTCAAAAGACGAGGAAGATTCGTTAGACAACCACACGATGAAAGGAGAGCACCTCAAAAGAATAATGATGACAAGTATAGCAAGAATGAGAGAAAGTGTTTCAAGTGTGGTGATCCGAATCACCTCATTGGAAAATGTCCAATGATGACAAGAGATCAAAATTAAAGAGCGTTTGTTGGAAGAGCTTGGAGTGATAGCGATGAAGATGAGAAAGAAACAACAAAGGAATAAAAGTGTCTCATGGCTAAGACATCAAGTGAGGTATGTTCCGAAACCGAATACTTTAGTGATGAAAATTTATCATTAGATGAAAAAGATCTAGATAGTGAATACAATAGATTATGCAAACTAGGACAACAAGTAATGGCTAAAAACAAATCACTAAAATACATAAACAACCAACTAGAAAATGAAGTGCTAGAACTAAAAATTAAAATACATCAACTTGAAAAAGGTAAAGAAATTGTTGAAGAATGTAAATCATGCCAAGAGCTTAAAAGTGAAAACAACAAACTTAGGGAAGAAATTTGTAAACTTGATAAATTTGAAAATAGTAGTAACTCACTTAGTAAAATTATAAGTATTCAAAGAATATCAAGTGAGGTACTCAACTGAAGCTTCAACAAGTGAAATTAAAAATGTTAAATTTGAAAGTGAACTCAAGGAATTAAAACCTTCAAAATTTAATCCTAAGTATATACTCATAAATGATAAGAAAATACCCATCTCTAGTAAAGAAGAAATAAAACCGTTTTATAAACCATCTTTAAAAACCGAAGTAGGATCGTCCAAAACTAAAACAAGATCTAAAAGTCCACCACCTAGGAAAACAAATAATTCTTACCCTGTACCTAAAACACCTCAACCAAGAGCAAACCAAAATAGACAAAACTTTAACAATAATCAACAAATGTGGAACTTCAATCCGTGGGGAATGTTTCCACCATTTATGTACCCAAGTCAAATACAAAACATGTTCGGATCAAATAACTTTGGTCAAATGAGACAATGGGGACCAACGTAAAAATATTCGCCATTCAAACATGGAAACCTTTGATGTCACTTCTTGTTCGGTCTATTCCTTGAAGACTTTGAAGATAAACGCGTTGAAGACGAAAGGTACACATTTCCTTTTATTTCCTTGCCAAGAAATGCATGCTTAGTTTAGTATCTAGTTGTTATGTAATTTTGTTTAGCTAATTGTTTCTTGTAGTTTTTATATCTATATATATATATATATATATATATATATATATATATATATATATATATATATATATATATATATATATATACTTAGTTACATCTAGGATCATATAACCTAGAAAATTCATTTGTTGATTTTCTAGAACTAGAAATTGTTCGTTTACGAACCCTTTCTTTCCCCCATTTGCCTTATTGAAGTTTAATGTTCAACAACACTCATGCTGATGAAGAGAGATGAGTCGAAAAATCTATGGATGAAACAAACTCCCGGTTTCCGTTGCATTCGTCTCCCTCCTATATTCTCATCTTATAAGCCCTTACTATATATATATATATATATATATATATATATATATATATATATATATATATATATATATATATATATATACTTATGAATCTTCCACAACTCTCTCGTCCACTTGACAACTTGATGAATTTCATCCGAAATAATCAAGAAAATTTAATTGACGAAATGTTAAGTAAAAATGTCAAGCAATCCCTTTCGTGCGAATACTCTCCAACGTATTTTTGATTAAATATAAATCTAATATATATATATATATAAATATTTTCTTGTTCGTACCAGAAACCAAAAACACGAAAAATAAACATTTTGGAGTTAATGTTTAAGGGGGCCGGCCATCTGAGTACTCCAACCCGTTTTTCCCCTTATTCATCTTGCCAAACACTCCACTTTTTCACACTCTCCTTCCCCTGCTACTGCTGTGACGAAAACCAAAACCCAAAAACACCTTAAATCACTTTCAAATCACATAATTTGGGTTAATTCGCAAAGGGCAAATTCATCTAACACAATCACCATTACGTATTGTAAGTTTTTCATAACACATTTCATCTAATTTCATCTAATTTGGTCAAACTCATTATTATGCATGTTTTATAAATTTCTTCAATTTCACAATTTCTTTCGAATTGAGTCTTTAAACTTCATAACTAAATGATTCCCTTAGGATTAGAATGATTAATCAACACTAGACACTAGAAATTATAAACTATCTTGTCGAAAATTTTTGAAAAATTTCATACACTCCTTTTCAAAATTTTTAGTAAACACATTGTTGAATAATGTTTTTGAAAACGTGTTAAAACTAATCACATTATACTTCTATAACTTGTAAAACTTGAAATTACATTTTTCGACCAAGAAAAAATATTTTGATTCACAATAAGGGGGTGTTTGGATCATGTCTAAATAATATCGAAACTTAGTCGTTATACTTTTTGTAAAACGTTGTTATGATTATAAACCTAAAAATTGCAAATCGGACTTGTCAAGTTATATAATTCATATATATATTGACATACTAATAGTATAAGTAACTAGTTAAGGAAGCGTTTGGTTTAATACGAAAAACGACATTTTTGAGTCAAAATATAAACCATCTTTTTCGAAAACAAATCACATGCATAAGAAACTCGTAAGAAATGGCTAGTTTCACAACCCAATGTAAATCTAGTAAATTTCATGATATATTAGGATGTTTAAAAGAGCGTTTGGATTTGTCCATAACCACTTACTAAACATCGTAAAATATATCCAGAACGAGTTAAAAACAATATTAAAGAACATGGTAAACTACTTCCTAGGATTAGTGTCGAAGTATGTTTACGTTCCAACATAAGTCTTAACAATATATATATACCTTTATTCTTCTTTATATTTATTTTGGTCTTTTGTATTGTTGTTGTGTTTAGGTGAAAATGCCAAAAGCAACTACCGAAGATCTTTCCCACACTAAAAACTACATCCCCAAAGTTTTCCAACTCCCTACTACATCTCCTTCTATTGGACGTATTTATCGTGAAATTGAAGATAGAAACGTTCATGAGGGACGTGTAGTAGATCTAGCCTTTGCTCAATCCGACTATATTAATCGCTTGTTTTCAAGCATCAACCTCAATTGTCTTTATGAAATTAAAGAACCAATCATTCCTCGTTTCATAGTCGACTTCTATAGCCAAGTCACCATCTAAACCAACGATCTCGGTTTCATCACCATTTCCTTCATGATTCAAAATGAATTCATCACCTTAACTCTCGAACAATTTGGTCAAATCCTCCAAATTCCTTTCAGAGGTCAATCCGTTTTCACAAACGAGTGGGACCTCGAATTTCTTCATCGTTGTCGACCAACCTTTGGTCCTTATCTATCCGATATCCCTCATCCTGACAAAATTCGTCAAATTCTTGGTGTGGAACGTGCCACCACTACCCAAAAAATAAAATCCAAAAACGTTCAAATCTCTTCATACCAACTTCTCCTCAAAGAATTAGGCCCCCACATGAAGCGTTGGGAAGAACTCATTCGTGAGAATGCGTTTGGTACTGGAGGTCACCGGGACCATCTCCCGGCATGCCATGCTCACATGTTGTATTGTATAGCTGTCGAAAAGCCGTACAATTTGGCCTACTTCTTTATCAAATGGATTGAGTGTGCTAGAAAAACTCCCAAAGCCAATCTTCCATATGTAATGTTCCTCACTCGTCTCTATCGTCATGTTATCGAGTACTACCCCGATCTTGACAATAGTATCTATGAGTCCATCTATCCCACCTTGCGTCCTCTCGCTCTAAAACAAGCTTGACGAACTCGAAGTGACAAGGGAAAATCTCATCGTCATAGCTTTCATGGATCATCTTCTAGACAAGACGATGACGATGAGGAGGAAAACATCCATGATGCTAGTACCCCTTCGTTTTCTGAGTTCATTGACTATCCCGAGTATTCTACCCCATCTCCTAGTGATCAAACCGAAGAAGTGCTTCATGAAAGAACTACCGAGATGCTTAGAAGACAAAAGAGTTTGCATGAAGAAGTAAGAGGTGGCTTCAAATCTATCGGGAAGACATTGAAGGGCATATTCGGGAAGAAAAAGAGATGATGTGCTTAGATTATGTTTGTTGAACAATACTTATTTTTATGTCTTGTGTGCTACATGTCCGAAGTATATTCGGAAGTACTTGTTATTTTCTTGAATAATTGTTTGGATATTCGTTTAGGATGCTAACTAGATTGTTTATGTTTAATATATGCTTTTAAATGCATGCTTTACTACTTTATCTATATATGTGTTTGCATGTTTAGTTTATGAATATATATATATGACTTGTATGCTTTCTAATAGACCAAAACAAATGTGAAATGTCCAAATAGAGCTTGCTGCAAATACAAAACAGAACACAACATTTTTCCAGAAAATTTTTGAAAAATTTTGGTTTCTGGGTCGTCAGATGGGCGACCCCCTTAATTCATATGGGCGGCCCCCTTAAATTTAAGGGGACCGGCCTCCATTTAAGGGGACCGGCCATCTAGAACAGTTTTTATACTGTTTTCTTTTGCACCTTGTGATCTCTTTTGCTAGTCCCAACTACCATTTCCCTTAAAAACTAAACTGATTTTGGAATCTAACATTACAATTTCAAATTAATTCCACTTCTAAACATGTGTTCCCACTATATAATCCCCATGCATGTTTAATTCACATTCCATCATCCTCAACATTCATCAAACATCATCCTTTTATCATGTCATCACCAAGCACCACCTATTCAAACAATGCCAAGAAACAAAAACTTGTCATTATTCCACCAAAACAATTATTCATTGATCTTACAAATGAAGACAACACTACCCCATCACCACCACCTCAATACTCATCTCCTAGTGCACCAAATGCACCCTCAAAAACACCATCAACAAATGGAAATTCCACTTCATCCATACCATCCACTTCATCCACAAATGACTACATAAACACCCACTTATCTCCTCCAACAATTGATCAACCATCACAACCTACCAATGAAAACACAACTCTTGCACTCACTCTCTCATTATCACCATTAACACCTCTTGATGCACACTTCTCATCATCCCCTATCAATCCACTAACCTATAACCCCATCCCATGGAGCTTACTTGAAGCTCATGGAGACACTTGCCTTTGTTGCATTCACAACCGAACAATTGTGTTCGGACTAAGAGATGAGATACAATACATGTTTTCTCATATTGAAAACTTGTTGCATCAACCACCAACAACAAACACAACACCTCCACCACCATCAACAAACACCCCTCCACTATCACCATCTCCATGTTCACCATCCATTCCTCCCAATTAAACATGCTTGGTGTTTTACAAATAAAATTATCGTAAACCATTTTGAATGGCAAGCTCTAGAGAGGACTCTCATGTTTGAGCCTTGGTTTATTATTTTAGTGATGATTGTAAGCCTTTAAGGCTTTTGTTAGTTGCATTACTTGTTATGTTTGTTAATGCAATGCTTGATGTATCTTTTTCATATTATTAATGTTACGGTTATGTTTAGTCTCTACTCTTGCATGCTATATACATATATATGTTGCTTGGCCACTAAATATTTTTGCAAGATATCCATATCTCGATTTCTTTTTGGCCTCAAAATGAGGGAGAGTATACATCAAGGGGGAGCTTCTATAAAATCGGGATAACCTTTTTGATGCTAACATAAAGGGGGAGAATTGATATAAACTCACAATAATACTTGTATATATACTAATTTTCGATTAATGAGTTTAGATTTTGTAATCATCAAAAAGGGAGAGATTGTTGACATAAATAATGCACGAAAACGTTATTTATATTTTTCGATATCTCTATATTTTGATGATCACAAAATGTAAACTTATCAAACGTAAGATTATTACGTAAACAAGTATTAAGCTAGTTTATATCACCATATCCAACTTAATCACTCAAGGTATGAATAAACAAGTGTTTAATACATCTCATGATCAAAGGGGTATTTAATTAAATAATACAAAGTTTATTTAATTATATAAACATATTATATATTTTTGAAAAACACTTTTGGTAATAAAGAAAAATGTTTTAATCATACTAAATATATGATTTCAAATTTTTAACCAAAATCAGTTAGTTTTTCACCAAATAAACTTTCCCCACTAAAAGACAAGTTTTTTGGCCGTTACAGTTGGGCGGCCTCCTTAATTATAAGGCGGTCCCCTTAATTTTAAGGGGGCCGGCCTTGATTTAAGGGGGCCGGCCACGCTCCTCTGTCAGAACTTGTTGCCTATAAATACCACCTTAAATCTAGAATTTTTCTCACCTTTTGCACGAAATTTTCAGATCTCAAACTCTCTAAACATCCTCTAAAACCCTTTGATCATTTGTATATTAATCCTTGTTTAAGTGATTCAATCCCTTCTCATCCATCCACATCCAAAGTGCAAAAGAAGAACACTCGTTCTACAACTAAGTTCAAGAAGTATTGAAGAGTAGTTGTGCATTGTGTACATATATTTGTGAAGTTGTGTTGTGTATGTAATAAGTAGTTTAGAAGAAATAGAAGTTGTGTAGGAAGTAGAATTTGATTAGTAGTGAAGTAGTGTAGTTGTGAAGAAGATAGATGTGTAGTATATTGAAGTGAAGAAGATAGGTGTGTAGTAGATTGGTGTGAAGAAGAAAGGTGTGAAGAAGATAGGTGTGAAGTAAATAGATGTGAAGAAGTTGTGTAGAAGTTGTGATCAAGTTGTGACGTAGTTGTGGTGTGTAAATTGGTGTGTAAGGTTTTCTCCGCCATAAGGGAGTTTTTTGACATAGTGAAGAAAACTCTCGAGTAGGTGACTCGGGGAGTGGAGTAGGAACAAGGAAGGTGACCTTGTAGCCGAACCACTATAAATCCTTGTGTTGTGGTTTGATCTCTCCAACTCTTTTCATTACTTACTTATTTACCTATACTATATTAGCTTAGTTAGTTAGTTAATATATAATTGTTCAAATAGTGCAAGTATTGAGATCACATAAACTAGAATCGAAGTTTTTAAAACAAACTTGTTTTTATAAATTTAAAAGGATGTAAAACTATTCAACCCCCCTTCTAGTTTTCCACAATGAGTCTAAATTTAATGATGACATAGTTGTTTTAAAGAGAGATTTAGACTATAAGATAGCTGTTAATGAGGCCTTGAGAGAAGAGATTGAAAAACTTAAAAAGTGTAATGAAAATTTTAAGCTAACTTGTGATACACTTGCTTATCAGTCTCAAAGTATTGATAAAATTTGGGAAGCACAGGATGTTAATAAGGCAAATAAAGATGTAGGGTACAAGTTAGTTCCTCCACCACTAGGAGGTGTCCCAGCACCTCCAGGCATAGACTTGGATCATACAGGATTAGAAGAATTTCAAGAACCAACCTTTGACTATGGCCCTAAATTTGTTAAAAGCGGTAGGGAAGAAAAGGTTGAGACAAAGAATGATGTTTTTGAAAGTGCTAGTGATTCATCCTTAAAAGATGAAGTTGTGTTGAATGTTAAAGTTAAAGAGGAAATTTTTGAACCTAAGGTTGTTTGGAATGAAACTAAGTCACCTAAACAACAAGTTAAGCAACCTAGGTCACCAATCAAGTATGTTGAGATGTATAGGTCCAAATCTAGATCAAGAAGTCCTAGAGGAAACTATAGGAATTGGAATAACCTTAAATCTCATCAACTTGGTAATAACCTTAAATCTCATCAACTTGGTAGTAATTTTGTTGTGAATAATAAAGCATGTTATATTTGTGGTTTGATCATTTGCATGCGTACTGTGGTTACCATCAGGGAAGAAGAATGGTATTTGGGAATACCAGAGTCTCTAGGAACACATATAAAAATGGAAATGAATATATGTTTCAAAGAAACAATCATCCTAATGTAAAAAGTAATCTGTTTCCCATAGCAGTACAAACAAAATCATCTTGTACTGCTGGACCAACCAAGAACTTTTACCCAAGACAATCTGTTTCAAGTGCAAAACCAATTACAACTTTTGTTAAAACAGCACAAACAGGAAAATGGTCTTTTTATAAGAAAAAGGTTGTTCACAACATTAAATGGGTTCCTAAAGCTAAAAGAAATGAGCCAGCAGTTTGTACTGCTAGGCCAAAAGTTTGTATTGGTAGTGTAGTGAATAACAACAGGGTAAAAATGGGAAATGCTGTGAAGGCCTTAGCACGTTGGGAATGGAGACCAAAAGGAACTAATACCTCTAACAATCCCAATGATGTATCAATGACCTTTGATAGATATAATTATATTGATACACAGGGCAGATCCAAGTCAATCATGGCTTGCGTCTTCAAGAGAAACTAAACTTTTCTCTTATCTTATGTGCAGGGACATCCAAATTCTATAAAGACTGATCAAGGATACTCTGACAGTGGATGTTCAAGGCATATGACTGGCAATAAGTCCTATCTTTCAAATTTCATACCATTTGAAGGACAATATGTCAACTTTGGAAGAGGTGTTGGTGGTAAAAATTTCTGGCAAATGAACTATCAAAACTGGAAATTTGGATTTTGAAGATGCGTACTATGTGAAAGAGCTTAAGTATAATCTCTTTAGTGTCTCATAGATGTGTGATAAGAAGAACAAATTTCTTTTTACTGATAATGAATGCTTTGTCATTTCTAAGGATTATAAGTTGCCTGATGAAAGTCAGATGTTGCTTAAAATTCCTAGAAAAGGCAACTTATATAGTATTGATATGAAGAACAATTTTCCCAAAGAGAACCTTACTTGCTTGCTTGCAAAGGCCACAATGGATGAATCCATGTTATGGCATAGGAGGCTTCGTTATGTTAACTTCAAAACCATCAATAAGATTGTGAAAGATGGCTTGGTAAGAAGTTTACGCCAGAAAAGATTTGAGAATGACCAAACCTGTGTTGCATGTCTCAAAGGTAAACAACACAGAGCTTCTTGTAAGCCCAAAGCTCAAAATTCTATTGCTCACCTACTTTACATGTTATATATGGACTTGTTTGATCCAACTTCTGTGAGCAGTATAAACTTCAAAAGGTACTGTCTTGTTATAATTGATGACTATTGCAGATTTACTTGGGTTTTCTTTTTGGCCACTAAGGATGAGACAGCAGGCATCCTTAAGACTTTCATTACTGAGGTAGAAAACCTTGTTGATAAGAAGGTTAAAATTATCAGATTTGATAATGGGACAAAGTTCAAACATAGAGTGATGGATGATTTTTGTAAGGTCAAAGGTATTAAAAGGGAGTATAGTGTTCCTAGAACTCCTCAGCAAAATGGGGTTGCTGAAAGGAGAAATAGGACTTTGATAGAAGCTACTAGAACCACGTTGGCTGACTCAAAACTTCCTATGAATTTTTGGGCTGAAGCAGTTAGCACTGCTTGTTATGTACAAAATAGGGTTTTAGTGGTATAGTCAAAGAACAAGACACCTTATGAGCTTTTTAGGGGTAGAACTCCTACCCTAGAGTTTATGAGACCATTTGGGTGTCATGTTACCATTTTGAATACCATAGATCATTTAGGAAAGTTTGATGGAAAAGCTGATGAGGGTTATTTTGTTGGATACTCTATTGTTAGTAAAGCATTTAGAGTATACAATTTAAGGACCAAACATATTGAGGAAAACTTGCATGAAAAATTTTGGAAAATAAAGCTAATATTGCAGGTACAGGTCCAAGTTGGATGTTTGATATGGATTCTTTGACCCAATCTATGAACTATGTACCTATTACTTCAAGTACAAACACTAATGATATTGCAGGGTCAGAAGTGTTGATATAAATAATGCCTAAAAACGTTATTAATATTTCTCGATATCTCTACGTTTTGATAATCACAAAATATAAACTCATTAAACTAAAAGATTATGACGTAAACAAGTTTTTAGTAGTAAATATTCATTTTAACAAATCAATCACTTAAGGTATGAATAAACAAAATGCCTAATACATTTTATGATCAAAGGAACATTTTCTAAATCATTAGATTTTTTATTTTTACAAACCTTACATTTTTTATAAAGTGAGACAAACATTTTTAAACTTATACAAAATGTTTTTGTATTTATAAAGAAATGTTTTATTCAAAATAAATATTTTGAATTCAAATTTCTACCAAAAAACGGCTACATTCTTCAGGAAAAACCTTCAACCATTCAAGTGCAAAGAAAAGAATACTTCTATCAATTAAGACTAAAAGTATTACAACTTAGTTTCATCTTGCTATCTAAGTTTTTTGTATATTATAATTTGTAAATCATTCATTAACTTGTGCATAAGGTGTGCATATTGGTTAGTTAGATCTAAACATAGGTGATTAGATTAGTTTGAAGTTTGTGAAGAAGTGAAAGTGTGGAGGAGTAGAAAAGTATAGGATTAGTAATAAGTAGTGAAAAGATAGGAGTTATGAAGCAGTGAAGTAATAGGAGCTTCAAAGTTGTGAAGAGCTAGTTGTGAAGTAGTGAAGCAATTGGAGCATTGAAGTTGTGAAGAGCAAGAAGTTGTGAAGAAGCTAATAAATAGAAGTTTTGAAGAAGGAGAAGTTGTAATACCCCAGGCAAATCCCACATTGGCTGTGACTTGGAGTGATGCTGGGACATATATGTTAACATTCGCCTTATATGACACAACGCATTTTGTGGTGGAACGGTTAATCGGCCATACGGTTAAGCGTGCTCATGTGAGAGTAGTACTGGCTTGGGTGACCTGCCGGGAAGTCTTCACATGAGGGCCACAAAAGCAAAGCCGTGAGCCTTCGGGCAAAGCGGACAATATTGTGGTCTATAAGGTGGGGTGTTACAGATGGTATCAGAGCCACTCCAAGCCGTTCGGGATGTGGGGCAAACTTCATCGGGGACGATGAATCCCTACGGGGGGTGAATGTAATACCCCAGGCAAATCCCACATTGGCTGTGACTTGGAGTGATGCTGGGACATATATGTTAACATTCGCCTTATATGACACAACGCGTTTTGTGGTGGAACGGTTAATCGGCCATACGGTTAAGCGTGCTCATGTGAGAGTAGTACTGGCTTGGGTGACCTGCCGGGAAGTCTTCACATGAGGGCTACAAAAGCAAAGCCGTGAGCCTTCGGGCAAAGCGGACAATATTGTGGTCTATAAGGCGGGGTGTTACAGAAGTTGTGTAAAGTTGCATAAAGTTGTGTTGTGATTTAAGTCGTGAGATTGGTTCTAGCTAGAATTAGAACTTGACATTTAGCTTAGTGTCGTTAATTGGTGTAAGCAAAAGTTGTGTAAGATTTTCTCCGCCATAAGGGAGCTTGTTAACATAGTGAAGAAAACTCTCGAGTGTGGTGCTCGGGGAGTGGAGTAGGGCAATGAAGGTGTCCTTGTAGCCGAAACATTATAAATTCTTTGTGTCGCGGTTAGATCTTTCCATCTCTTTTCTTTCATTACTTTACTTGCGTTGTCTTTATTTACTTACATATAATTGTTTATATTGTTGTTGAATTCACATAAAGATCGAATCTAAGTTTTTATAAGTAAACAAAGGTTTTCACAATAAATTAAAAAAAATGTAAAACTATTCAACCCCCTCCCCCTTCTAGTTTTCCACAATTCGTACCAGAGCCATGTCAAACAAGATTTTTAAAATATAGTGTATTTAAAACTTGAATCGATCTATGGAATCAGAAAAATATTTAGAAGGGCAATCTATTCAAAGACCACCACTATTTGAGAGATGGTTTTCTTTATTGGAAAAATAGATTCGAAACTTATGTGAAATCAAAAGATCTTGATCTTTGGCATGTCATTACCTTTGGTGATTTTCCCCTTATTCAATATAATTTTGAAACAAAAATGGATGAAATTGTATCTTTTGAAAAATAAAATGATGATTTGAAAAAGAAACTAGCAAAAAATAATGAGGCTAAAATGGTTATTTATAATGCGTTACCACGCAAAGAATATGAAAGAATTTTTATGTGTAAAACCGCAAAAGAAATTTGGGATTCTGTACTAATCACTCACCAAGGTAATAGTCAAGTTAAAGATAACAAAATAGATCTTCTTGTTCAACAATATGAACAATTTACGATTCCGAAGGAGGAATCAATAGATAATGCTTTTGCTAGGTTTAATACTATCATCACAAGTTTAAAAGCACTTGATGAGAATTTTTCTAGTAAGAATTTTGTTAGGAAATTTCTTAGGGCTCTTCATCCAAAATGGCGAGCTAAAGTTACGGTGATTGAAGAATAGAAGAACTTGTCAACTCTTCAACTTGATGAGTTGATCGGCAACCTGAAAGTCTACGAAGCAATAATAAAGAAAGACTCCGAGATGGTCAAAGGAAAAAGAGAGCAAAGCAAGTCAATTGCGTTGAAAGCTAGGAAGGAATCTAGTAACGAGGATAGCTCAACCTCCGAAAGTGATGACGAAGAATATGCGATGGCCGTAAGAGACTTCAAGAAATTATTCAAAAGGCGAGGAAGATTCGTTAGATAACCGCATGATGAAAGGAAAGCATACCAAAGAAACAAAAATGACAAAAATGGCAATAGTGAAAGGAAGTGCTTCAAATGTGGTGATCCAAATCATCTCATCGGAAAATGTCCAATGATGTCAAGAGATCAAAATCAAAAGGCGTTTGTTGGAGGAGCTTGGAGTGATAGCGATGACGATGAGAAAGAAATCACAAAAGAGGAGAAGTGTCTTATTGCCAAGACATCAAGTGAGGTACATTCCGAAACCGAATACTTTAGTGACGAAAATTTATTATTAGACGAAAAAGACCTAGATAGTGAATATAATAGGTTATGCAAATTAGGTCAAAAGGTTATAGCTAAAAATAAGTCACTAAAACATATTAATAATATATTAGAAAATGAAGTACTCGAATTAAAAATTAAATTATAACATTTGGAAAAAGGAAAAGAAGTTTTTATAGAATGTAAAACATGCTTAGAGGTTAAAAATGAAAAAGAAAAACTTAAAGATGAAATTTTCAAACTTGACAAGTTTAAAAATAGTAGTAACCCTCTTTAGAAAATAATAAGTGTTCAAGAAACTTCGGGAGATAAAACCGGTCTAGGATTTACCTCAACTAATGTTTCAACTAGTGAAAATAAAAGTATAAAGTTTGAATGTAAATCTAGTAAACAAAAATCACTAGAATCAAAACCTAAGTATATACTTACATAAGATAGAAAAATACCTATTGAGAATGATGAAAAAGTAAAAACTTTTTATAAACCATCCTTAAAGACCGAAGTAGGATCCTCTGAACCTAAATTAAGATCTAAAACTCCACCACCAAGAAAACCAAATAATCCTCATACTCGATTTAAAACACCTCAACCTAGAAGAAACCAAAATAGACAAAACTACAATAATGCTAGTCATCAAATGTGGAATTATCAACCAAGTTACAATCCTTGGGGAATATTACTACCATACATGCTGATGAGGCGAAAAATGAACCATTTTTAGGGGGTCATTTATGCCAGGATTGGAATTTATTTGATCAAATATTGCCCTAAATCGTTCCTTTTGTGATTTTAGGTACTTTGGGAGTCAATTCTGGAAAAGGAAGCATTTTGGACGTTTTTGGAGCATAAAAGTGAAGAAAACGGCAAAGTCTTAATTTTCCTTACTGGGAACAGTACCTGACGGTGTCAAGAAGAATTTTATGACGGCGTCAAGAGCAAAATGGATGACGGCCCAGAGAAAATGTGACGGCATCAGCACAAGGGCGTCAAGAGTAAATGTGGTGACAGCCCAGAGCAGAATTACACATGACGGCATCAGCTATGGATCTAGGCAGTCCGAGAACTTTATTGGCGGCGAGATGACAGCGTCAAATTTTTCCTCTTGACGCCGTCACCTCCTAAAATCTATATATACTTTTCTAATTTTCATTCATTAGAGAGGAACTTGTGTGGAGAATATTAGGGTCGAACTTTATAAACCCTAGCTCGTTTGTAACAGTATTTTCAAGGGTTTTCACCCCTTGAAACCCTTCATGTTCAATTGAGATAAGTTTTCTTTCAATTCATTCAATATGTCTATGTGTTGTTTGAATATATCTTATGCTTGTCTTGATTATAACATGCTAGGCTAGATCTTTTGTGTGTTTGCTTAGATGTAATGAAACCTAGATGTTGATTATAGGTTGATTACTTGTTTATAGTTGTAATGGATGAATGATTTCAATGTTAGGCTTAAGAAAATTGGCAGATCTCCATTGTGTAACTTGCTTGAACGTCTTAAGAAACATGAACCGATGTGTACTAGGTTTTTATGGTTGTATTTAATGCATGAGCGAATTCTAGTGATCCCATGTTAGGAGCTTCTTAGCCGGCTCGACATAGGAGTGAAGTAGGAGCTTATAGAATTGGGGAAGTAAGTACGCCACCCCATGAATGGTATTAAGGAATACAATCCATCATCCACGCAACTATAACAAGTAATTAACCTATAAAAGATATCTAGGGAGTAGTGAAATCTAAGTAAACACAATTCTCCCATATATTGTTCACTAGCAACTAATTAGTTTATTTTCATTTTTGTTATTGCATCTTAGCAATTGGGTTAGTTGACTAGCAACTAATTCCGCCCATTCCTCTAAAAACCGAGATTTTAATTGCTTTCATAAAAACATAAAAATACAAAAAGAATCATCCCTCACCTCTAGACCTAGTTTTTAGGTTTTCTAATCCTAGCGACACTATTCCTGAGTTGAATGATCAATCTCCCGGTACTTGTCACTATACTATACTACAACGATCAGGTACACTACCTGGTGGGGGTTGTAAGCTTCTCGAGATCCCTCAAGAGGTAAAGCCTGGTGCAATTCCCACGCATCACATGCATCCTAGCCAAATGTTAAAAATATTTGGACCAAACAACTTTGGACCAATGAGACAATGGGAACCAAGTGGCTAAGTTGTCATTCTCCGAAGAAGTTGGAATCTCATCTACAAATGACTTCAATAAGTCAACATAGTCACTTGAAGTGCTTGAAGAAAATCAATTGAAGACTAAAAGGTACGCGTCTCTTTTAAGTTCATCGCTATAATTAGCATGCTTAGATAAATGATTAGTTAGATTAATACTTAGCCATACATATATATTGTTTGTAACTCTTATACATATATACGTACATAATAGCTTATATACTTATAACCTAGAAACATCATTAGTTGACTTTCCTAGGAATAAAATGAAATTGTTTATTGTCGAACAAATAGAAAATGGAAATCTTCTATATCCACTAATAGCAAACTCATGGTGATGAAGTGAAATGAGTTAAGTAGATTAATCTTTGGTTTTGATCAAAACAAAATTGTTGATATTGATAGTAAAACTATGTTATTGAAAAGTGGGATAGTCATTTGAAAAACTATTTTCCAAAATGTGAGGGTTTTGCATATTTTTAGAGATATTAGATTTTTGACAACAAATATCATTAATCATAGATTTTAAAAGATGTTTATTAAAGATCTCATGCTCAAGAGGATTGGTTAAGCCTATTGTCATTTGCTATCCTTTTCTACATAACCTATGATCTTAAGTAAGTGATGACGTAATTCTACATGTTTGATGTGAGGGTGTTGAATGGGGTATATCCTAACATCTATAGCTCCTTTGTTATTGCACACTTATCTAACTTAATGCCATAGTCTACGAGAGCTTGTTATTAATATTTCTTGATATCTCTACATTTTGATATTCACAAAATGTAAACTCATTAAACTAAAAGATTATGACGTAAACAAGTATTTAGTAGTAAATATTCATTTTAACACATCAAGCACTTAAGGCATGAATAAACAAAATGTCTAATGCATTTTATGATCGAAGAAACATTTTCTAAATCACTAGATTTTTTATTTTTACAAACCTTACATTTTTTATAAAGTGGGACAAACATTTTTAAACTTATACAAAATGTTTTTATATTTATAAAGAAATGATTTATTCAAAATAAATATTTTGAATTCAAATTTCTACCCAAAAACAGCAATATTCTTTACGAAAAACCTTCCCCACAAAACGATAAAAGTTCTGAAGAAAAAAAAATTGTGCGGCCCCCTTAACTATACTAGACGGCTCCCTTAATTATTAAGGGGACCGGCCACGCTCCCAAACAGTATTTTTTTCCCTATAAATACTGGCTCAAATCTGACATTTTTCTCACCTTTTTGCACAAAAACCTTCTGTCCAAATCTCTCCTAATCTTTCTAATAAATCCTTTGATCATACAATCCTAAGCTTTTATTTCCAAGTGATCCAAGCTTCAACCCATTCAAGTACAAAGAGAATAATACTTCTATCAATTAAGACTAGAAGTATTACAACTTAGTTTCATCTTGCTATCTAAGTTGTTTGTATATTATAATTTGTAAATCATACATTAACTTGTGTATAAGGTGTGCATATTTGTTAGTTAGATCTAAACATAGGTGATTAGATTAGTTTGAAGTTTGTGAAGATGTGAAAGTGTGGAGGAGTAGAGAAGTATAGGATTAGTGATAAGTAGTGAAGAGATAGGAGTTGTGAAGTAGTGAAGTAATAGGAGCTTCAAAGTTGTAAAGAGCTAGTTGTGAAGTAGTGAAGCAATTGGAGCATCGAAGTTGTGAAGAAGCTAAGAAATAGAAGTTGTGAAGAAGGAGAAGTTGTGTAAAGTTGCAAAAAGTTGTGAAGAAGTTGTGTTGTGATTTAAGTCGTGAGATTGGTTCTAGCTAGGATTAAAACTCGACATTTAGCTTAGTGTCGTTAATTGGTGTAAGCAAAAGTTGTGTAAGGTTTTCTCCGCCATAAGGGAGCTTGTTGACATAGTGAAGAAAACTCTCGAGTGTGGTGCTCAGGGAGTGGAATAGGGCAAGGAAGGTGTCCTTGTAGTCGAACCACTATAAATTCTTTGTGTCGCAGTTAGATCTTTCTATCTCTTTTCTTTCATTACTTTACTTGCGTTGTCTTTATTTACTTACATATAATTATTTATATTGTTGTTGAATTCACATAAAGATCGAATCTAAGTTTTTAAAAGTGAGCAAAGGTTTTCACAATAAATTAAAAAAAATGTAAAACTATTCAAACCCCCCCCCCCCCCCCCTTTCTAGTTTTTCACAAGAAGAATATGTTGATACAGATGTAGCAAACACGGAGAATGAAGGTGATCAAGATCATGGTTTGATGCCTATTTGGGGTGCTGATCATTCTTCAAAGAATAATGGCTCACAATCTTCTACTCAAGGAAGAACAAAAGGTGATGCTGCTGAAAAGAATTCAAATGCTTAGGATTCTCAAAATAAGGATGTTCCTAAAAGCAGTACAAATGGAGTTAGTACTGGTGATGCAAATGTTAGTACTTGTGGATTAAGTTTGAACTCTCAGAATCCAACAGCTACTCCTACAACTCCACATGATCCATTTGATGTGTTTTGAGGAGGACTTTACAATATGCCTATCACATATGAGGTTCCTCTCAATCCTTATGGAAGAATCAACAAGGATCATCCTCTTGATAATGTCATTGGTAATATCAATACACCTGTGAGAACAAGAAAGCAGCTACAAGAACCATATCATCATGGCTTTGTCAGTGAAATTTACAACTCCAAAAACCATGAAGACAAGAATGAATGTCTCTTTATGTGCATTCTGTCACAAATTGAACCTAAGAGTGTATTCAAAGCATTAGAAGACTCAAGCTGGGTAGAAGCAATGCAAGAAGAACTGCTTCAATTTAAAATTCAGAAAGTTTGGGTGCTTTGTGACTTACCAAATGGCATGAAAGTTATTGGGACCAAATGGGTGTTCAGAAATAAAAGAGATGAAAAAGGAATAGTAATCAGGAACAAGGCTAGGCTTGTGGCATAGGGATACACATAGGAGGAAGGCATAGATTATGAAGAAGTTTTGCACCAGTGGCAAGAATAGAGACAATAAGACTATTTATAGCTTATGCTTCTTATATGGGCTTTACTGTAAATCAAATGGCTGTGAAAAGTGCATTTCTTTATGGTCAAGTTAAAGAAGAAGTATATGTTGCACAACCTCCAGGTTTTGAAGATCCAAATCATCCAAACGAGGTGTACAAGGTAGTAAAAGCTCTTTATGGTTTACATCAGGCTCCAAGGAAGTGGTATGAAACTATAGCTGCTTATCTTTTGAGTAATAGATTCAATAGAGGTAAGATTGATCAGACTTTGTTCATAAAGAAAGACAAGGGTGATATCTTATTGGTTCAAGTATATGTTGATGATATCATCTTTGGCTCTACAAAGCAAGAGATGTGCAAAGAATTTGAGAAATTGATGAAAGAAGAGTTTCAGATGAGTTCTACGGGAGAACTTACTTTTTTTTGGGACTTTAAGTACAACAAAGACCAGACGGAATTTTTATTAGTCAAGACAAATATGTGGCTGATATATTAAGGAAGTTTCACTTTGTTGATGGTAAACAGCTAGCACTCCTGCAGATAAAGATACAGCATTGATGTTGAAGGATGATAGTGGTGAAGTTGTTGATGTTCACACTTATAGATCTATGATAGGGTCCTAGATGTATCTTACTTTATCAAGACCAGAGATCATGTTTGTAGTGTGTGCTTGTGCAAGGTTTCAAGTTACTCCTAAGATATCTCACATGACTGCTGTGAAGAGAATTTTTAGATATCTTAAGGGTCATCCTAAGTTAGGATTATGGTATCCAAGAGAATCCCCTATGGAATTTGTATCATATTCAGACAGTGATTATGCTGGAGCAAGTATGGATAGAAAATCAACAATTGGTGGATGTTAGTTTCTTGGATGCAGGTTGATCTCATGACAGTGTAAAAAGCAAACAATGGTGGTTACTTCAATAACTGAAGCAGAGTATGTGGCTGCTGCTAGTTGTTGTGCTCAAGTATTGTGGCTTCAAAACCAATTGCTTGATTATGGGTACAATTTTATGAACACCATTATTTATATTGATAATAACAGTACAATTTTCATAATTAAAAATCCAGTTCAACATTCTAAAACAAAACATATTGAAATTAGACATCATTTTATCAGGGATTATAATGAGAAAAAGTTAGTTCAGGTTGTCAAAATTCATACTGATGACAACTATGTTGACTTATTAACTAAAGGTTTTGATGTGGGGAGGTTTCAATACTTGGTTGTAGGTATTGGAATGCTCAATCCATAAAATTCTGATGTCTAAGTGTTATCTTTCAAAAACAATGTGGACTTTTACTGGTTATGTTATCAATAACATGCTTCTTCAAGTTTGTACTAATGAAAGTATTTTTGGTACTGCTTATGTTAAGATGTTAGTCAATACTCATACTTGTCAAAGAAAACATACTTTGCTTTGTATTTTCTTGGTTTTGGACTAACATTCACAGGGAATATAAGCATTATGAATGGCATTAAGTTGGAGCTTGCTAAATTTGCAATGTGTGATTCTTCACACATAACAAATGGTAATCAGTTCACCATGTCTAAACTACATAAGAACTGACTAGTCCAGAGCAAACGGCTCCTGGTAAAGACTACTCAAATCCGTTCATGGTTGATAGTTTACCAAAAACTATATGGTTATCAACTCACCATATTCGTATGATGAAGAGTTGGCTAGTCCAAAGCAAATGGCTCTTGCTAAAGACAAGTCAAATCCGTTTATAGCTGATAGTTTGCTCAAAACTATATATGAGCAATCATGTTTTTATGACAAATTTTTATATTGCTCTTTGAAAAATTTTAAAAACAATTTGTCCTGCTGAGTTAAAGTTTGTCCTATTAATGTTCAACTTAAAACTGTTGACTCAGTAAATGATTTTTGGACAATATAATTGGTATTATAAATGTAATAAACAAGAGTAAAGAGAAGAGAGAATTGTTATTGAATCATACATACTGGAGGATACAAACGGATGTATTTATAAGGGTAATAGTTTAAACCCTAACTTGTTCCTAAAGAATAGGATGAATAGACATAACCCATGAGCCCCTACATAATTTTATAATACTCCTCCTTGGATATTCATCGTTCATTACACGCCATAAACTGCCTCATTAAAAACCTTATCAAGAAAAACCCAATGGGATAAAAACTTGATGAAGGAAAAGAGTGCAGTATGCATAATGCTCCTCCTCAAATTAATGCATCTCTTTTAAGCGTCGAAGGCCGATCTTCTGAACCAGTAGCTTAAAAATTCTTGTTGGCAAAGACTTTGTGAATAAATCTGCCAAATTGTCACTTGATCGAACTTGACGAACGTCAATAACTCCATCCTTTTGTAGATCATATGTAAAGAAAAATTTTGGAGAAATGTGTTTTGTTTTGTCTCCTTTGATATACCCTTCCTTGATTTGAGCTATACATGCCACGTTGTCTTCACATAATATGGTTGGATTTCCTTTAATAGACTCGAGCCCACATTCTTCTTGGATGTTTTGAATCATCGATCTTAACCAAACGCACTCTCGACCAGCTTCATAATGTATAATAAGTTCAGCATGATTTGATGATGTTGCAGTTAAAGATTGTTTTGTCGACCTCCAAGAAATTGCAGTGTCTCCATATGTGAAAACATACCCTGTTTGGGATCGTGCCTTATGTGGATCTGACAAGTAACCAGCATCAGCATATCCAACCAACTTTGATTTTGAATTCTTTTGGTAAAATAATCCCATGTCACAAGTACCACAAAGATAACGGAATATATGTTTGATTCCATTCCAGTGTCGGCGTGTTGGTTCGGAACTATATCTTGCTAGTAAGTTTACTGAGAATGCAATATCTGGACGTGTATTACTAGCAAGGTACATCAAAGCCCCTATCACACTTAGATATGGTATTTCAGGGCCAAGAATGTCCTCATCATGTTCTTTGGGGCGGAACGGATCAAGTTCCCGGTCAAGTGAACAACCGACCATTGGTGAGCTTAGTAGATGAGCTTTATCCATATTGAATCGTTTCAATATCTTTTCCGTATAGTTTGATTGATGGACAAAAATTCCATTTGACAAATGCTCAATTTGCAAACCTAGACAAAAAGTTGTCATACCAAGGACTTTCATTTCAAATTCATTCTTTAACAAATTTGTAGTATGTTCAATTTCATCAATATTTCTGATGATATTTAAATCATCAACATACACTGCAATGATTATGAACCCCCCCCCCCCCCTTTGATCTTTTGATAAAAACACACGGACTTATTTGATTACTTTTGTATCCTTCTTTTGAAAGATATTCACTCAGGCGATTATACCACATTCGTCCTGATTGTTTTAGACCGTATAAAGATCTTTTCAATTTAATTGAAAACATTTCACGGGGCTTAGATTTACAAGCTTCCGGCATTTTTAATCCTTCGGGGATTTTCATGTAAATGTCACTATCAAGTGATCCGTACAAGTAAGCTGTGACAACATCCATAAGGCGCATTTGGAGCCTTTCAATATTTGCAAGACCAATTAAAAATCTGATAGTCGTTGCATCTACAACAGGTGAATATGTTTCTTCATAATCTACCTCGGGTATTTGTGAGAAACCTTGTGCTACAAGTCGTGCTTTGTATCTCACAATTTCATTTTTCTCGTTTCTTTTTATTGCAAATACCCATTTATAGCCTACCGGCTTCACATTATTTGGGGTTAATGTCACAGGGCCAAATACTTGGCGCTTTTCAAGTGAATCTAGTTCAGCTTGTATGGCATCTTGCCATTTTGGCCAATCTTTTCTTTGTCGACATTCTCTAATAGATTTTGGCACAGAAACTTCATCATTTATAATTTCACTTGCTATAGCATATGCAAAGATTTCATCAACACATGTTTCATTTCGATTCCATGTTGTACCATTTTGTACAAAGTTTATTGAGATCTCATATTCATTAGGTACATTGGCATTCTCAAGAGATTTTTCCACATTTTTTGTGTTATTATTAATCTCTTCTAGGATTTTATTGATAACAACTTCTTGGAATTTGCCAGTTGTATTCTGCTCTTTCTTTTTTCGTGGATTTGTATCCTTAGACCCCATTGGTCTTCCATGCTTCCTGCGTACATTTGACTCATTCAGAGTTTCAGGAATATCAATTCGAGAAGGTGCATTCAAAGCTGGAACATATGATTTTGTAACTCTTTTTGTATCTGTAAATGCATCAGGCAATTCATTTGCTATTCTTTGCAAGTGAATGAGCTTTTGAACCTCTAATTCCCATTGACCACCCCGAGGGTCAAGAAAATTTATTTGTGATGCATTCCAAGTTACATCTTGTTTGTCCAACTTTTTATTTTCTCCTCCTAAGATTGGGAACATTTTTTCATCAAATTGACAATCAGCAAAACGTGCTGTAAAAACATCTCCAGTTAATGGTTCCAAGTATTTTATGATTGATGGAGAATTAAAACCAACATAAATTCCCAATCTTCTTTGAGGTCCCATCTTTGTTCGTTGTGGTGGTGCTTTGGACATAGACACCACAACCAAAGAATTTTATATGAGACAAACTTGGTTCTCTTCCAGAAACCATTTGAAGTGGAGAATACTTATGAGATGCGCTTGGTCTTAATCTAATAAGAGCAGCAGCATGTAAGATAGCATGTCCCTATGCAGAGGATGGCAATTTTGATTTCATAAGTAGTGGTCTAGCAATAAGTTGTAATCTTTTTATTAAAGATTCAGCTAGACCATTTTGTTTATGCACATGTGCTACAGGATGCTCAACCATAATCCCAATTGATATACAAAAATCATTAAATGATTGAGATGTAAATTCTCCTGCATTATCAAGTCTAATCTTTTTGATTTGATAACCTGGGAAATGTGCTCTTAATTGAATTATTTGGGCTAATAGCCTCGCAAAAGCAACATTTCTTGATGCTAACAGACAGACATGGGACCATCGGGATGATGCATCAATTAATACCATAAAGTATTGAAATGGTCCACATGGAGGAGTAATTGGCTTACAATGTCTCCTCGAATTCTTTCTAGAAATAAAGGAGATTATTTTTCAAGTTTATTGATTGAGGGCCTAGTGATCATTTTTCCAAGAGAGCATGCTCCACATGATAATTCTTTTGATAATAGGATCTTGAGATCCTTTAGTGGATGCCCATTTGAGCTCTCAATTATTCTCCTCATCATAATATCACCCGGATGACCCAATCGATCATGCCAAAGGGTAAATATTTTGGGATCTACACCCTTTCGGGTAGAAACCATATTTATTTCTGTCTGATTGATGTATGTAAAATACAATCCAGAAGATAGACCTTTCATTCTTTCCATTATGGTCTTTTTTCCATTTTCAATGGATGTAATTTGGAGATACTCAACATTATTTTCATTCATGGTTTCAAGATGATAACCATTGCGTCTTATATCCTTAAAACTTAGTAGATTTCTCCATGATAACCAGAGCCTTCAATCAAGTTGCTAGTACCACAAATTGTGTTGACATTTGCATTTGCTATATGAAACTCAAAAAAATATTTTCTGTTTTTCAAAATGGTATTTGTTGTTCCACTATCTACTAGACACTCGTCTTCACCGTTTTCCAAAATGCTTTTCATATCCTTGAACATAAAAAGAATAAATAAATAAGCATTTCAAAGTAAAAGAAAACTTTAAGTAAAAAAATACTTCATTAATTCAATACATGAGTAACAATGCTAGAACAAACCTAGCTTATTCAACACAAAATTTAAACTCAAAAACTTATTGCGGAAAAATAAAAATGCAATTAGATAACTAGTTATTATTTCCATCATTGGAGAAAGAAGCAACAACGTCTTCGACGTCATCAAAGAAATCTGAGGAGTCAAAGCGCACATTGGGATTTGGCTCATTATTATTGAAACTATCAAAGAAGTTTGTTTCATCATTGAAAGTATCAATGAAGTTTGTTTCAATGTCTTTTCCTTTCTTTTTGAGTGATGCTTGATAAAGATCAACAAAGTGTCTTGAGGTACGACACTGTTTTGCCCAATGAGTGTTCATGCCACATCTGTGGCAAGCATTTCCAGAATGTTTAGGAGCTGGCTTTTGCATCTTTTTGCCTTTATCATCTTTTTTCTTAAAATCGTATGGCTTAGGATTATAACCATCACGATGCCAAACAATATTTCGACCACGTCCACGGCCACGACCACGACCTCATTCATTTCCACGGTTATTACCATGTTCACGACCTCGACCCCTCACATTTGATGTTGCATGCACTTTAGGCAATGCAGTAGAACCAGTGGGGCGTGCTTGATGATTTTTCATCAAAAGCTCATTATTTTGTTCAGCAACAAGGAGGACAGATATTAGTTCATGGTATTTTTAGAAGCCACGTTCTCTATCTTGTTGCTGTAAGAGCATATTTGAAGCATGAAAAGTAGAGAAAGTTTTCTCTAGCATGTCTTCATCAGTAATCTTTTCTCCGCACAATGTTAATTTAGATGTGATGCTAAACATTGCAGAATTGTACTCGCTAACACTTTTAAAATCTTGCAACCTGAGGTGCATCCAGTCATAGCGAGCTTTAGGAAGGATTACTTGTTTTTGATGATCAAACATTTCCTTTAAACTTTGCCATAATATTAACGGGTCTTTCACCGTTAGATATTCCTTTTTTAGGTCCTCATGAAGATGATGACGCAGGAATATCATGGCTTTGGCACGTGCTTGTGCAGAGGCCGTATTTCCAGTTTGGATCGTTTCTCTCAATTCTTTTACAGTTAAATGGATCTCAGCATCAAGAGTCCAAGGGAGATAGCTTTTTCCAGATACGTTAAGAAAAGCAAAATCGATATTCGAAAGCTTTGAATTTAACATGTTAACTACAATAAAAAAATGAGGCATTTAGCAAACGTTGCAAATACTTAGACCAAGTAAAACATAATGAACCTTTCATTAGAAATTTATATAATAAAATACTGTTATAATTATAAACAATATTGTAATTAAGATGAATGGATGAAAAGGCAAAACCATGACTTTACCATGTCTTATCTGTCTCGTATATTATTTTCAAACCATGTATGATTACGATATATCATAAAAAAAATATGGCATATAATTTAAACAAACATTTGTACAAGTTGCAGACAATATCATGATGACTAAAGTTATACCCATATTAAAACAATTACACCACATTAATTGCATGTTATAAATATCATATCATTTATCTAATATTAATTACAAACAATTTAAACACACACACTTATTGCAAAAAAAATACTACATGTGAAAAATCATGATATTATATATTTTACACCACGTACTAGTTAAGAATGCAACGAGTAAAAAAAAAATGTAACAATTGAAAATTTAAAGTCATAACATGAGGTTATGATACTGATCTTTATAAAAAGATCATATTAAAACTTTGAGGTTCTAATTATTTTTTTTAATTTATTCATAACTTGATGTTATGATATTTTTTTCAGTCATATCATAAGGTTATGATTTTTTTATTATTATTATTATTTTTATTTTTATTTTTTTTATTGATTCTTGAAATAACCATATTAGAACCTCTTGAAAGAACCATATTAGAACTTTGAGGTTCTATAAATTTTTTTTCTTTTTTTTTCCTCAACATAACATGATTTTATATTATTTTTATTATCTTTTTGTAGTCACAAAAGAACATTTATTATTCTTTAATTGTTAATATGTGATTGATTTTTATGAAGTACTGGTAATAGATAAACATATGGATACCTATGTACACTTATGATGGTTCATGGCATGTTTATATGTTTAACCATGTTTTGTATGCTATATGTTCATGATGCATGGTTTAAGAAGTTTGATTTATGATTATAAAGGCAACTGAATGCATAGAAGTTGAATTTGAAACAAAAGAAATAGTTGTCTTAGCTTATGATTTGAACATCTTAAAGATGAAATCATTGTGCATCATGAAAGCTAAAGAAAGATGCTACATATCTTTATATGTATAGATGACGCTCATGTTTATGAGGTCACATGATCAAGAAAGATCCATTGATTTATAAAGATGATGATCACAATATTGATTTAAATGTGTCATACTAAAATGTGGATATGTGAATTACACAGATGTACCTATATGAGATGTATGACGTATCTTAATACTTAAAATGGATATGAAAATAACATGTAGAGATATTTATTCACGTGATTCTATCAAGACACTTGTATGTGCATTTCACTGACAATGAGATTAAGTGATGTGATCATCAAGGGGAGAGAAGATATGCGTTGCACTCTTTTTCCCTTGACCATGGTTTTGTCCCCACAGGGTTTTTCCGGCAAGGTTTTTAATGAGGTAACATCCCCGAGTGTATAAAGGAGTTATGTACTCTTTTTTCCTTAATTAGAATTTTGTCCCACAGGATTTTATCTAGTAAGGTTTTAACGAGGCATAATACTCAAATGGAGTAAAACAAATATTTCGGTATCTTCAAGGTACAAAGGATATGGGTTTATATTTCACTAACCCATCAAATACAAGTCTAGTTGGTTTTGCAGATGCAGGATATATGTCTGACCCTCATAATGGTTGATCCCAAACTGTATATATATTTATATGTGGTGGAACTACAACTTCATGGTGTTCAGTTAAGCAGATGATCTCATCGGAAAATCCTTTGTTTTTGTACTTTTAGAGTTTTTCGTGGAAGAATATATTGTTTCCAAATTTACATTCTCAAAAACAATTCTTTCTTGAGCAACAATTTAAACCCTAACAGTATAAGTATATCATCCCAATTCTTTTTCTAATCATATTTGATCTCTCTTTTCTTCACAACCAAATTGTTCTTCATAATCATGGTTAACTTGGTTTTTGAAGGCTCAGGAGTAAATCCTAGTAACTCTAAGGATGAAACTCAGCTAATGTCCAATGATGCACCTCTCACAGCTGGAAGTGTTAAGGACAGTATGCAACTTTCTGAATTAATGGATCTTTGTGTTACTTTAGCTTCCAAAGTTTCAGATTTGGAAGTTGATCTCAAGAAAACAAAGCTACATTGTACAGAGTTGCAAGATCAAGTTAAGCAGTTGCAAGTTAAGAAGGAAGTTCCAATTGATTCTTCTTCTTCCTCAGATTCAGATAATTTTTATGTAGCTTTGAGGAATTCTTCCTAACAGGGGAGGAAAGTAGAGTCACAGAGGAATATGAAGTCACAGATTGAGGGGAGGCAAAAGAAATGTGAAGATGAAGTAGGTTTTTCTGATGATCAAGAAAGCACTGATGGTTACAAAGAGGAGGTTGATGAAGTAGAAAGAATAGAGATAGAGAAGAATGCTGAATCACAAGAAGAAGATGTGTATATTAATCTATTTCCAGCAAGAATTGGAGATTGGAAAATAAGCAGAGATGAGTTTGGTAAAGCTTGAAAGATAATTAGAGCTTATGGAAAGTCTAAATATTACAAGAACATTGAAACATTGGTGAAGTCTTGTGATAGAGAAGATTTAGATACATTATGGAAGCTGGTTCAATTGAAACTCAAAGAAGTCAAGAAAGCTGATGTAAAAGAACAAGAACTTTGGGTGGAGTTTAAAAGGTTATATGATCCAGATCCTATAGATGTGTATTGGAACTTTCCAAGTCAAGATCAAACTATCTCATGGAAATTCTATAATTCATGCAATGTTCACCATTTATCAACTAAAGGTGGAGTTGATTTATTTATGCTTGCAGAGTTACAGTATCCATTATGTAAAAAAGTATTGATCAGAATGATGTTTACAAAGCTTCAATATGAAGAAGAAACTGATGCTGTTCAAAATCTCATTCTAAGTATAAGTGGTCAAGTGCTAACTAAGATATGTGATGAGTTTGACAGTGAAACACAAATCAAGAAGAGAAAAAAGGTGTTAAGTGTTTGGAAGAATTCCCTTTAATCCTAATAAATAAAGTATAATCACTTGTGAATTTGCAGAGGAATCACAAGTTTAGGAGAGGATTATTGGGAATTATACTTGACAGTTGGAACTGTCAAGCTTAAAGAAGAAACTGTTGAAAGTTTACACTTGCAGAGTTGCAGTACAAACTTAGTTTGTACTGCTCAGCACAGAAAGTTAGTACTGATTATGAGATTATGATCAAATGTGAAGACGCGTTCAAGATAATTATAGAATGGATTGCATGAATATTTTATATGTTTAGAATGATACGTATATTGTTCTAGTATAGTTATCTTGTACAAGACTCCTTGTGTGTTCTAAAAGGAGCTTCTAGGTTAAGAGAGAAATATATACACAAATATACGAATACATAGAATAGCTTAAAGGTTATAACCCTAGTGATAGTAAAGATCACTCGTATTATTGATAATAATATTGAGGCTTGTTTGGTGGTGAATATACAGTGTTTATGTCGCATTGTTTCTTATATACATTCATACATTCCACATACAATATCTTCTAAGTGTTAACTAGTAAATTTCGCTTGCTAGTTGGCATATACTCAAAGTATCTATCTAACACAAGGCGTGTGTTTAGATCCTTTACAACTTCATTACATTCACTTAAATGAATGGAGGTCATTATATTGATCAATTCATAACGGAATAATATTTCTGTTGACTATTTTGTTTAGCTCATTAGGAGCTATCAAACACCTTACTAGCATGAGCGTACGTAAGAAATTACCTTGATATATTTTTTTATGTCACATAGACTACCAACGAGTCTCAAAGTAAGTGATTTCATGTATCACTAAATAATACTTACTTTTTTACTTTATTTATTTATTTATTTAATTATTTATTTATTTATTCTACGATAATAACATAGTTGAAACCTTTGAATTTGACATTTTAATAACATAACAAAAATATTCTTTAATATAATTCATGCAAGCAATGCGAAGCAATATAGCAAACTGTGTAAGTAATATTGTGAAATTTACAATCAAATAGAGTTTAATGATTAGTAGACATACTACTGCTACGCAGCTAAAAAATAAAAAACGAAATTGTTTTACACATCAATGTAAATTTTATACTAGTTTCTCGTAGTATTTAAACTTCATATTTTCATAAAGTATATATAAATCTAGTTTCTTCTGTCACCAGTTACAAAACTATAAATAATGTTAACTTTTTGTAAATATTATCTCAAGAAAACAATCTTATACGATTATGAACGCAAACTTTCAAATTGTTATACCGATGATGTTATCATGATAGTTTAAACATAGCCTGAAAAAGAGAGAATTGCATATATACCAACTAAAGCTTAAAAACTTGTATATTTTCTTAAAATACATGTTTTTAATGCGTGATTTACAATGCAAGATAAACATGTTTTTGATATCTATGCAAATATACAAGTTTTAATGAGTATATATGCAATTGGCTCTTAAAAAAAAACAACAACACCACACTATAGGTCCTCTGTGATTAATGTTGCATCCATGCGTCTTATTAACGAATATCATTGTTACGTTTAAAACAAGAGTTATATAAGCTTTATGAAGAAACAATGACGTTGGCCCATAAGGAAAAAAATGCAAATATAAAATAAATAACTATAATTAAATAATAATAATAAGAACGATAAAACTTGAGTTCCTATGTTAGAAATTAAAGGAATACTGAAAAACTGTATTATCCAAATTCAATTAACAATGAAGATTTACAGGACATTAAATAGAAGACTAATACGAAACCCTAACTATTAAACGGGTCTAAACAAGTGGGTCAGGCCTATATGCCTTATTAACTAACACCTCCTCTCAAACTTGCAATGCTGCAGCGGTAAACATTGAGAGTTTTCCAAACAGAAAATAAACTAAAACTAAAAACAAACGAAACATGGAGTGTCCCAGAGTGCAACTCAGTGCTAGACAGAGTCTCAATTCGATGCAATCCAAAAGAACCAAGTACAGGTGCAGATCACACAGAGTAACATAAATACAGAGATAAACGAGAGCAGATTCAGGCAGACATATTCAGATTCAAATTCAAACAGATTCATATTCAGATTCAGATTCAAATTCAAATTCAGATAAAATCAGGTGGACCAGATGCAAAACCATGTGTGTCTTCGGACAGGCAGATGCAAATAGGCAGATTCAGACCAGTGCGGATAGACAGATCGAGACAGATGCAGATAAAACCAAGTGAAACCAAATGCAGATCCACATGTACGCTGTTGATGTAGGGATGCGACACATAACTAATTAAGACCTAGTCGGATTAGTTAAGACTATTGCATCACTATCACTAAGGGGGTTGGCAACACACCCCTCACCCCAAATCCCTTCACTCACTTACAACCAATCCCCTTATGCCACATCATTCTCCCATTTTTTCCTTCACTCACCCATTTTTTGTTGGAATCACACCCCTCACCCTTCACTCACTTTTTTTTTTTTTCCTTTTTTCTTTTTTAAATTCTATTAAAATTTATTAAAAAACTAAATTTCATTAAAATTAATTAAACATTACATAATATTATTAAAAAACATAAAATACCATTACATAATACTAAAAAACTAATCTTCATCGTCTTCATCGTCCATCTCGAGGTATGATAATTGTTGAGCGTGAATATGCTCCATAAGATCAAATCGGACACAAAAATGTGTATCCTCATCTCGTATCTCGGTTAAGGCTGCTTCGTCAAACACTAGCTGTATCGAAGGATCCCGAATATGAACCGGCGAGATTACGGTACCGGCGTCATGTATAATCATGTTATGCAATATGACAAACGTATAAACTAGTTTACTAATTCTTTCTATTGTGTGTTGCCGTAAGGGTCGATTCAGTATACCCAATTTACTCTTTAGAACACCAAATGCCTGTTCAACATCCTTTCGAGCAGACTCGTGTACTTTCTTGAACTTTTTCTCCTTCGGGTCGGTTGGATATTTGAACCCTTTAACAAAAGTATACCATGTCGGATATATGCCATCACAAAGATAGTAGTCACGCTTGTACGTATGGCCATTCACAACAAATGGGCACTTAGGTGCCGTACCATTACGCTCGGTGAGAAATAGCGGAGATTGCATCACAACATTTACATCGTTGTTTGAACTCGGCGGTCCAAAGAACACGTGCCATATCTACAAATGTTGAGACGCCACTGCCTCCATCATAATCGTGGGGTATTGATGATCACCCTTTTTATATTGACCCCTCAATTCGATTGGACAATTTCTCCAAACGAAATGTGTGCAATCTAGGCTACCGATCATACCCGGAATGTGATGTCGAGCTTCGTGTGCTTCGTACAAACATGCAACATCATGACTTGTTGGCCTACGTAGAAAATCTCGAGCATATAACTGAATAATGGCCTCACAAAAAAATTGAATGCATTCACGTGAAGTTCTTTGTGCCATTTCTAAATATTCGTCAAACTCATCCGGTGGTGCACTAGTTGTGAGTTGTTTAATGGCAGACGAACATTTTTGTATGGTTGTAAAACTTTTTTCCATTCTAGCATCATAACGTTTCTGAAAATACTCGAATCTAGCCTCAAAAGCTTGCGTGATTTTTAAAAATAAACTTTTAGGCATACGATACCTATCTTCAAAAAATTGATCGTCGAATTTCGGATCTTCACAAAAATAACCACGATGCAATCTTTGTGCAGCATTGACCCGATTGAGTTTTACTGATTTTCGTATCGACCCAGCCGTATCTTCTTCATCTTCGTCAATCGCGTCAGCAAAAACATCGAGACTACTATCGTTAGACTACTCGAACGGCTCATCTAACAATAAAGTCGAACCAATTCTTTTATGCTCCATATAGTTGCGTTTGTAGCGGTATAACTTTTTTTGGATCGTTTGTTTTTTTATTTTTATTTTTTTATTTATTTATTTTTTTTTAGATCGGTAGTTTTTTGTTTTTTGTTTTGTTTTTTTTTGTTTGTATTATTGTGTTGTCCAATATATATTCACAGAAAAAAAAAAAAAAAAAAAAAAAAAAAAAAAAAAAAAAAAAATAGCCGTTTAAGTATGCAACGGTCACATTTTTAATGCTTCTAATGTTCCATTTTTCTCTCCTCTCGTGCGGTAAACTTCTCCGCATTTTAACCCCCTGTGCGGTAAGAGGTAACCGGCGGCGGTGTTCCCGCAAGAGAAACGCCCCGTGCCGTGCCTCCCCGCACCCATTGCCAACCCCCTAACAAAAAACCAATCACTAACGATCCATTATAACCCAAACAAACATAATCATAATTACCATATACCGATGCCGATACAAATACCAATATCATTAGCATTACATATATATACCAATACCAAATTCAATACCATAATCAATACCAATCACAACCATACTAATACAATTACCAATCCAAATCGATCCAAGCCAAACAAAACTCGGACCTAATATGCGTCTCCAAACAATTCTACTAAAGTAGTACCATAATAAGATTGAAATACCCCACGTTTATGCTAAATATCAAATGCGGGTGTCAACCAGTAGCTTCCATCTTATCAAAATAAAAAAAAAATAATAAACAATTACATTAAAAACTTTCTGGCCATGCTAGTATACGAGCAAACAAACACGACTTCCTTACCGCCCCGCTAAACAGCCTTTTTTTTTTTTTTTTTTTTTTTTTTTTTTTCAGAGATCAATATCTTCTCATTATTAAATTGCAAGACCCAATAAATTGCCAACTAATATTTCTATTGCAGAATAATTTCAAACACCAAGCGAACTTACCTATTGAAGATATTCACGGATTCACATCATATATATATATATATATATATATATAGAGTGAGGATCACGTGCGGATTTTGGATTTTAGTGCAGACGTACGGACAGATCTGGACCGTCCATCCAGATCTGATCTAGATCTAATCACACACACATCACACACACGCTATTATCGCGGTACCAATTGACCATGCAAATGATTTTTTTAATTTTTTTTCTTTTGAGCGCTCCTTACTATTGTTGTCTTCTTTCATTTTTTTATTTTTTCAGATTTTTCTGAGCACTTTTTTGTTTTTGTGATTATGAGTCCTACCACGATATTAACAATATTATGAGTTCTACTGTGATATTAACGATATTTACTTAAAAAGTTACTTTGATATTTGTGAAAAAACTTAATATCACTGTTTTTTATTACGATATTAAGAAAAGTTTCGGTGATATTAAAAAAAATAACTTTGATATTAAGAAAGCATGATAATTATGGTGATATTAACGATATTATGATACGGTGATATTTATAAAACGGTGATATTATAAACCAACCGTGATACTAAGCTTTTTTTAATGTAAAAATGAATCGTGATATTAAAAAACACATGATAGTTACGATGATATTAACAATTTTATTATGAAAAAGTTTTTATGATATTAAAAAAGTTAGTGTGATATTAAAATTTTAATTAAAAAAAAGGCTTATGTGATATCAGAATTTGATTTTGACTGTTTTACAAAAGTCAAGATCTGATCTTGACTTTGTTAAGATCAGATATTGACTTTTGTAAAAAAGTCAAAATCAGACGCTAATATCACAATACGTTTAACGATGAAAACGATTTTTTTTTTTAAATTTTTTTCAGCGATTCTTAATTATTTGTTGTCCTCTTTATTTTTTAAAATTTTTCAGATTTTTTTGAATTTTTTTCAGAAAAAAAGCTAATACGATAGTAACGATTTAAAAAAAAGACGAGATATTTACGATATTGCCACTCCGCCTTTTTCAGATGGTTGACTAGATGGAGGGCTGAGATTCGTCCGTACCATCCGCACTAAAAGACAAAAACGTACCTAATCCTCACCCTATATATATATATATATATATATATATATATATATATATATATATATATATATATATATATATATATATATATATATATATTTGGATCAGCTACTTGATAGATCTAAATCGTGTGTCTAATGCATGACAATAAGTTTCGTTTATACTATGAGAAATCCTAACATCTCTTACAAGAAAACGTGTAAACCAAAACTATAAAAAAATATTACACATCTTGTCCTAAAATAAACTAAATATAATCTTCTAAGAACTTTCAATGCCACGGATTAACTATATCCGCAGAACTTCTATCTTCAGCAGGAACCAATCATCAGCAGGATCCACTATAGGTACCAGCAGAAACCTATCAGAAGGAAGTCATCAGCAGAAACTATATTTTGTCTTCAATAATTACTAACAATCCTCCCCTAAACTTGAATTTGACTTGGTTAACTTCAAGTTTCTAAATAGATCTTTGACATACTAAAGAAGAGGATTGAAATTGTAACATCAGCAGGAAAGAATAAGTAATCAGCAGCAACTCTATCAGCAACAAGACTTTAAGGCATCCTTTCTTTGCAGCAACAAATGACAAATTGTACATCAATTCATAAGTTTCATACTATTTTCATCACTTCCAGGTGTGTTAACTCCTGTGAGAGGTGAATCATTGAAAATTAATCAATTTAATGTCTCTTTATCAATAGTCATTACTACTGGAGTAGCCAAATGTTTAAGTTCAAAAACTATGGTACATTGATAACCATATGACTTTTAGCAAACCTGTTAGCATTAAAAATATGTATTTAGAAGTGATGGTCATTCTCATACATGTAACTTTGTAATGTGTCGTAGATTACAATAGAATAGTCAATGGGCTTATGGTTTGGACTAATCTAATAGGTTATAAGTTATGTATTACAACTAGTCCATACTTAATGTAAAAGTCCAATCCATGACCAAGCCCATCCAAGCCCATTAGGGTGTTACATCTCTTACTATATAAACACCTCAAATGAGTCATTTGAGGTGTGTGCTTGTGTGTGTATTGTGTGTGTTCTTGAATAAAAGCTCTCATATTTCTTATGTCTCTCTCTCTATACACGAATCTCATACAAGTCACCAAGTCACCATCTTTCTTCTTCTAAGCTTCAATATTTGTGATAAAGTTGTGTAATCTAAGGTCCTACAAGTGGTATCAATCGCCTAACAATGATTTAGGAGTGTTTTTATCAAGTTTTTTGTTAAAAAGTTACACTTTTCATTCATTTGTGTACTTTTTCTTCAAAAAAGTTTTGATTTTTACAAGTTTTGGTGTTAAAGTTGTTGTCTTTATTGAAGTTTTAGTGTTTTTAAGTGTTTTGGGAAAGATTTGATCATTAGAAACAAGTGAAACAAGAGTTTTTGGTTGAAAAAATCGAATTTTTGAAGTTTTCTGGTCATCCTACGCGTAACTTTTGGGCATAGTACGAATATCCAGCTGTGAACAGTACTTTCTGTCCTTTCTACGCATAAAAAGTACTGTTTACGCGTAAGTTTGAGGTCAAAACCCTTTTTCTACGCGTAACTCTGGTCAAAACCCTCTTCTTACGCATAAGATTGATTTTCTACGCGTAAGTTGAAGTCTACGCACAAGATCCTACGCTTAAGTTCAGTTTCTACGCAGAAGTTTGTTCTTACGCGTAAGTTTCAGAAATCTACGCATAAGTTTCTTCAAAGGTCCTCTCTTCGTGCTACGGTGACTCAGTGCTTCCCTGACTTGGATAAGTTTGTGGAATACTTCGACACGGGATATCTTTCAAGCTTGGATAAGTTTGAGAGATCAATTTGGTTGAAAAAACCTTACGCGTAACATTCTACGCATAAACTCTAAGTTTACGCGTAAAATCAAAGTCTACGCATAAACATTATTGTTTACGCATAACTTAGATCTTACGCATAACTTACAGGTTACGCATAACATCTTACGCGTAAGATTATTCAAGGTTTACGCGTAAAATCAAGCTTTACGCGTAAGTTTTTGACTTTTTGACAACCAAACTTCAAACGGCCATAACTTTTGAACCGTAACTCCGTTTTCGACGAATCAGCTGTCAAAACGACCGCGAGACCGAGAAGAAGGACACGTTGAATTAATTTATTCATTCAACCCAAGTTTCGAGGCCTAAAACGCTCCGAGAAGAAGTTATTGAGGTTTTAAGGTTCCAGATCAAATTTTTCACCATAAAAACTTGCATCAACTTACACTAAACACAACTCCTACTTCGTTGGAACGATCCAAGAATCAACTTTATCAATCTACACTTCATCAATGGCAACTCAGCAAGACATTCATGCTGCCGGTGCAGAAAACCGACCTCCTATGCTTGAAAAAGGTGGATATCTCCCATGGACAAGCCGCATGCTTCGTTACATCAAAACAAAGCCTGATGGTAAATTGATGATCAACTCCATTACAAATGGTCCATTCAAGCCAAGACAAGTTCAAATTGAAGGCAATCTAAATGCAACACCTCCTACTCAACCATTCGTGCGTGAACAAATAGAAGCAGATTACACAGAGGAAGACAAGAAGCAGATCACCGCTGATGATATGGCAATGCATTTAATCCAACTTGGATTACCACGGGAGATCTTTGCTGCGGTCGACAGTTGTGAAACTGCTTATGCTATGTGGGAACGTGTTAGAAGGATATGTCATGGAACAGAGATTGGACAACAGGACGTTGAGAACAAACTTCTTACTGAATGGGAGAACTTTACATCCACTAAAGGTGAACAGATTGAATCTTACTACACAAGGTTTTGCACTTTGATGAATGAGTTAATCAGAAACAAGTTGACACCTCGAACAATTGCAACAAACATCAAATTCATCAATAACCTTCCAGAAGAATGGGGTCGTTATGTTACAATTGTCAATCAAACAAAGGATTTACATAAGGTGAACTATGATCAACTCTATGACTTTTTGAAGCAAAACCAAGCTGAGGCTAATGAAGTAAGGAAAGAAAGATTGGCAAAGAATCATGATCCTCTCGCATTAATTGCTACTACACCAACACCGCTACCAGTGAACACACAACAACCATCATCATCTTCCACTCAAAACTACATGCAACCATCATACATTCAACAACCAACACCGGTCTACCAACAACAGTTCTACCCACAACAACAACAACATGTTATTCCACAACAGCAATACCAACAATTCCAAGAACCAGAATTCACTAAAAATGATGAAGCTACTGCAGCATTGACCCAAGCGTTTGCTTTTCTGTCAAAAGCATTCCAAGGACGCTATTCTACACCAACAAACAACAACCAAAGGATTTCATCGAACACTCGCAATAAGCAGATTGCTCAGCCGATTTTCAATATGGGCAACGGAGGCCAAATGGTTGGAGTTTATGGGAATCAGCAAGGATACGCTACTGGAATTAACATGGGAAATCAGAATATGTTGAATGCAGGGAATCAGAATGCAGCAAATCAGTATGGTCAGTATGCAGGGAATCAGTTGGGTCAGTTTGTTGGAAATCAGAGGGGTCAGAATGTTGGTAATCAGGCAATGGGTAATCAAAATAGAAATGTTGCAGCTCCAGTAGTTGGGAATTTGGGAAATGTGAATCAGGGTAATCCGGTAAAGTGTTTCAACTGTCAGGGTGTAGGTCATATGGCAAGGAACTGTCCTACTAAGCCGAACAAGAAAGACACAGCGTACTTGCAGAAAGCATTACTGTTGGCACAAAAGAATGAGGCAGGGTTTCAGTTGAACGCAGAGGAGAATGATTTTATGGCTCTTATGGATGACATGGAAGATAGAGAGGATATCGATGCGAATTGCATATTCATGGCGAATCTTCAGGAAGCTAAGTATGACACGGATTCTGACACACTTCCTGTTTATGACACCAATGCACCATCTGAGGTACCAAATTTCAACACATGTCACAATAATGATATATTTGATATGTCTCCTCATGAGGAACAGCATTCTGAGAAGCTAGCACCCACTTATGATACATACCTGGACACGCCAAGTAGTAGTAATACTCCTTCAGTAACTCCAGATGTGAATCATAATGGAGGCTTCGTTTCACAGCATGCTGAGAATGATGAGGAAACACGTGCTTTGTTTGAATCATTATTGAATAATTGTCGTATTGAAATTGAGAATGTGAAAAAGGTCAATCGCGATGTTAAGGCCGCGAATGTTAAATTGACCGCTGAGCTTGAGAGTTACAAAGAAAACGTTAAAGCTTTTGAATTTCATAACAAAAGATTGTCTGAATTAGAAACTGGTTATCAAAATTCCGTTTCAAGGGAAAAACAATTGCAACTCAAGTTTGATACACTTGATGTTAATTCTTTCAAGAAGATAAAAGCTTTAAACGCGGAAATTTCTGATTTACAAAACCAACTTTCTAAACAAAAAACAGCTTATACCAATCTTGAAAAAGAAAGGGATGAGTTGAAAAAGGACTTTGCAAAGAAAGAAGACAAACTTTTGGCCGAAATCATAGAGTCAGAACACATGATTGCTCATTTAGAAGAATTGGTGGTTAAGTCGGGTCAGTCAAGTCAAACAATGAAAATGATTTCAAATCAAACTAATCCGGTTTACCATACGAAACATAAAGTGGGTCTTGGTAACAACACCTCCTGTAATCTCAAGAAAGCTCAGCAAGCTCAGAATTGTTTGTTTAATGGAAATGTTTTGTTGGCTAAGCATGATCCTCCCATTGTTCGTGATTCTGTGGAAACGATTGAATTGGCCGAAGAGAGCATTAATAAAATGAAACAAAAGAATCCAGATTTGAAACCCATTGATTACAACAAATTGAACAAACTTTCGGGAATTACTTTTGTTCCACAAAAAGAACCATCTGTGTTTTCCATAAAACGACCATTCGCAAAAATGTTTTCTAAGAAAGTAATTGTTTCCAAATCTCTTTCAAAAATGGAACAAATTTCTTCTAACAACACTTTTAATACAAGTGAGGCTAGAGAAATTTTGGATGACGTTAAAAAGAGAATTCAAGAACTTCAAAATATTGTTGCTTCTAAAACTACAATCGATATTAACAACTGGCATTCCAGTTTTCATATTGAGCAGAAAAAAGTTTTTGAAAACGAAATTACTATCCCACTGAATAACATCAGTGCGAGGGTAATCCATTTTGAACGTGCTTTCTTAAAAGAAACGGCCGACTTTGTCAAGGACCACAAATCCCTGGTAAACGAAACCAACGAAACTCGTGAAAACATGAATGTTTTGGAAAACCTAAATGATTCTCTCTTCGAAGCTGTTATGACCACCGATATTATGTCCATCATTTTACAAACATATTCTGTTCAAGACGATGAAAGACTGAGAGCTGAGACCTCCGCAATTGTTTCAAAATATGAAAATGCTCTTATAAAGCTTGAAAAAGAAAATGTGTCATATTTTAAACAACTTGATCGAAAAAAGGAAGAATGCAAGTATGACAAACTGTCGTATGAGCGTGCTTTCAAGAACATGAAAGAGCAAAATGATCTTTTGAGGGCTCAGCTTGAAAGTCAAAAAAGGAAGGGTGAGGAAACTAAGTTTGCAAAACCATTGACTTCGGAGAAACCGAATGTTTCAAACACGGTTCAAAAACCAAAGATGTCAATTTCAAGGTTTGCTCCAAAAGTCGATGAGAAAAAGGATTTGACAAAACCAGTCACTCCAACACCCTTGCCCAAGAAAAATGAAAATGAAAAGATTGTTGAAAAAGGAAAAGCGGTTGTCGAAACACCAAAAGTGATAGCACCTGGCCTTTTTAGGATTAGTCCCACTAATGCGTCTGCCTCCACTTCTAAGACAAATGCGTGCAAAAAGGATAATTCTAAAGAGTCTAGTGATGCTAAAAAGGACAACAATATAAATCCTAATGTATGTGCCTTACCTTCTACAGGATTAGAATGCACCTCTAGGAGCAGCAGACTAAAGCCTAGGAGCAATACAAGGAACAATAGAGTCTCGCCTGTTTCTACGAGTAGTAGCAAGAATAAAGTTGAAGAAGTAGAAGAACACCCTAGGAATTTATCGCTTTGTAATAAGAAACATGATTCATCTGAATGTAATGTCGAAAGTACTGGTTCTAATGCATGTAATGACTCTGTTTGTTTAATATGCAAGAAATGTTTAATTAATGATGTTCATGATGAATGTGTTTCTAAGAATGTGAATGTTACGCCTAAACAGAAGTATGTTCCAAAGGGAACTAGTGCCAGATCTAGATCTATAGAAAGATTAGTTGCACGCTTTAGGTCTACCACTAGTAGTCGAATGCCTAGGAACTACCTTAAGTTTTGTATGTGGATACCAACGGGTAGAGAATTCACTCTTAAGGACGGCAAATTAGAAATAACTCAAGCTAAACAAGTTGCAACTGTCCATGAGTGTGATTCTGCTTTTACTCCTAACCCCATGGAACCAAATTCAACACGGTTTCCAAATACAAACTCTTCTGTTCTTGGCAGGTTATCGAAATATGTCTTTGGATCGTCGACTCGGGTTGCTCCAAGCACATGACCGGGAACTTAAAGCTGCTGATCAATTTCATATGGAAATTCATGGGAACTGTACGCTTTGGAAATGATCATGTAGCAGCTATCCTGGGTTTTGGAGATCTTCAGTTTGGGAATTTTTTGATCACTCGAGTTTACTACGTCGAAGGGTTGGGACACAACTTGTTTTCAGTCGGGCAGTTTTGTGATGCAGATTTAGAAGTTGCATTCAGGAGAAACACGGTTTTTATAAGAAATTTGGTTGGTGATGATCTTTTAACTGGTAATCGTGGTACAAATTTGTATGCTATCGACATCAACCAAATGGCTTCTACATCACCAATTTGTCTTATGACAAGGGCAACCAAAACTAAGTCCTGGCTGTGGCATAGACGTTTATCCCATCTCAATTTCGACACCATCAACAAGTTAGCCAAAGACAACATCGTCACCGGACTTCCTAAGTTCAAATACACCAAGGAACACCTTTGTCCATCATGCGAACAAGGAAAAAGCAAAAGAGCATCATATAAACCCAAAACCGTACCTAGTTCGGAAGCAAGGTTACATATGTTGCACATGGACTTATGTGGCCCAATGAGAGTTGAAAGCATTAATGGGAAGAAGTATATTCTTGTTATTGTTGATGATTATTCAAGATATACTTGGGTAAAGTTTTTGAGATCAAAAGACGAAGCACCAGGCATCATCATCACCTTTCTGAAGCGTATTCAAGTTCTACTTCATGCTCCAGTAAGGATTATAAGAACAGACAATGGCACTGAATTTACAAACCAGGAGTTAAGAACTTACCTCGAAGATGTTGGAATTACACATCAAACATCAGTTGTTAGAACTCCACAGCAGAATGGGATAGTTGAAAGAAGAAACCGAACTCTTGTGGAAGCTGCTCGCACAATGCTGATTTTCTCTAGTGCACCTCTATTCTTATGGGCTGATGCTGTAGCCACTGCTTGTTTTACTCAAAACCGATCCCTAGTCCATCCGAGATTCAATAAAACCCCATATGAGCTAGTGAACAACCGTAAACCTGACATCTCTTACCTTCACGTGTTTGGCGCTTTGTGCTATCCGACGAATGACAGAGAAGATCTAGGGAAGTTAAAAGCTAAGGGTGATATTGGAATCTTCATTGGATATTCAGAAAACTCGAGGGCATTCAGGGTGTATAATAGAAGAACGAAAAAGATAATGGAGACGATGAATGTGAAGTTTGACGAGATTTCACAAATGGCTTCTGAGAGATACGCTCTAGAACCCGCGCTTAATCCGATGGCTTCTAATCATAACGGATTAGGACCCGCACCAAACATGCAGACTTCTGGACACATCAGTTCAGGACTCGTGCCTCAAGGATCTCAGTCAACAAACACGGATAAACCTTCAGAACAAGAACTGGAAAATTTCTTCGAGTTAATGTTTGATGAATACTATGGTGGAACTTCGACAAATGCATCTCCACAACATTCCGCTGCACCCGCTCAAAACCATCAACCACCACCACCACCACAAGATGCATCTACAACAATCGAAGCTGAAGCACCAACTACATCAACATCATCTACATCTACTCAAGCAACTCCAGTACTTGAAACTGTTCAACCAAGAGTTGATGAGCAAAATCAAAACACAAATTTTCAAGAAGAACCAACAAATAATTCAAACGATGTTGCATTAGAAGAAGAAGAAATATTTGAAAACCCATTTGCAACAGACTCTGCTGAATCTTCTTCAAGGTTACAAGAACCATCTAACACACATTTGTTACACCCAAGGTACCCTTCTACGTTTCAATGGACAAAAGACCATCCGTTAGTACATGTTATTGGTGATCCTTCAATGCCAGTTCAGACGAGGAGACAACTTGCCACCGATCTCGAATTGTGCATTTACATTTGCTCAATAAGCACCAAAGTACCTAAGAACATTCGGGAAGCAATGGCAGAAAACCTATGGATTGAAGCGATGCAGGAGGAATTTCTTCAATACCTGTTACATGATAGTTGGGAACCTGTTGAACGACCACTTGATAACCGTGTTCTTGATCTCAAGTGGTTGCGGAAGAACAAACTGGATGAGGAAATGACTGTTATTCGCAACAAAGCTCGTCTCGTGGCTAAAGGTTATCCACAAGAAGAAGGGATAGATTTCGAAGAATCATTCGCGCCTGTAGCTAGACTTGAAGCAGTCCGGATTTTCTTAGCCTATGCCGCTCACAAAAACATCACAGTCTATCAGATGGATATTAAGACAGCTTTCTTGAATGGAACTCTGAAAGAAGAAGTGTATGTGAGTCAGCCAGAGGGATTCATCGACAGAGATCATCCAGACTACGTCTACAAGCTTAAGAAAGCAATTTATGGCTTAAAACAAGCTCCAAGAGCGTGGTATGACGAACTATCATCTTTCTTGCTCAAAAACAATTTCACAAAAGGAACGGTTGATGACACCTTGTTTATCAAAAAATTCAAAGATGACATTTTGATCGTTCAAATTTACGTGGACGACATTATTTTTGGATCAACCAATCCTAACCATTCAAAACATTTTGAAAATCTCATGAAAAGCAAATTCGAAATGTCCATGATGGGGGAACTAAAATTCTTTCTTGGTTTACAAATACATCAATCCCCTCGTGGTATTTTTATCAATCAAGCTAAATATACGATAGAGATTTTGAAAAAACATGGAATGGAAAATTGTGATTCTGTTGGTACACCAATGGTCACTTCACCAAAAATAGGTGCTGATTTGTTTGGAAAACCTATCGATCCGAAAAAATATCGGAGCATGATCGGTTCTCTCATGTACCTAACTGCTAGCCGACCCGATATCCAATTTGCTGTATGTTTATTAGCACGGTTTCAGGCAAAGCCTACCGAACTTCACCTCAAAGAGGTTAAACGGATCTTTCGGTACCTACGAAGCACCATTAACATGGGACTTTGGTATCCGAAGGATTCGGAGTTCAATCTAACAGCATTTTCAGATGCAGACCATGCTGGTGATCAAGTTACAGCAAAGAGTACATCAGGTGGAGCACAATTTTTGGGTGAAAAGCTAGTAAGCTGGTCGTCAAAGAAACAGGATTGTACTGCGCTATCAACTGCCGAAGCCGAGTATGTGTCTCTATCTGCGTGTTGTGCCCAAGTTCTTTGGATGCGGACACAGCTCACAGATTATGGCTTTACTTTTGACCGAATACCTATGTATTGTGACTCAAAAAGTGCCATAGCCATCTCGTGCAATCCCGTACATCACTCTAAGACGAAGCATATCAAAGTCCGCTACCATTTCATCAAAGAACACGTGGAAGAGGGTACTGTTGAATTATTTTTCGTTAAGACTGATTATCAACTCGCCGATCTATTTACTAAAGCCCTTCCAAAAAAAAGGTTTGACTATTTAGTTCGACGAATTGGCATGCGAAGCCTAACTCCTGAGGAGCTAGAACGTCTTCTCGAATCTTCTTGAAAAATGTTTTCAAAATCGCTTCGCTGTAAATATTTTTGAAAAACAAAATACAAAATTTGAAAAACCAACAAAAACAAAATACAAAAATATAAAATTTCAAAAAATCCAAAAACAATATAAAATCAAAATCCAAAAATATTCTTCTCACGACATGTCTCTCGTATAAATCAATATTCTGTACGTTTCTAGAAATGTCATTCAACAATGATACGGACATGTACAGATGCTTGAGCGGGAGTTCTTCTTTTTTTAATGTTTTTCTAAAACATGTCGTTTCTCAAAATTTTCTTCACTATGGCTTTCGTATACATCAGTACGAAACCCGGACCCTAATGATGACTTCTGATTAATTTTCAAATCAAGGACTCGTACGTTCAATGATGAACTCTTTTTCAAAAAAGTTCGAGTCTAAACAAACGAAAAAGATTTCAAGCATAAACTCGTTTTCCAACAGAATTCTTGAGCACTTTTTCAAGATTGTTCAAAAGATTTCTCAAAATCTCTCAAAATTAGTGCTCAAGAAAACTCCCTCTAAACCCTTAATTGATTTTAAATGAGCTATCATAAAGGGGGAGTATTAAAAACTAAAATGTTCCGATTTCATGCAAAATAGAATCTGTCTTTCTCTCCAAAAGCTTTTTCTTAATCAGTTGATATCAAAAATATCACACTATGCTATTTTTGAGGGGGAGAAGACATGATTAAAATGTGATCAAAGATGTTTAAAGAATGTGACTGAATCTCAGAAGAGCTCGACTCAGATATAACCAATGAATTGATGAAGTTTAAAATGTCAGTAATCGAAAAGACTTGTCCTGGACGGGTAATAATTTCAAGCTAGTCTAACTAGTGATGTAAGCGTGTCTCGAATAGGACTTGTCTGAGTAGAATGTACCTCATCGAGAGACTTTCTTTGGACTTGACCAGGACGGGTAATAATTTCAAGCTAGTCTAACTAGTGATGTAAGCGTGTCTCGAATCGGTCATGTTCACTGAAAGTGGATCAATTCAAAAAGTGCAAACTCCTCCCGCATGTGCAAATTTCTTAAATATTCATGAGCACATGTGAAGGGGGAGTCCTTCAAAAGAAATGCAAAACTCTCGAAGTGTCAACAAAATGTGTTTTATTATCATAAACACTTTGAGAGATTTTCAAATGAATGGTTTTATGGCAACGATAGGATAGTCATGGAGTTATAAGGTGACTAAGGTTAGGGAAAAACCATCCTATGATCCGCCAGAGCCGGAGGGATCTACCCAAGGACAAATCCAATAGATTAGAATTAGAAGTCCTTAGGTATGATTGAAAAAAGGAGAAAATGAGAAAGGAGAAAGAAGGGGTTGAAGAATTAAAAAGAAAAGTTATGAAAAAGGGTGAAAAGAAATAGCCCTCCAAATGTTCAACCTTAGGGCAGACACCGGGTACAACTCATATGCTACTGGCTGTTACCAAGGTGACACCGGTATTGAAGACAAAGACGTCATGGACCCAGTGACGCACTGCACTAAACCTTCTTAACCACTCAAGTTCTCTTAAAAGAGCTTGTTTCATTCTCACGGGGAACCAGCATAATCTATCGACCTGTCTCTTAGAGATGGTTGATATTGAAGCAGGAGACCTCTCCCTAATCTCCACATAGGAAACCAAATGTGCACTTATCGAGTCTAGAGCCCCGAGATTCATCAAAAGATCTCATAGGAACACATGATATTTCTACACTGGTTGTTCATCATTAAGGACGCCAGATGTAAACTTTAGAGTCCTACGCAGATCTTAGCAATCTGCCAGAACATTTATGAGAGGATTCACACTTGTGATTCTCAATGATTGAATGGAAATTCCTGCCAGGGTCAACATCAAGCAGCCCTGACAGCAGGTCACTTCGGTAATTCTTTATGAGTTACGCTTAGTGTTCGCGGTGGTTTCAAACGGTCTACAGTCGTGGAGTGATCCCCAGCGACTCACCCAGTCATTGAGCTACTAAGTAGGTCTCGTAAGCTCTCTCGAGAGTATCTGACATGGGAACGGCCTTGGTAAGGGTTAGAAGGAGTCTTCACACTATGCTGTTGACGATCTCTAATTCTTATCTGTAAGTACCGGATGTTTTATTGCTAACTGTTTATATGCAGGAACACTTCATCTCCATGGCGACAGATTCCACATGCTCATACATGCATCTCGAAGTCAAAGAAAAGTTCTCACAAAGATCAAAGCAAAGAAAGGTTCAAAGAAAGATTCTACGCAATGTGAAAGAATCTACAGAAGTAAAGTGACAAAGATCTGTGTGAAAGAACGGGAACTACAAATGCATGTATCACAAAGACTGAAGATGTATGAGCATGTTGGAATGGCAAACAACCACCACAGACGCAGAAGTGACGAATGGCAGATAACTCCACATCACAATGGAACAAAGAACGATGAAAAATCAGTTATCAAAGATCACAAAGCATGAAGGAACAAAGACTAAAGACTATTCTACAACGACACACAAAGTTAAAGACAAAGAACACGGAAGACCCACTCACGTGGAGCATCATTCGAATGACCACCCCTTAGGGGGAGATTGTTAGCATTAAAAATATGTATTTAGAAGTGATGGTCATTCTCATACATGTAACTTTGTAATGTGTCGTAGATTACAATAGAATAGTCAATGGGCTTATGGTTTGGACTAATCTAATAGGTTATAAGTTATGTATTACAACTTGTCCATACTTAATGTAAAAGTCCAATCCATGACCAAGCCCATCCAAGCCCATTAGGGTGTTACATCTCTTACTATATAAACACCTCAAATGAGTCATTTGAGGTGTGTGCTTGTGTGTGTATTGTGTGTGTTCTTGAATAAAAGCTCTCATATTTCTTATGTCTCTCTCTCTATACACGAATCTCATACAAGTCACCAAGTCACCATCTTTCTTCTTCTAAGCTTCAATATTTGTGATAAAGTTGTGTAATCTAAGGTCCTACAAAACCATCTGCTATCAATGGATTTGATATGTCTTTACCTGTAGCCGTTTGCTCAGGACTAGCCAATTCTTTGGTTAAAACCCATGGTGAATCAGTAACCATATATGGTGTTCCACTGGCTTTACCACATACCATACTCATATAGGCTAGCCAACTCTTCACTCATAAAGATATAGTGAGTTGAAAACCATACAATTTTTGGTAAATTGTCAACCAAAAACGGATTTGATGATCACACCAGAGCCGTACCCTCATGGTGAGTCAACTTTTTCTTGTCTAAAAGACATGGTAAGTTGATTACCATCAAAATCCTGCACAACAAGTTAGTAGACAACAGAATACACATATTGTTTTAACTAAAACAAATAAAGAAAAATAGACAACAACAAAGGAACAGATTACTGAAGTGAAGATTCAATGTGAACACCATACTTAGCTACCAATTCTTATTTAACAAGAAGACTTCTCCTAATGGTTTTGATCAACTGTTCTGCATGAGTCATATCATTGCCTACCATATCCTTAGGAACAGTCAACTTCACATCAAGCATCTATTTCAAAACACCAATTTAAATGGGATATGTAACATCACCCCACATATACAAAACCTTGCTTGTAATTGTAAATACCATATGCACATTAGAGAGAGGGAAATAGTCCCAACTAGCAACATCCCAACTCTGCTGTCCATTCCAAACCTTATATCCTTTCCCAACATAATGTGAAGAATCACAAAGCACATATAGATCCCCAAGCAAAAACATACCAACACCTTCTAGTTTATGTGATTTGTAATATTCTGTCTCCCATCCATATAAACTAAGTAGATCCTGTCTATCCACCATATGTAATATTTCACTAAGGAAAGTGAAATGCTTAGTTGAACCATCTCTTCTGTGGATAACATTAATTTGTCCTAGCCCCACTGCAGACTGAATGAGTTCCCATTTGACCAAAGGATACAACACAACAGGATCCTCATCCTCATCCTCAGCAAATTCAATAAAGGAACTATCTTCAGCTGGTGAATCAAGAGTCTTAGAACCCCTCTTTCTCCTGATGCTCTTTTGTCTTTTACCAGTAGTAGAAGAAGGAGAAGAAATAGTTAGAGAAGAAGTCTCAGTAGCAGGGGAGTCAGTGTGTTCAGCAGAAGGATCAGCAAATGCATGAGTGGTACCATAAGGAGTAACTGACTCTTTCTCAGTAGGAGGAATGGGTTTTGGTTCACCATCAGGAATGGACTTAGCCAAATCAGCAGTATCAGGTTGTGATACCTCAGCAGGAAGAGATTCCTGATTATTTTGAGGTTGGGAAGGCTCCTCAACAGGCACAGATGGTTCAAGAAGAACAATATTAGTAGAGGATCCTCCAAGGTTATCAGCAGGTTGTGCATCAGTAGAATCCTTATCAGGGTGTGAAGCATCAGAAGCAACAGCATCAGGAGGAATATCAGAGGTATCATCCAACTGAGTTAAAACTAAGGGTGAATGAACTTTAACTCCATCAGCAGTAAAAGGATCAGCAGCATCCAGAGGAGCATCATTTGCATCATCAGACTTTAATCCTTTTGCTGCTGGTTCATCCAAAATACTTGCATGTCTCATCATTGGCTAATGAACCTTGATTCCAGAGCTTTTAAGATTTGCCTGAATCTTTTCATATTCAGTACGTAGTTGTGAGTCTAAAAACCCCACACTTGCTTCTTGGTCCATCCTGAGCCATACACAACACTACTTTGATTCTTGACAAAATGTCTCATATAGTCCTTCATCTGTGCTTGAGTCAAAGGCTTGTCCCTCTTTTCCCTTGCCTTTCTCTCTCCCTCATCTCTCTTTCTTTGTTTGCCTAATTCAACCATCTTTTTAGCATAATCTTCCATATCAAATTCATCACCTAACACTGTCCGGGCTAGATTAGGATTGGAAGTGACTTGTGAGGCAAGATGATCCCAATTCTCAGAAGTAAATTGTTTGGATAGCTCATCCAATTCTTTCTGTCTCTCAGCAGTTAAGTTAGTTGGTGCTGGATAACCTAGCTTATCCAAGTCAACTTGGATTTTCCTTGTCATTTCCTCAGATAGTTTTAACTCTTCAACCCTCTTGGCCTCATTAGCCAAATCCTCAACTTGTGACTATTCAGCTAACTGTTCACTAAGTCTTTCTTGCTCCAATTCTTTCTTGGATTTGGGTCTAGCAGGAAAATCTTGGTCAGTCATGACAGATTTGCCTTTGTCTAATGAAGTAGTGGAAATAGCAGCAGGAATGGTTGGCTTATCAGTTGTAACAGCATGATCAGTAAGATCAGAAGTAGAAGAAATCCCAACACCAGTAGAAACTGGATCAGCAGCTTTATCAGTAGAAATGGCATAAGTACTCTGTTCATCAGCAGAAACCCTAGCAGAAGCATCCTCCATAACAACATCAGCAGGGAATGAAGTAGCTTCAGCAGGAATAGATGTATTTGTTACTGAAACTCCTGACTCTCTTCTAAGCTTTTATAACTGTCTCCTCCTTTCATAGGACAACTGAGTAGGAGGAGTACTTCTTCTGCAGCATGTAGACCCTGGGCATCCATATCACCACCAGTGTCATCCTTTGCACTTTCTAGGGAAGTGGTAGCTAGTAGATGAAGACCATCTAAATCAATCCCTTCCTTCTCAGCTACATCTTGTTCCTCATCTGATTCATGAACAATCCCCTTTTTCTTTTTAGATTTCAGCTTCTTTTCTAGCTTCCTAACCTTTTCAACCAATGTGAGATACACCTCTCCAAGTGTCTTCTTGGTAGTCTTTAGATCTTGGTCCAAATCATCAATCTTTTTCAAACACCTGTTCAACAAAAGAGACATAGAGGTGAGAGTATCAGGACCCTTGATGAGGCGAAAAGTGTACCGCTTTTAAGGGGCCATTTAAGCCCGAATTCGTGATTATTTGATCAAATATTGCCCTAAATCGTTCCTTTTGTCATTTTAGGTACTTTTGATGAGAAATCTGGAAAAGGAAGCATTTTGGACGTTTTTGGAGCATAAAAGTGAAGAAAATGGCAAAGTCTCAAATTCCTTGCTGGGAACAGTACCTGACGATGTCAAGCAATAACATATGACGGCGTCAAGAGTGACAAAAGAGGTGGATGTGGAACTTATAACGTGATGGCCCAGAACATTTTCTTTGTTAATGGCCTGACGGCGTCACCAAGGCCGTCAGGGTCCAAATACAAGTGACGGCCCAGAGTAGATTTGCACATGAAGGCGTCAAGACTGGATCTAGGCAATACGAATTTCACTTTGGCGGCGAGGTGAAGGCGTCAGAGGCTAACACATGACGCCGTCAGGATGCTATATCTATATATATTTTTCCAATTTTTCATTATAAAGTGTGGAACAAGTTGTGCACAAACCCTAGGTCGAATTTCAAGCATATTGAAGGGGTTTCAAACCCTTCTTCCTTCCATGTTTTAATAAAGATAAGTTCTCCAATAATCATTCAATATGTCTATATATTGTTTGATTCTATCTTATGTTTATCTTTCTTTTAACATGTTAGGCTAGGCTTTTATTGTGCTTGCTTAGATGTAGTGAAACCTAGATGTTGATTATTGGTTGATTGTTTGTTTATAATTGTTACGGATGATTGTATTCGATGTTAGGCTTAAGAAAACTGGTAGACTTCCATTGGTAACTTGCTTGAACGTCTTAAGAAACATGATCGGAGGTGTACTACAATTTTTTGTTGTATTTAATGCATAAGTGAATTCTAATGATCCCATGTTAGGAGCTTTTAATCGGCTCGATATAGGAGTGAAGTAGGATCTTATAGAGTTAGGGAATATTGTACACGACCCTACTACTGGTATTAAGGAATATAACCCGTCATCCATGCAATTGTAACAAGCTAATCCACCTGTAAAAGATATCTAAGGAGTAATGAAATCTAAGTAAACACAATTTTTCTCATTATTGTTTCCACCACATTAGTAAATTAGTTTAATTTTCATTTATTTTATTTTATTTTGATTGCATCTTAGTTTATTGGCTTAGTTGGCTAGCAACTAATTCTGCCCACTCCTTCAAAACCCGAGATTTTACTTGCTTTCCATAAAATATAAAAATACAAAAAGAATCAACCCTCACCTCTCGACCTAGTTTAGTAGGCTTTCTAATCCTAGCGACACTATTCCTGAGTTGAATGATCAATCCCCCGGTACTTGTCACTATACTATACTACAACGATCAGGTACACTGCCTGGTGGGGGTTGTAAGGTAAAACCTGTTGTGAGGGCGAAATTCCCACATATCAAGTTTTTGGCACCGCAGCCCGGGGAATAGTTATTGTCTAGGTTAGAATTTATTTTTATTAGGTCTACTTGCTAGATTTGTTTCTAGTCAGATTTTTATTTTTATTTTATAGGTTTTCTTTAGTCTATCTTTTCTTTGTTTGTGTGTTCGTAAAATTCTCATTGACTATTCCGTTTGCCATTATGGAGAACGCGAATCTGCCCTACTACCAACTATGAAATTCACCCACTCCAAATGACATCTTGATGTTCAAACAACATCAAGATGAACCTATCTATGATGCATGGACTCGTTTTAAAAATTTACTCTGAAAAGTCCCTGATCATAGTTTCGATCTGTGGTCCCAAATTGAAATATTTTACCATCGTGTCGACCACTATACCATAATGGACATTGACCATGCCGCAGATGGGGACCTTTGGGGATTAAGTGCTGATGAAGCATGGGAAACTATAGAGAATTGTGCCCAACTTGCCAAAAAAAATGGCAACCCAACAAGCGTTATTACAGATCAATTGATCGCAAGTTTGAGGGAACAAGCAAGATGTTTGTTTGGGGATAATAGGCCTATAGATGACATACATAGGTACATGGAGTGGTTTAATTCCACCGTAATACAAGATGAACACATAGGTAATCCAGATACAATGGAGGATGAGGTGGATAATATAAGCCCACTCAGTGCTCCACAAGTCCCACCATCATTTGAGGCATACACATCGCCCGTGACATACCTGGAAGAAGTAGAAGAGACTAAAGGAACCCCAATAGAGGTAGAACCCTTGGACCAAGCACAACTTGAGAATATAGGTTATAACACTTGTAGTGATGACCTTTCTTTTAGTTCTAAGGAAGTTCCTAGTTTTGATGAACCAGAGCCCCAATCGAAACCGTTACCTAATCTTCAATCCTTGGATGAAAATTTAGGAATTGAAATAGGTTCTGATCTACCCATCAAACCATATAGTCCGGGTAGTCTTAGGATAAAGGTAGTGGACTCTAAGCCTTGTAGAGAGGAAGCCAATATAGGAGTGGAAAATGACCTTACATGCTTACATCACCCATTTATGATTGATCACAAAAAACATTATGGGTTTAAAACGGGTTTATTAGGTCAAGATGGATTCCCAATTAGGAGTCTCTTGAAGTTGATAGAAGATGATCCCTTTCTAAGAGAAAATCTCAATCCGCCCACTAACTCAATTGAATTAGGTAAGGTTATGATGATAGGAGCACAGCCCTTTGAGCATATAATTCATCCACCACTCTTTCCTCACGTGGCATACTTCCACCGAGAAGGTGTGTATCGCTACTTCCACCCGCACTTAATCCAAAGTGCAGGGAAGACCTCCCCTATTTTCGTTAAATAAGGGTAGAGTCAGGCTCGTGACTAGAACAAAAACAAGCACTTCTTGGGAGGCAACCCAAACTTTATTTGTTTTATTTGTGTGATTGTTTGTTTGTTTAATTTTATTTGTTTCCGTATGCGTGTTTTATTTTTATTGTTTGTGGATCATGGTTCAAAATAAATTGTGAAAATGCTTTATTTTGTTTTTTTAACTTCGTCTTAATCACATATAAAGGTATTTTGCAAAAGCTAAGTGTAAGGGGAAACTCAAATTTGTTTATAAGAACGAAATTGAGCATGAACCACAACAATATTAAATGAACATGTATATTAGTAATTGTTTGAGTCAAATGCTTGTATCGAGTCATAATGATGTTTTGCAGGATTTGGAAATAAGGCATAAGTTTTCCAGAAATTTTCAGGAAACTTAACATAAGATTTTTCCAGGAACATTCTGATGGCATCAGGAGTTACAACCTGACGGCGTCAGGTACCAAAATTTTGAAAAATTTTGCGAGTTTTGTTTATACCGGAGTCTTAAAGTTTTTGTTGATTCTTTAGTTTTATAAACTCCAGAAAATCTGCAAACATTCATTCCACAAGCATTATATCTTAAATTGTTTTCTAGGATTTGTTAGTATATATAGATTGCCGCCGATTTTACACGAGGTTTGCCTTGATTGTTTTCTCAGGTTTAATAGGTTATATATGACAAGAAGATGATTTATATTTCTGAAGGGAAGCTTTCAACGTTCATTTTCTTGGAGGAAGATCTAACCTTGTTGACACACTATCCACACCGAACGAATCAGGGGAGTATTTGTTTTCATTCTTTTACCTAATTTACTTTTACATTCTTTAATTGAAGATTGGGGACAATGTTCATCCTAAGTGTAAGGGGAGGGTAAATGATGATACCCTATAGGATACTATTGCACTTGAGTTTGTTTGTTTGATGGTAGGTGTGTAATAAAACTAAGAGAAATACTTGTTAGTGTAATTTTAACGCCAAATTTAAAATTTTTTACAACATTTAGGAGTGAAACTTTAGCCTTAACAAGCGTCTCATGGATAGGAGTTGTATGACTAGCACAAAACCGTACCATTCAAAAAAAATTTCCAACCAAATATGTGAGGTTCGCCTTTAGATTTGATAGGAAAAGCATTCATTATTATTGCTTATGAGTGTACTGGTAGCATTTAGATTCTAGAACTTGCATTAGTGTTGCATCCCGAGATCGCTAGTGAGACTACATTCGTATAGTAGGATTTACTACATGATAAGAGGCATTAGGATCACCCTTATTTTTAAACCCGTATCATAATTACTTGACCATTTAAGTCATATCACTTGACTAGTAAAGTCAATTAATTTTTCTCACACCTTTGCGTTGTACTCATTTTTAGTACACGATACCCCTAGTACACCCCTCCGAGCCTATCTTTTCGTTTCTAACTTTAAGCATTTTACTTAAAGGAAGAATTTGTTACAACCCACCCAAATGTGCAACCAAATCACCTTAGCCTTCCGTATATGCACTCATCTTTAGTACATTATTGTTAAATGTTTAAACCCTTAGTTAATTATCTAATTGATTACATGGTTGCTAAGTCGAGTCTTATCTTGTACATATTGTTTTGGGATGATTGAGACTCATGGGTAAAGTACTAGTGTTATGGAGTAATGGGGAAGAACATCATATATTACTCCCATATGTGCGTTAATCTTAAAAAGTACTCCAAGTATTTTGATTATCTTAATTCGAGTCATTAGAGTAGTTTATTGTAAAGTATCTAAAAATTCAAGTGTAAGGGGAATCTACATTCCCTATGATGTATTATTTTGGATGGTAGGGTAAAAAAAAATAATAAAAATTGAGAAATCAAGAAAAAGAAAAAAAATAGAAAAAGAAAAGAGAAAAAGAACATTGATACGTGGGAATCGCACCAGGCTTTACCTCTCGAGAGATCTCGAGAAGCTTACAACCCCCACCAGGCAGTGTACCTGATCGTTGTAGTATAATATAGTGACAAGTACCGGGGGATTGATCGTTCAACTCAGGAATAGTGTCGCTAGGATTAGAAAGCCTAAAAACTAGGTCTAGAAGTGAGGGATGATTCTTTTTGTATTTTTATGTTTTTATAAAAGCAATTAAAAATCTCGGTTTTTGGAAGAGTGGGCGGAATTAGTTGCTAGTCAACTAACCCAACAACTAAAATGTAATCAAAATAAAATAACAAAAATGAAAATGAAATCTAATTAAACTAGTGTGTGAACAATGATAATGAGAGTTGTGTTTACTTAGGTTTCATTACTCCCTAGATATCTTTTACAGGTTGATAGTTTGTTACAATTGCATGGATGACGGGTCGTTTTCCTTAATACAAGTCGTAGGGCCGTGTACAATATTCCCTAACTCTATAGGATCCTACTTCACTTCTATGTCGAGCCGTTAGAAGCTCCTAACATGGGATCATTAGAATTCTCCAACGCATTAAATACAACCAAAAATCATAGTACACCTCTGATCATGTTTCTTAAGACGTTCAAGCATGTCACCAATGGAAGTCTGCCAGTTTTCTTAAGCCTAACATCGAATACAATCATCTGTAACAACTATAAACAAACAATCAACCCATAATTAACATCTAGGTTTCACTACATCTAAGCAAACATACAAGAGATCTAGCCAAGCATATTAAATTCAAGACAAGTGTAAGATATATTCAAACAATACATAGACATATTGAATGAATTGAAAGAGTACTTAACTCAATTGAACATGAAAGGTTTCAAAGGGTAAAAACCGTTGAAAAAGCTGTAATATTCGGACTAGGGTTTCTCTCTAAAGTTACACCCTACTTGTTCCTCTCAAATGAATGAAAATTGCAAAACTATATACAGATTTTACAGGGTGACAATGTCAAGAAGGAAATTCTGACGCCGTCAACTCGCCGCCCATAATGAAATCGGATTGCCTAGATCCACTTTTGATGCCGTCATGTGTAATATTACTCTGGGCCGTCACTCATATTTGGACCATGACGGCCTTGGGTGACGCCGTCATGTCCATAGTGTAAAACTCTTCTGGATCGTCACGGACTTTATCCACTTCCACCTCTTGTATTACTCTTGACGCCGTCACATAAGAACTCTTGACGCCGCCAGGTAGTGTTCCCAGCAAGGAAAATTAAGACTTTGCCGTTTTCTTCACTTTTAAGCTCCAAAAACGTCCAAAATACTTCCTTTTCCAGAATTCACTCCAAAGTTACCTAAAATGACAAAAGGAACGATTTAGGGCATTATTTGATCAAATAAATTCGAATTCGGGCTTAAATGACCCCCTAAAAATGGTTCATTTTTCGCCTCATCAAATACCCTTACACTTGAGATTTGCTTGTCCTCAAGCAAATGCGCTTTTATTCTAATCAAAATACAAGTTAGGGGTCATTTAACAATAATTTAAAAGTAATTACAACAAATAATCGTTCCACTAAAGACCAAAGACAAGCACGGAGGTCATACACTAGCACCTCACAAATAGTGTTTAGATACTCACATCTCTAGGGTGTAATAAAGTATATATCACAATATGGAAATGGAAAACATCTCTCACTACCTGTCATAGCAAAATAGATTACCATAGGCTTGGGAAAGGATCAAACCTCCACCACATGGCGTAAGCACCTAGGATAAACTATCAAAGAGATCTTTTAAAGGGTTATAATGTTAGGTGTAGGGATATGGAATACACGGTTTTGTTGGATTAAGGCAATCTTTACTGGTGGCGAGTTAATCATCTTGGTTAATTACATGTACAATATGGCGTTTCTAAGCTAAGACTAGACTCGACTTAAGCTAATAAATGAAAAATAACAAAAACATAAAATGAAACGGGTTGGTAGTCCGTATGTTTTTCTCTTTTCTTTTTCTATATATATATATATATATATATATATATATATATATATATATATATATATATATATATATATATATATATATATATATATATATATATATTTTTCTTAATTTTTTTTCCTTTTTTTTTTTTTGTATACACTCTTACCCTACCATCCAAAATAATACATCATAGGGAATGTAAATTCCCCTTACACTTGAATTTTTACATACTTTACAATAAACTAATCTAATGACTCGAATTAAGATAATCAAAACACTTGGAGTACTTTTAAGATTAACGCACATATGGGGGTAATATATGATGTTCTTCCCCATTACTCCATAACACAAGTACTTTACCCAATCGTCCCAATCGTCCCAAAACAATATGTACAAGGATATGACTCGACTTAGCAACCATGTAATCAATTAGATAATTAACTAAGGGTTTAAACATGTAACAATAACGCACTAAAGATGAGTGCATACACGAAAGGCTAAGGCGATTTGGTTGTACTTTTAAGTGGGTTGTAACAAATTCTTCCTTTAAGTAAGATGCTTAAAGGTAGAAACGAAAAGATAGGCTTGGAGGGGTGTACTAGGGGTTTCGTGTACTAAAAATGAGTACAACGCTAAGGTGTAGGAAAAATTAGTTGACTTTACTAGCCAAGTAATATGACTTAAATGGTCAAGTAATTATGATATGGGTTTAACACAAGGGTGATCCTAGTGCCTCTTATCATGTACTAAATCCTACCACACGAATGTAGTCTCACTAGCGGTCTCGGGATGCATCACTATCGCAAGTTCTAGAATCTAAATGCTACCGGTACACTCATAAGCACTAATAGTGAATGCTTTTCCTATCAAATCTAAAGGCGAACCTCACATATTTGGGTGGAAAATTTTTCTGAATGGTTCGGTTTTGTGCTAGTCATACAACTCCTATCCATGAGACGCTTGCTAAGGCTAAAGTTTCACTCCTAAATGTTGTAAAAAATTTTAAATTTGGTGCTAAAATTACACTAACAAATATTTCTCATAGTTTTATTACACACCTACCGTCAAACAAACAAACTCAAGTGAAAGTGTATCCTATAAGGTATCATCATTTACCCTCCCCTTAAACTTAGGATGAACATTGGCCCCAATGTTCAATTAAAGAATGTAAAAGTAGAACAGGTAAAAGAATGAAATCAAATACTCCCTTGATTCGTTCGGTGTGGATAGTGTGGTAACAAGGTTAGATCTTCCTCCAAGAAAATGAACATTCAAAGCTTCCCTTCCAGAAATATAAATCATCTTCTTGTCCAATATAACCTGTTAAACCTGAGAAAACCAACACAAAAACCCAAAGCATCAAACCGAACAAAGGAAACTCATAACTAGATGTAATTCCAGACTTAGGGATAAAAACAAAACAATTAAAGATATAATGCTTGTGGAATGAATGTTTGTAGATTTCCTGGAGTTTATAAAACTAAAGAATCAACAAAAACTTTAAGAGTCCGGTATAAACAAAACTCGCAAAAGTTTTCAGAATTTTTGTACCTGACGCCGTCAGAATGTTCCTGCAAAAATCTCATGTTAAGTTTCTGGCAAATTTCTGGAAAAACTTATGTCCTACTTCCTGAAAAATCTTGCAAAACATCATTTTGACTCGATACAAGCATTTGACTCAAACAATTACTCACATACATGTTCATTTAATATTGTTGTGGATCATGCTCAATTTCGTTCTAATAAACAAATTTGGGTCTCCCCTTACACTTAGCTTTTGCAAAATACCTTTATATGTAAATAAGACGAAGTCAAACGACAAAATAAAGTATTTTCACAATTTTAATTTTGAGACATGGTCTATCAACAATAAAAATAAAGCATGCATACGGAAGCAAATAACAATCAAACAAATTAAAATCACACAAAACATGGGTTGCCTCCCAAGAAGCGCTTTTCTTTATTTATGAGTCTTGTAGCTCGACTTAAGGTCATGGGCAATTACGTTATATGGGTGAGTTCCTCATTGAGGACATCTTTGGGATCAAACTTGGGTTTCAACTTCCTATCGGTTTTCTTGGTACGGTATGACCTTTCAAACTTTTCTCCATCCGGATCATATAAAATCATCTTCATATGCCATGATCTGTCACCTTCCTTAGGTGGCTTGTCCCACCTCCATTTACACTTATCCCCCTCTCTTTTCTACTTGTTCATCTTTATGTTAATAGGTATTACGCATAATAACTCAATCATTTTCCTAAAGACTAGGGGGTCCTCAAAAGGGTCTAGCTCCTCATCTCTAGCTATGAGTTGTTCCACTGAATGTGTTTTATCGATGAAATCTTTTTCTAGATAGAATGGGTGTTGAGGTCCTATAAAGTTTCTTTCTATCCAAGGTCCATATCTAGATGGTCTCCTATTCATCTCTACCCAATGTGGTGTCGGTTCGTCCTCACAATCGTAGCTATGCTTCTTAACATCATATACCGACCAAGTATCGCCCTCAGCTACCGCTATCTTAGACTCCTTGCAATCTATCATGGCGCTAGCGGTTGCTAAAAATCCTCTTCCTACTAACAATGGGCATGTAGTATCACTAACCATATCTAGGACGTGAAAATCTGCTAAAATAGTCAACTTCCCTATGTGAACAACTACATCCTTGATCATCCCAACCGGGTGGGCAATACTCCCATCCGCTAGACCAATTAGTACCTCCGTCTCCTCTAACTTTCCTAGCTTAAGAGTGGTGAAAAGGGATAAGGGAATCAAGTTGAGGCTTGATCCTAAATCGTCTAGTGTGTCGAAAGCTTCGGATTCTCCTATCTTACAAGGCAAAACAAATATACCCAGATCATCAAGCTTCTTAGGCAACTTGTTTTGAACGAAGGCGGTCCCATTTTTACCCAATTTAAACTTCTCATAGTTTTTCTATTAGGGCACTATAGTAGGGAGCACGGGCTAAGACATCAATGACGGGGCGTTCAAGGTGGTGCTCCTTGAATTCATCGTCAAGGTCTTGTGTAGGAAGTGTTTCAACTTTATTATTGACCGGTTTGATATTGGGTGTTTCATTCGATTGGCCCTTTTGAAGAATTTGGTTTTGCTTGAAACACGTGCTCATTGATTTAACCGAGTAGTATTGCGGACAAGAAGTGGGTGACGAAACCGATGATATGGAGTTAACGCTTAGTTTCAGGTTCTTGACCGTGTCGCTTGGGAGTTCTCCCATTTCTCGGTCATTGAGAACTTTCAACAATGTGTCAATTTGGTTGGTCATCTCGCTTTGCTTTTATTTGAAATCGGCTTCAAACTTAGATATGCGAGCTTCTTGAGATGCCATAAACTTGGACATCAACCCTTCAAGATTGTTGGTACTACCATAGTTATTAGAAGGATTGTTGTTGAAAGTACGGTTGGAGGGTGGACCGTTTGGCTGGTAACGATTAGGCGGATTGGAAGAATTGTTTTGGTTTTGTTTCCACCTAATGTTTGGGTGATTTTTCCAAGAAGGGTTGTAGAAATCACCGTAAGGGTTTGGCTCGGGTTTGAAAGTGTACCACTTATCTCTCGCTTTGTCGGTACGCGAGGATGCGTAGTCCGTAAAAGCTGTTCTGGGAGTTCCACGCAATCACGAGTGTCATGGGGACCACTACATAATTCGCATGAAGAAGTGATTTTGTTCACATGGCTTGAAGGCTTAGGAGCTTCGTAAGATTTCATGAGAAACTTGACTTGGTCCTCAAGTTCCATGATCCTACAGTCAGGAGTGCTAGAATTGTTCAAAGGCAAAGATATTGCCTTGAACGTTTTGTTCAAATCACGGGGATCATTCCAACTTTCGTTGTCATAGAGAGCATCTTCTATAAGTTCCCATGATTCTTCCACATTTAGATCACGTAGCTTGCCACCGGCCGATTGGTCAATGGTTCACCTTGTGGAGAGATCGATATGGTCATAGAAGATTTGGACTTGGAGCCAAAGATCTATGCCATGATGAGGGACTTTTTGTAGCAATTCCTTGAAACGAGTCCATGCTTCATATAGAGTTTCACCTTGACGTTGTTGGAACATCAAGATATCATTTATAAGCTTGGTAGTTCTCCCCGGTGGGAAAAATTGAGCAAGGAAATGAGTGGTGAGATCATCCCATGAGGTGATGGATCCCGCGGGTAAACGTTCAAGCCATTGACTAGCTTGATCTCGTAGAGAGAATTGGAATAGGCATAATCGGGTAGACTCTCTAGTTGTAACATCAAGGTCTATAGAATCTACGATTTTAAGGAAATCCTTGAGATGTTGGTTAGGATCTTCGGAATGAAGTCCATGGAATACACATCCGCTTTGCACCAACCGGAATATGTCGGATCGCAAGGGGGACACATTGGCTCCTTGGGTGAGCTCAATGGTGTTTCGATAGCCTTGGTGGCTAGGATGGGAATACTCTCCTAGGGTTCGGGGCCTAAGAGGTTGGTTTGCTAGTGGTAGGTTGATGGGTTCAAAGATGTTACCACCTTCCATGATGTCGGATGGTAAAAGTTACGAACAAAGACACGAAGAAATGAGATAGACTAAAGAAAACCTAAAAATAAAAATAAAATCTTACTAGAAAGGAATCTAGCAAGTAGACATAATAAAAAGAAATCCTAACCTAGACAATAACTATTTCCCCGGCAACGGCGCCAAAAACTTGATACGTGGGAATCGCACCAGGCTTTACCTCTCGAGGGATCTCGAGAAGCTTACAACCCCCACCAGGCAGTGTACCTGATCGTTGTAGTATAGTATAGTGACAAGTACCGGGGGATTGATCGTTCAACTCAGGAATAGTGTCGCTAGGATTGGAAGAGTGGGCGGAATTAGTTGCTAGTCAACTAACCCAATAACTAAAATGCAATCAAAATCAAATAACAAAAATGAAAATGAAATCAAATTAAACTAGTGGTGTGAACAATGATAGGGCGAGTTTTGTGTACTTAGGTTTCATTACTCCCAAGATATCTTTTACAGGTTGATAGTTTGTTACAATTGCATGGATGACGGGTCGTATTCCTTAATACTAGTCGTAGGGCCGTGTACAATATTCCCTAACTCTATAGGATCCTACTTCACTCCTATGTCGAGCCGTTAGAAGCTCCTAACATGGGATCATTAGAATTCTCCTATGCATTAAATACAACCAAAAATCATAGTACACCTTTGATCATGTTTCTTAAGACGTTCAAGCATGTCACCAATGGAAGTCTGCCAGTCTTCTTAAGCCTAACATCGAATACAATCATCCGTAACAACTATAAACAAACAATCAACCCATAATTAACATCTAGGTTTCACTACATCTAAGCAAACACACAAGAGATCTAGCCAAGCATGTTAAATTCAAGACAAGTGTAAGATATATTCAAACACCACATAGACATATTGAATGAATTGAAAGAGTACTTATCTCAATAGAACATGAAAGGTTTCAAAGGGTGAAAACCCTTGAAAAATCTGTAATATTCGGACCAGGGTTTCTCTCCAAAGTTGCACCCTACTTGTTCCTCTCTAATGAATGAAAATTGCAAAACTATATATAGATTTTACAGGGTGACGGCGTCAAGAAGGAAATTCTGACGCCGTCAACTCGCCGCCCATAATGAAATTGGATTGCCTAGATCCACTTTTAACGCCGTCATGTGTAATATTACTCTGGGCCGTCACTCATATTTGGACCATGACGGCCTTGGGTGACGCCGTCATGTCCATAGTGTAAAACTCTTCTGGATCGTCATGGACTTTATCCACTTCCACCTCTTGTATTACTCTTGACGCCGTCATATAAGAACTCTTGACGCCGTCAAGTACTATTGGCAGCAAGGAAAATTAAGACTTTGCCATTTTCTTCACTTTTATGCTCCAAAAACGTCCAAAATGCTTCCTTTTCCAGAATTCACTCCAAAAGTACCTAAAATGACAAAAGGAATGATTTAGGGCATTATTTGATCAAATAAATTCGAATTCGGGCTTAAATGACCCCGTAAAAACGGTTCATTTTTCGCCTCATCAAACATACGGACTACCATCCCGTTTCATTCTATGTTTTTTTTATCTTTTTGTTATTTATGATTTATTAGCTTAAGTCGAGTCGAGTCTTGGCTTAGCAACGCCATATTGTACATGTAATTCACCAAGATGATTAACTCGCCACCAGTAAATATTGCCTTTATCCAACAAAACCGTGTTTTCTATATCCCTACACCTAGCTTTATAACCCTTTAAAAGACCTCTTTGATAGTTTATCCTAGGTACTTACGCCAAGTGGTGGAGGTTTGAACCTTTCCCAAGCCTATGGTAATCTATTTGCTATGACAGGTAGTGAGAGATGTTTTCCATTTCCATATTGTGATATATACTTTATTACACCCGAGAGATGTGAGTATCTAAAACACTATTTGTGATGTGCTAGTGTATGACCTCCGTGCTTGTTTTTGGTTTTTAGTGGAACGATTATTTGTTGCAATTACTTTTATATTAGTGTTAAATGAACTCTAACTTGTATTTTGATTAGAATAAAAGCGTATTTGCTTGAGGACAAGCAAATCTCGAGTGTAAGGGTATTTGATGAGGCGAAAAGTGTACCACTTTTAAGGGGTCTTATAAGCCCGAATTCGTGATTATTTGATCAAATATTGCTGATTGATGCTAAACCACCAACTTATATTGACCAAGGAATGGTCAACAAAGTCAAATAGCCTAGATCAATGCTCCAGGTAATATAAGGTATCACCGGGTCGTTAAATCCCGTTGAGGTGTGAATTGTAACTTTAGCGTGCTTTGTGATCGGGTGTTTATTCACAGAAAGGGTTTGTTGTGAGAATTATTTGGAGATTATTAACCAAAATAGCTTAGGAAAGCTATGTGAATGATTACTGGAATTGAGATTGAGAAGAAATCACCTAAAACTTAAAAACCGTACGTTTGCCGAAGACGTGAACAAACGTACAAAAATATGAATACAGTGATCTGGAAAGGCTACTGGTATGAAAAATTTACTTTTTTACAAACCTAATGATAAGAGAAAATTTTTGGAAATTTAAAATTAATTTTTACACTAATTTTATAATTACTATTAATTAAATACTATTTTCCTAATTACTTTTAATTAACTAAATTAACCTAAATTATAAATAAATAAGAAATTAACTTGGAAAAATAAAAAATAAACTTAGAAAAATCTAAAATGCTATAAAACTAATTTTAGAAATGAAAATATATTTTTAAGACTATTTAATTAATTATTACTAATTATTAACTAATTATTAATTACTTTTTAATTATTTAAAATAACCTAATTTCTAATTAATTATTAAAATACTCTAGAAAAGTGAAAATAAAATTTGGAAAAATTAAAAATAACTAAAAACTAATTTTAAAATTTAATTTATATTTTTCTGATTTACTAATTAATTATTATTAATTATTAACTATTTATTAATTACTAAAAACTATTTTAAATTAAGAAAAATACTAAATGAGGTAAGAAAAATCTGAAAAAATTACAGAAATTATTTTTACACACCAGAAGCCTAGGAAAATTATAAAAATGGAAATTGCTGTTGAGCTATAGACCTTGATAGATCTTCTTGAGCACTCTAGAATCGTTAGTAATGTCACTGTAATCAATAACACACTAATAGACAATCTCTGCAACTTGTATTTATAAAGCAGAAACAAAACACAAGCTTGATACTAAGAACTCTTGATCCTCTATGGATCTTTTAATTATATTAAGAATTTTTCTAAAAGTTATTCAATACATAAACCGTGTGTTCCTTTTTTACTCAAGGAACCCTAAACCGTTTCACAAGAAACGTATATTCTAAAACTTCTAAAAGATATGCATTATCACTTCCTAAATAAACTCATGCATATCCAAACTATATTACATAAAATACGGAAATACTATATCCGCAGAAACTAATAAAGCTGAAACTAGTCTTCCGCAGATACACTGCTTCAGCAGAAACCAACTCTTCAGCAGAATCCTTTCAGCAGAAACAGCAGCAGAATTCTTACTTCACAGAATTCCCAACAATCCTTCCCTAATCTTGAATTTGACCTAGTTAAGTTCAAGATTCTTGATAGATCTTTAAAATAACATACCAAGAGGATTGTAACATAGCACCAGCAAAGAATAATCTTCAGCATAATCTCTATGATCAGCACATACTTGAAAGCTCCATTCTTTGCAGCAACAAATGACTAAATGTACATCAAAACAAATTAGTTTCATACTATTCTCATCACTTCCAGGTGTGTTAACTCCTGTGAGAGGTGAATCATTGAAAATAATAGATTTGATGTCTTTTTACCAATAGCCATCACTACTGGAGTAGCCAAGTGTTCAAAGGTACACTGATAACCACATGATTTTTAGCAAATCATCAGCTATAAACGGATTTGAGATGTCTTTACCTGTAGCCGTTTGCTCAGGACTAGCCACTTATTTTGATGAAAATCATCTTGGTAAACTGATTACCAAATATGGTTTTCCACTGCCTTTACCACAAGCCATATACATGTGGGCTAGCCAATTATTCAGAATCCATAAAGGAAAAATCCATGGTCAATTGACAACCATTTCAACTACTCAGCAATAAAGCATGGGTGAGTTGAAAACCCTATGATTATGAGCAAACCATTACAGCTATCAACAGATTTGACATGTCTTTACCAAAGCTGTACCCTTTGGACTAGCCAACTTTATGATGGAATAGTCAACATCAGGTAAGTTGATAACCAAACCTGCATCCAAATACTATACAACAAAATGTTTTTTTTTTTTTTTTTTTTTTTAATACTAAGAACAATAAAAACTAAAACAAATATACAATATGATATCCCTATTCAGATCCGGCTCTGGAAGTCTTAATCCTTTGTTTGAAAATCTTCACCAAAGATTCAGCAAACAATCTTGTATTACCAACTGGATCAGGAGGAATTTCCAACTTCTGTTGTAACATTTTCTCCATCAAAGATACCTTCAGAGGATATTTGTTGGTAATATCCATGATAATCCTCAAACCAGTGGTAGTTTCCAGCACATGAACATAAGACATAGGATAGAACTTCCAACTCTGAACTTTCCATTTCTGATTGTTCTTCCAGATATCATAACTTGCACCAGTGGGAGTAGAAGAATCAAACAACACTTGAAGATCACCCAATAAGTACAATCCAGATCCTTCAGGAGTATGAGTGGCATAATACTTAATAACCAACTCATATAGAGTGACTAAATCTTGATAAGTTACAAGATGAAGAATCTGCTGAAGAAATGCAAAGGATATGGAAGTATTATCCAATCTGTAAATGGTATTGATTTGACCATCTTTACTTAACTCCCAACTCACCAGAACAACTCTAGTTCCTTCTGGCCAATCATCAAATGATCTTTCCCTTATAAATGAAGCATCAGAATCATTCACATTAATTAGACTTTGTTTTGAATGTGATGATCTGACTTTAGCCATTCTCTTTCCTCTTCTTCCAGGAACATAAATAGCATCATGAACTGCTGCTTCAGCAGAATCACCTTCTGCAGCATCAGTATCCACTGATGGAGTATCCAATTGTTCATCAGCAGAATCTTCAGAAGATTCAAGTGCAGCAGAGGCATATTGTTCATCCATAGCCTTCCTGATTTGTTTGTTTCTAGCAGCTTGAATTTCAACTTCTCTTGTTTTCAGTTCATGAAATCTAGCAAGCTCAGCCCTTTGTTCAGCTTCTTGATCCTCAGTCAACTTTCTAGCAGTTTCTTCACCTAATCTTTCTTGCTCCAATTGTCTCCTAGTTCTCTTTCTAGTTGGAGCATCTGATGTTGTCACTTTGGCTTTACCTTTATTCACAGAAGCAGCAACATGTGATAAACCAGCAGAAGTATCAGGTAAAGATACTTGTTCAACAGCAATATGAATATTCTCAGATGAACAAGCATCAACATTGAGAAGAGGAATATTCTTTGAAGCACCCATTCCAGCTTTGGCATTCCTAGCCTTGATCTTATTATAAATCTCAACTAGTTTTTCAAATGGAAGTCCCCACACATGTTTCTTAGACCAAGCAGTATTATATAATGAGCTGCTCTGATTTTTCACATATGTTCTCATATACTCTGTTTGTTGTGCTTGAGTCATGGGTTTTTCCCTTTTAGCTTTAGCTTTTAATTCATCAGCTGCCTTCTTCCTCATCTTTAACATTTTCACAATCTCAGATTCATAATCTTGTTCCTCTACTCTCTTACCAATAAATTCAGCAGCTACAGTAGGATTAGCAAGCATCTGTTTTCCAATCATCTGCCAGTCTGACTCATCAAACTCTAGAACAGCTGCATCCAATTCTCTTTGTCTTTCAATAGGTAAGGTAGAAACATATCTTTGAGTCTCTGAATCTAATTCTGCATCAAACTTAGCTTGTACTTCTTCAGCTAGATTTGCACTCTTCATATAATTTTCCCATTCTTGTAATAATTTACCTTGTCCAGCTCTGTCTTCAGCAGTTACTAGCTCATCCAAACCATCATGAGGAACATTATCTGCAGCAACATCATCATTAGGCACATGCACATCTGCCATAGGTTCATCATGTACATCTTGAACCTCTCTATCAGAAGAAACTTGTAAATTCTCAGATGAATGATGAATAGGAGAATTCTAGTATTCTCTCCCAGCTACAAAGTATGTTTCTCCTGATGTATTTCCTCTGTCAGCAGATTGATCAGCAGCAACCCTACTTATTGATTGTTTCTCCTGAAGTATATCCACAGCTTCAGTCATCAGCACATCATTATCACCACCAGATACTTTTGAACAACATGAGACTGTCTAGCAACTTCTGCTAGAATCTCAAGAGAATCCAAATTTGCCTCCTTTGCTACTTCAGTAGAATCCAATCCATCTTTGCTTTGCTTCTGCTTACTTAGCTGTGCCTCCAAATCTTTAACTTTGCTTTTCAGACTTTGAATTTCATTACCAAGAGTAGTCTTGGTCTCAGCAAGTTCTTTCTGAAGATCTTCAGTCATTTTCATGTACCAGCTAAGAGAATCATATACAAATGTGAGAGTAATAGGGTCCTCTGCTCTACCAGCATATTGCTCAGTGGTATGAGGAGCTTCATTGAACCCAGCAGGAGAAACAGACTCATGTACAACATTAGGAGAACCTACATTAATTTGCTCTCCCAAAGAACTGGGTGAAGTTAGTCTAGTAAGATCAGGTTCAAAAGTCTGTAAGTCATCTTCAAACTCATGAATTTGCTCAACTGGAGCATCCTGAACTGGTGAAATGGTAGGACTTGTTGACATATGTACAGGGGTAGGTGGTGGTAAGTCAGTAGAATCAGGTAAAGGTTCAGCAGTTGTAGCTGGCACTTCCTCCATTACCACTGAAGGATTACCATCAGCAGCAACACCAGAAGATGATGGATTACCATCATCAGCAGCATTAGGAGCAGGCACATTACCAGCATCATCACCCTTAACTACATTGGCATTGCCTTGTGGCAACATGGCTTCCAACATAGGGTGATGTTCCCCAGTATAATTAGTTTTCATTGAGGCAAACAACTTAGAACCTAGACTTTTAATGGGTATATGGGTTCTATCTTCAGTGATTATGTCTAAAATTATTTGTAAGAATCTAGGGTACATTAAAAACTTATGCTGTTCCTTATCAATGTTTTCTAGCATATTATCAAAAATAAACTTAGAAAAATTATAAGTTTCACCCTTAGAGAGACAAACAATACCACAACCCAATTGCAGAGAGAACTGATTCCATCCACCACACTTGTTGCTTATACATTGAAGCAGCAGATGCACCAAATACCTCCACTTTGGACAAAATTGATTCTTGTGCCACTTAGATGTATCAGTACTTTGATATCCAGCTTCTCTTAGCCCAGCAAGAATCTCTGCAGTGTTGGAATGATACACACCATTTTCATCATCCAACTGAAGCTTTGCCCTTATCAACCCTTCTGTCACCACATATTCTACACCATCTATTTCAGCTACAATCTCTGTAGCAGATCTCTTAGTAGCAGATGCCCAAAATTGCTTCACCAGGGATTCACACACCAAATTGGGACAATAAGTCAAAGCATAATGAATCTTCAACCTTTGTAGAAACTCCACCATCAAATCGAATTCTTCATGTCCCTTCTTAGTTTTCAGAATAGCATATTTGTTATGGTCGCCCTTCAATTCAAGTCGAGCCATTTGACTGAATGTGTGTGAGATGGTTATGAATTACTCCAGAGAATAATGGGTTTATTTTAAGTGATAAGCGAATAATTTTGATTCGAAAAGATATGCAAAGTGAGTTAAATTTGGAAGTTCCCCAATCGTGGTCAAAATTATCGGAACAGCTTATTGACCAAGTCTGACAAAACTTCTAATTTGAAAATTTACCCTTCAGCAGCAATGAAAGTCAAATCGGCTAAAGCATATTCAAACCTCAGCAGAATCAACCAAAGGTAAAAATATCTTCGGTCAATATCTTGGTTTTACTGTGCCACCCAACTCGCATTAAATATCGTAACTCCTAAAATTGGCTTATTTAATCACCCCAAATAACACATCTCATTCATCAAATTTCCCAAATTATCTTTCAAACCCTAATTTTTTGATTAACCCCAATTCACCATTCAAATCATGTCTTCACACCCAGAAACCTCATATCCAAATTCCTCTTCTCCATCATCAGAAGAAGATATACCACCATATCCATGGGGGTTTGAAGGTTCTGACTTTGAAAAAGCATTGGAGAACCGATGGGATGCACAAGAAAGACAGTGGAATGCTCATTTGAAGGGTGAACCAAGCAATGTACCCAATCCTGCTGAGAGAGAGCATGTCTCTCCCTTCATCTATACCTCTGATGAAGACTCTTCAGAGGAAGAACATGAAGATCCATCCTTTCTTCCTCCTTCCACACCAGAGAGATCCCAACCAAGATCAAATACTAGGGATCCATCTCTTCCAACATCACAAAATTTGGTGTTGGATCTTCCTGCTCCAGAACCTGGTCTTCCACATCAAGAACATATTGGACAGAGCAAGAAGACTGAGATCATACGTAAGGGAAAGGAGAAGCTGAAGTAGATGACTGAGGAATGTAACCATGAGGCAAAGTTCTTGAGTATTCTCTTGACTTTAATTCATGAGCATCTTCCCAGTCTTCCTTCTCTTCTTCTTACATTTTCATCTTCAGCTTCTTCATTGTACTTGTCATAGCCTCAAGTATTTTGTAATAAGTGATAGAAGCTAGTAGTACTGAATTAGCCAATAGTTTAGGAATGGTCATTGTTTCTCAATTGTAACTTTGAATGTAAGCTGTAACTTGTTTCTATGAATGAATGAAAAGATCTTATTTGAATTTATCCATTGTATAAGACCTTCAGCATGTTTCAATTGATCAGTAGAAACCATATTCAGCATATTGACCACATTCCTTTGACTCTAGCTCTTGGTGACATTAATCATGGGACTTTCATTCTCATAACATCTGCAAAACAAACATCAAACAAGCAAATACACCAAACATCTTGCACAACTGTTAGAGGGTTAGTGTTAAAACTCAGAAATTATACAACTTATACAAATAATACAAAGTTTACAGTCATCATCCTCCCCTGAGGCATATGCCTCCCCTTAAACTTTGCAGTTAAGGGTTTAGCATTCCAATATGGACCACCAAATATTGAAACCTTGGTCCATCAAATGCCTTGGTTAACAAATCTGCCACATTTTCATCTGTGTGAATTTTGACCACTTTAACCAAATGTTTCTCATAAGCATCCCTTATAAAGTGATGTCTGATTTCAATATGTTTGGTTCTATTATGAAAAACTGGATTTTTAACAATGCAAATGGTACTTTGATTGTCAATGAAAATTGTAGTATTCATGAAATTATACCCATAATCCAGTAATTGATTCTGAATCCATAGAACCTGTCCACAACAATTGGCAGCAGCAACATACTCTGCTTCAGTAGTAGAGGTAGCAACTATGGTCTGTTTCTTGCATTGCCAAGAAATCAGTCTTCTTCCAAGAAATTGGCAACCTCCAGTTGTGGATCTTCTATCCAAATTGGCACCAGCATAGTCACTATCACTATAAGCTGCTAGCTGAAATGGAGACTCTTTGGGATACCAAAGACCTAAGTGTGGTTGGCCTTTAAGATACTTAAAAATCTTCTTGACAGCATTCATATGAGAGGTAAGTGGAGTGACTTGGTGTCTGGAACATGCACTCACAGCAAATGTAATGTCAGGTCTTGAGGCAGTCAAGTACATCAAAGAACCAATCATAGACCTGTATAAATGAACATTCACAGGAAGATCAGGAGTAAGATTGTTCTTTGGTTTGGGAGCCTCATATGGAGTAGTGGCAGTCCTGACATTTTCCATAGCAAACTTGGACAACATATCTTTTACATATTTCTCCTGATGTATGAATATACCATCAGGTTTCTGCTGAACTTGCAAACCCAGAAAGAAAGTGAGTTCTCCCATGGCACTCATCTGAAATTCTCCCTTCATCAAATCCTCAAACTCTCTACACCATGCTTCTTTGGTAGAACCAAAGATATTATCATCTACATACACCTGCACAAGAATAATATCTCTAGAATCTTTCTTGAGAAATAAAATCTTGTCAATGGCACCTCTTCTGTAGCCATTCTTCAGCAGAAATGTGGAGAGTCTAGCATACCAAGCTCTGGGAGCTTGATGCAGTCCATAGAGAGCTTTGACAACTTTGTACGCATACTCAGGATGATCAGGGTCTTCAAATCCCTTGGGTTGAGTCACATAAACCTCCTCTTCAATCTCTCCATACAAGAAAGCACCTTTAACATCCATCTGATAAACCATAAAGCCCATGTAAGAGGCATAGGCCAAAAATATTCGAATTGCTTCAACTCTGGCCACAGGTGTAAAGACCTCATCATAGTCAATGCCTTCCTCTTGTCTAAAACCTTGAGCCACTAGTCTTGCTTTGTTCTTCACCACAATACCCCTGGCATTTCTTTTATTCTTCAAAATCCATTTTGTTCCAATGGCATATTTACCATCAGGAAGAGGAACTAAAATCCAAACCTGCTGATTCTTAAATTGTAGCATCTCCTCTTGCATTGCCTCAAGCCAACTTGAATCAGCCAGTGCTTGAGGAACACTAGTTGGTTCAATCTGAGAAAGAAAGCATGCAAACAAACAATGTTTGAAGTCTGTGTGATTGTTCCTCTTTTGATTGTAGACATAAGAGATAAAAGCAACTTCTCCATATTTTGTATTCTTGACAGTGCTTCTAGTTCGAACAGGGTCTTTAGGATCACCAATAATCTTGGATAGGGGATGAGCATTGTGAATCCTTTTGGTAGCAGTAGGTGGAACAGCAATGTTGGCATCAATGTTGGTGAGTGTAGGCCCAAACTCAGTATCATATGAAGCTGAGTTAAACAAGCCAGGCTTTGGTTGATAATTCCCAAGATCAGAAGGACTTGGAAATCTGGTAAAGGGCTTATCAAAATCTGCAGAGACTTCAGTAGAGATGGGAGAGTGAGCATCACCAGAATCAACATCTTTGACATTATCAGTGGGAATAGGTGTGCCTTCAGCAGTATCCTTGTTTCCACTGACTGCTTGTGCTGACTGATGTAGGATAGCTTCAGTCTCTTGAGTAACCTTGTCATTGAGTTTCTGAGCTTCCTTAGTAGCGGCATGTTCCTGCTTCTGCAATCTTGCAAGATCTTCTGCATAATGTGACTCATCAACTTGTTCAGCAGCAGAGTGATTACCTACAAAATGGTTAGGTGGAAAAGATGGTACAACAAAGGTATTTTCTTCTGGCTCAGACTCACATTCTGAGTCATCATCCATGGAACCTGCAGGGTTAGAACTTGAGTCTTTGGAACCTGCATCAGGATTAGAAGCATGCCGAGTATAACCCAAATAGTCAGTCAAATAGTCTAGGTCAAAATACCAAGAATGGCCTTGTCCCTGAATATTAGGCTGATCGTCAAGAAATCTTAGATTAAGGGTCTCTTCAATCTTTTTAGCATTCAGATTATACACCCTATAGGCCTTGCTATGAGCTGAATACCCAACTATATATCCCTCATCAGCTTTCCCATCAAATTTGCCTAGTATATCAGCAGTATTCAAAATAGTCACTTTGCATCCAAAAGGCTTAAGGTAATGTATGTGTGGAACTTTCCCAGTGAGAAGTTCATAAGGTGTCTTGACATGAAGTCTTGTGATGGATACCCTGTTCAAGACATGACAAGCAGTACTGACTGCTTCAGTCCAAAACATTGTGGGTAGTTTGGAGTCTGCAAGCATTGATCTTGCTGCCTCAATGAGGGTTCTATTTTTCCTTTCAGCAACCCCATTTTGTTGTGGAGTTCTGGGAGTACTATAGTCCCTTCTAATCCCTTTAGACTTACAGAATTCTATGAAGACAACATTTTTGAATTCTGTACCATTGTCACACCTAATTCCTTTCACCTTTTTATTCAGCTGGTTCTCCACTAAGATTATGAAGTCTTTCTGAATTGGAGTTGTTTCATCTTTAGTTTTGAGAAAGAATACCCAGCAAAACCTGCTATAATCATCTGTGATAACCAGACAGAAGTACTTGTGATCAATACTTCTAATGGGGGTGGGACCAAAGAGATCCATGTGCAGCAACTGAAGAGGTTCTGAAATGGTGCTCACTGCTTGGACTGTTTTGTAAGAGGCTCTGTGTTGCTTTCCCTTGTTGCAAGCAATACAATTGTGTTCATTGGTGAAGAGTTTAGAAGGAAGGCCCTTAACAAGACCAAGTTTGGATAACTTGTTGATGGTCTTGTAATTCACATGTGCCATTCTTCTATGCCATTTATTGGATTCATCCAGGGAAGCTTTGGCTACCAAACATGTTAGATCACCTTCAGGCTGAACATCATTCAGATTGAATGTGTATAAGTTGAAGGTTCTAGGAACTCTCAGCAATACAGTTGTGTCTTCTGGGAGTTTGAAGTCCTTGGAAAGTACAAGACACTCATCTTCAGAAAAGAAAACCTTATGCTTAGTGTCACAAATTTGTGATACTGAGATTAGATTAAAGTGCTCCAGTTCCTTCACATAGTAAACATTTTCAAAATCTAACAAGGGTGTCTTAATGGTTCCTTTCCCTGTAATTTTGCCATCTCCACCACCAAAGGTTACAGTGCCTCCTCCTTCAATAGGCTCAAAGTCATGCATCTTATCCTTGTTCCCTGACATACTTCTAGAACAACCACTATCAACAATACCAACTTCAGTACTTTTCAAAGGATGTTCCTACAACAACAACAAAATATACAAAATTAGTACACATTGGAGACTCAAGTCATTGCTGACTTGAGCCTGCCTTGTGGATCATGAGTAATAGGCCATGTAGATGTTTTAGATCCACCATTGTTCTTGGGCCTGTAATACATATTAGGTCCCTTCTTAGTCCAAGAACAACCTGCTGAGGGCTTCACAGCAGTATTCCATTTCCCACCACCATTACACATTGAGTCAAAGTGATTAGGCCAATAACCATTATAAAAGAAAGAACTAGTGGGTCGAACATATGGTCTAGTACTGGTTCTTCTCCATGAAAAATGAGATTCAGCAGAATTAGGTTTCTGCTGATGTGGAACAAAAGATGGTATTTCACTAACATTTTTCCACATTTGCCTAGTTTTTCTTTGACTACCACATGCACCCATTCTTTGCTCATGATATGTACAATCCTTAATCAAGTGATATTTACTTCCACACACAAAACACTTCTTCCTTTTAGAAGATGTATTTAAACCAAAAGAATTTCCATAACATGAAAAAGTATTCAAATCACCATGACAAACAGAATTGTTTTTAACAAAGCCAAAAGTATTATTATGCAAAGAATTTAAAAATAAGTCTTCAGTAGAAACTGTCTTGTTATCAGCAGCAACTCTAGAAGGCTTGTGAGGAGTCTTGGGTGATGTCTTTGGTATGGTTTTGGGAGTGGTCTTGGGCATGGTCTTGGGCAGGTCCGACTTCTCACTTGAATCACAGCTAGCAAATGAGGTAGACCCTTCATCAGAAGACTTGTCACTGTTACAACAAGAGACAGAGTCATTAGATTTCACAATAGGGTCTTGTAAGTCAGGTGACTTTTTGCCATATAAATGATGTGATCCATCAAAGTCAACAGGTTTGGACAAGTCTATAGGCATGTGTTCCCCTCTTATAGGTCCAGGCACAACATTCATTCCCCCTTCCTTAACATATTTAACAGGTGTTTGATAAGCTAAGGCTGGTTCAGGGTCAAAAACACTAGACATATCAGGATAGGTTAGCTCTTCTGGGTCTATATACTTCTCATATCCTAATGCCTTTCTAGACCTAACAGATTGGCGACCATCAATTAATTTACTTAAATTAGATGCCCCTTCCTGCCATTTCATACGACCAGCTATCTCTTTATCTAATTTAGCTTGTAACTCTTGTTTTTCTTTTTCTAAATCAGACTTCTCTTTTTCAGTACGTTTTAATTCTATCTTAGCAACCTCTAAATCACTTTCTAGAACTCTTACTTTTTCATCATATTTAACTTGATTCTTTTGAAACCATACTTTTTGTTTCTCTAATGTTTTTAAAGCCATTTTATAAGACTCCACTTCAACATAACACTCATTGTATTTTGGTTTCAATTCATCAAATTCTTGTTTAAGCTCATTGTATCTTACACTACATCCAAACACACAGTTGGTTACCTGAGAGATTCCCATCAAGGAGACTTGCTCCTTTTTGTCTTCTGAAGGTGTGAATGCCAGCAGATTCACTTGTGAAGAAGTAGAAGCTTCCTCTCCAGCAGGTTCATGATCAGCCCAATCAATTTGGTGATCCAGAGTCACCATTGCCTTTGAAGGTACAGTCTTGTTATTCCCTGCTTCCAATGGATAAGAGCCATATCTAACTTCATCTCCAGCCTTTCTTTCTTTACATTCTCTTGAAAAATGTCCCACTTGACCACAAGTGTAGCATTTAACCTTCCTTCTATCAAACCTTGCTGCTTCTTTTCCATTAAAACCAAACTTTCTTCCAGACTTGGCTTCAAACCTTCTTATGTTCATTGAGATCATTGCAAGCTCCCATTTCAAGTGCATCTCCTCCATTTCCAATGGATCTACCTGTTCAAAGTCCTCATAAGCAATAAACTGTTGAGGTTCATATTCAGCCACAAATGAATGAATAAGATCCTCCAACACACTACTTGATCTTGATTTAGGAGCAGTTTGATTATAAGTTTGAGAAGATCCTCCTGATGAATATGAACTTGAGGCTTGATGCACAAGTTTAGTAGAGGCACCAACAAATGCAGAATGAGTGGATGGACGAATGGAACTTCTAACATCAGGCTCAAGTGATTTAAGCCTATTGTAGAGGTCATCAAAAGACATCATGTCCAACCCACCTTTGGTCTTGAGAGCAATACAAACTTGTAACCAAGATGGCGGCAGAGATCTCAGAAATTTAGAATTGCAGTCTTCATTGTCGGGTCTAGCCTTCAACTGATTAAGTTGACTCAATATTCGATGAAACCTGTCATAACCCTTATGAATTCCTTCTTCTTCAGATATCTGAAATTCTTGGAACTTTTGCTTCAACATAGACTTCTGCAGCCTACTTGATTCCTCATTCCCACCAAATCTTGCTTTTATAGCCATCCAAATGTCCTTGGCATCCTCCATAAAATGGAAGTCACCCATATGGTCATCTGGTATAGCTTGGAGCAAAATAGTTCTGACTTTACTCTCCCTCTGCACAGCCAGAATCTCTTCAGCAGTTTTGGGTCCTACAATAGTAACAACTCCATCAGCATCTGTAACATGCTTCTTCAGACTATTTCCTTTCTTAACAACCTCCCACAGATTCCAATCAATGTTTGTGATCCAGTTCTGCATCTTCATGGACCACAGATGATAATCTTCTGCATTCTTCAAGTATGGAAACTTAGCATTACTGTTGGAGAGATTGAGTTGTTGACGAGAAGTAGTGTTAATGTTCTGGGTTGTATGTTTGTTGATTTGTTTGGATTGTAAAGGTGTAAGATTTGTGTTTCTTAGTATGGCAGAGACTCTCTCGAGGCTCTGATACCACTTGCTGAGCTATAGACCTTGATAGATCTTCTTGAGCACTCTAGAATCGTTAGTAATGTCACTGTAATCAATAACACACTAATAGACAATCTCTGCAACTTGTATTTATAAAGCGGAAACAAAACACAAGCTTGATACTAAGAACTCTTGATCCTCTATGGATCTTTTAATTATATTAAGAATTTTTCTAAAAGTTATTCAATACATAAACCGTGTGTTCCTTTTTTACTCAAGGAACCCTAAACCGTTTCACAAGAAACGTATATTCTAAAACTTATAAAAGATATGCATTATCACTTCCTAAATAAACTCATGCATATCCAAACTATATTACATAAAATACGGAAATACTAAATCCGCCGAAACTAATAAAGCTGAAACTAGTCTTCAGCAGATACACTGCTTTAGCAGAAACCAACCTCTGCTGAAACAGCAGCAGAATCCTTTCAGCAGAAACAGCAGCAGAATTCTTACTTCACAGAATTCCCAACAATTGCTTAATAATAAGCTGAAGAATAAGCCAATTGGCTTAAATAGAAGCTATCACTTCTATTAAGTTGGGCTTATTTGAGATTTTCTTTTTCCAAACTGCTTATTACAAGTTTTTAGACAACTTTTGTGAAGTGAGTTTGACTGTGGTCAAGGAAATAAGCACTTCAAGTGCTTAAACCTATGACAGTTGACTTTCTTTGACCAAGAGTGGAAATAAGCTCAAATGAGCTAATGTGGGGTCCACTTTGGTGAAAACTGATGAAAATAAGTGCAATAAACAATTTTAAACAAGTAACACACAAATAAGCTAACACAATAAGCCACAACTCAGAATAAGCACTTGGCTTATTGAGGTTCTGAGTCAGATTGGGGGCAGACTTGGGAGGTCAAACAATGTGGGGTCCACAGGTCTTGAAGTCAAACAAATGGTCAATACAGCTTCCCTGGTAGGAGGGGGGTTGTATGGAACCAAAATGGAGGTGTGGGACCCACTGGGTTAGCCATAAACTACCACCAAAGGTGGTGGGTGAGCTGGGGTCTGCTGAGACAGGGCAAATACCTTGCCCTGCAGGTCAGTTACAAGGGTATTTTGGTCCACACAAAAAATTCACAAAAATATAAAAGCTATGAATTTCACAAGTTCTACTGATAGAGTTAACACCTAAGAAGTTTCAGCCCTCAAAACACAACACAAAATTCTATAAAAATCTTGCCATTTTTGCAAAAATATAAACTATGCACTTTTGACTTTTTAGTAAAACTTGAGTTTTGACTTTTATGAGTTTTACCTGCTGATTTAGTGAATTAGGAAGTTATGATAAGCTAAATAAGACCACTTTTAGTAAGAATACCAACTTGTGAAATGGTTTGATGAGTTTTGGACTTCAAAACTCACCACAGTTAACTGTGGTGAAATCTTTCTTAGGATTTTGACTTTTGTGTGTTTTAGTACCAAGTAAATTGTTTCCCTGAGCCTTATTCCACCCAAACAACTCTATGAAACACAGAATGGTGCAATTACACAAGTATCATGGTACAAATAGACAACAACCAAACACCCATTTAACAGATTTTTATGATCAAATTGTGATTTAAACAAGTACTCAATGCCACCTACTGATCACAACTAATCCAATTACCAATAATTAAACAAGATAAACACAATTTAACTATTAAAGCTACTTATTACTAAAGAAAGGAAATTTTGAGCTTACAAAGCCTTCCAAGCTAACTGTAAAGTGCCAAAGAACCACAATCACCAATCCTATGTGACTTCCACAAGTCTCTAACCCACAGCCATCCAACATATACTGTGCTCCATGCTTTCTTCAGTATGTAACCCTTTTTTTTATTTTTTTATTTTATTTTATTTTTTTTTTGTATTTTTGCTATTTTTCTTAAACTTAGGTAAAACCTTTCTCAATACTTGAAAAACTTATGTAAACCAGATACCAGATGGATTATATGAGTAAACAAACAACTAAATATCAGTAAGAAACTTGGAACAATGCTTTGAGATTTCTAAATTAACTTGAAAACTTGTAAAAGAGAATAAACTTAAAACAGATGCTTCATTACTTAAAAATAGATTACATAAGTATATTTAGATACTACAATGACTTAAACTAAAAACTACACACACTAAAAGGCTCAAGTGAGCTACATATATATAAACGATATGAAAATTCAAGCCTAAGTCTTCCACATGGCTTTTTTTTGAATTCTGATAGTCCCACAAGCTTTTTCTTTGACCTCTGACCAAATCCCAGCCGTTTAATTGCTTTGAGATCAATCTGAGCTGTTGATTACCTTTTTGGCGCCAAAATGGATACGGGGCAAAATTAGTGGGTTAGGCGAGGGTTGTTGTGGGAATTTATTGTGGTGGGAAAGGTTGGTGTGGAATATTAATTGTGGTGGCTGAGTTGAAAAAGGTGAGGAGGGGGGGGAAAGGTTTCCAGGTTTCATGGGATATGGTTGGGAGGTTAGGGGTGAGTCAAAGGGTGGGGTTTGACCGGAGGGATTTATATATTTAAAAGGAAGTTGGGCCGGATCATGTGGTGGACTGGGCCTAGGGGGTGGATTAGGATGGAATTGGATTGGGGTTTGGTTTTGGGTTAAATAATAATAAGGGTCCGGTTTGGTATATTAGCACACAAGGACCAATTTTGCAATTCCTCCAAAGTTGAGGGGCTGAAGTAGTGTATTTCCCAAAGTGCTTTCAAGGACCAGTATTGCCATAATTCCAAAGTTCACAAACCATTTTTCCATTTTCCAAATTTCAAAATTTCCCAGGGACCTATTTTGCCATTTTTAGATTTTTAGGGACTAAACTTGTAATTTTGGAAAACTTGTTACCCAAGTGTAATATTTTGTGATTTTTGACTTTCAAAACCTTGGGTTGACTTTTCCTTTCAAAAATAAATGCATAGGGACTAAAATTGACAAGTTTTGAAACTTGGGGGACTGAAACTGCCAATATTGCAAACTTTGTACGTTTTTTCTTTGTTTTTGCATATTTTGCATTTAAAACACATAAAACACAATCCCTGGGATAATTTAAGTATTTTGATATCTTTTTGATTGTTTTTGTATGTTTTGGCAGTTCAAATACGTCAAAAACGATGAGTGTTTGAGCACTCATCAATCCCCCACACTGAACTATTGCTAGTCCCTAGCAATCTTTTTAGAAAACTTGATGGATTTGAAAAACTCTTTACGAAAAGCCATCACTTCTGGAGTAGCCAGGTGTAAGAACCGTGGCACACCTGATAGCCGCGTGATTTTGAGCAAACCACCAGCTTTCAACGGATTTGTTTAGTCTTTACCAAGAGCCGTTTGCTCCTGGACTAGCCAGCATCTTGATGGACCTAGTCAACATCTTGGTGAGCTGATTACCAATTATGGATTTTCCACGGCCTTTACCACAAGCCATAATCTTGCGGGCTAGCCAACTCATTAGCTTTTGAGGATGATGGGGAGTTGAGGAACCATACAATTTTAGGCAAATTGCAAGCCGTAAACGGATTTGATTTATCTTTACCAAGAGCCGTTTGCTCCTGGATTAGCCAATCCCTTTGTCGGTTAGACCTGGCGGACTGATTACCACAAAAATTTTGAAATAAAGTGAAAAAATTTTGAAAATTTTGGCCAAAAACGGGGGTATTAGAAGATATATTTTGATTAAATTCGCTAGAATTTCCCCCCCCCCCCCCCCCCCCCCCCACACTTAGAAATGAATATTGTCCTCAATATTCAAAGTCCAGGCTATTATGCCGACTCTTTAAACGTAAAAAGATAATATTCGAATCTAACAGCGGACATACCAAATTTCACTTTATTTCTATATATATACAACTTTTTTTTTTTTTTTTACGTATATACATTTTTTCAAACAGCGGGGGGTTGGCCATTCCCCCACACTAGGTGGTAGAAAATAGAAAGAATCAGAGATACGGGTGAAAAATCGTATTGTGCTATTGTTTTTGTTCATCGAGTCGCTAGCTTGACTCGATCCCCGAATTCAATTGTCCTTGGGGAAAGTTTGGAGATCTGGGACAACCATGGATGGTATGTCCTCTCCAAAGTAGTGCTTTAAACGATGTCCATTCACTTTGAAATTAGGACCGTCATTTTGAGATAATTCGACGATACCATAAGGATAAACTTTTGCGATAGTGAATGGACCAGTCCGTCGGGTTTTGAGCTTTCCCGAGAAGATCTTGAGTCTAGAGTTGAAAAGAAGGACTCGATCACCAACGTTAAAAACGGGGTTTTTAATTTTTGAGTCATGAATCTTCTTTGTCTTTTCTTTATAGATCAAAGAGTTCTCGTAAGCTTGATCACGAAGTTCGTTTAATTCATTCAATTAAACTTTCCTATGATCACCCGCCGTTTTGAGGTCAAAATTGACATGCTTGAGAGCCCAATAGGCTTTGTGCTCAAGCTCGATCGGAAGATGGCACGCTTTCCCGTACACAAGTTTATAAGGCGTACACCCAATGGGTGTTTTGTAAGCCGTACGGAAAGCCCAAAGTGCATCATCTAATTTGTCCGACCACGATGCACGATTCTCACCTACAGTTCTTTCCAATATTCTTTTAATGCCCCGATAGGAAACCTCGACTTGTCCACTCGTTTGAGGGTGGTACGCAGTCGAAAGACGGTGAGTTACACCGTACTTTTGCATGACTTTGTCAAATTTGTCATTACAGAAGTGCGTACCACGATCACTAATAATAGCACGTGGAGTTCCGAATCGGGTAAAAAGAGCTTTTAAAAATTTCACAACTACTCGGGCATCATTTGTGGGTAAAGCTTTCGCTTCAACCCATTTTGACAAGTAATCAACTGCCACGAGTATGTATTTGTTGCCATGAGAGGATGGAAATGGCCCCATAAAGTCGATGCCCCTGATGTCAAAAATTTCACAAACTTGAATTGCATTCTGAGGCATTTCATTCTTTTGTGAAATATTCCCGTGACGTTGACAAGCGTCACAGGACTTGACCAATTTTTGGGCATCCTTGTAGATAGAGGGCCAATAAAAGCCGGAATCAAACACCTTTTTGGCGGTGTAGTTGGGATTATGGTGGCCCCCAGTGGGACCAGCATGGCAAGCCTTTAAAATTTCAGCGGCTTCCTGACCATACACACACCGCCGGATGACTTGATCCGCGCATATTTTGAACAAGTAGGGGTCATCCCAAAAGTAATGTTTTACATCTTTGAAAATTTTATTTTTTTGTTGGGACGACATCCCTTTCAAAATAAAGTTACCCGCAAGATAGTTTGCAAAGTCGGCAAACCATGGGGTAATCGAGTCTCCACGAAATGAAACCGCATTGAGGGTTTCGAGAGGAAATGTTTCATTTATTTCCTTTTTCTTGAAAGCATTTTGGTGAGGGTTTTCAAGACGGGAGAGATGATCAGCAGCTAGGTTCTCAGCTCCTTTTTTATCACGAATAATGATATCAAATTCCTGAAGGAGGAGAACCCAACGGAGGAGTCTCGGCTTTGCATCTTGTTTTGCAAATAGATACTTCAAAGCCGAGTGATCCGTATACACTATGCTTTTAGTCAGAATCAAGTATGGCTGGAATTTTTCAAAAGCATACACCACAGCTAATAATTCTTTTTCAGTGGTGGTGTAATGACTTTGAGCCTCGGTCATCGTCTTGCTGGCATAGTGTATAGGCTGAAAATGTTTTGTTTTGCGTTGCCCCAAGACTGCCCCTATAGCATAATCACTAGCATCACACATGAGCTCGAAGGGCAAGTCCCAATCGGGGGCAACAAGAATTGGTGCCTCGGTAAGCCTTTTCTTTAATGCTTCAAAGGCTTCGATGCACTCAGGGGAGAAGATAAAAGGAGCATCCTTCTCGAGGAGATGGGTCATAGGCCGGGCGATTTTAGAAAAATCTTGAATAAACCTACGATAGAAACCGGCATGACCCAAAAAGCTCCTAACACCTTTCACAGTCGTGGGATGAGGCAATTTTGCAATGACGTCCACTTTGGCTCTGTCAACCTCAATCCCGTTTTTTGAAATTTTATGGCCAAGGACAATGCCCTCTTTGACCATAAAGTGACTCTTCTCCCAATTTAGACATAACTTTGTGTCTTCACAACGTTTTAGCATGCTGTCTAAATGGGAGAGACATGATTGGAACGATTCCCCAATGACCGAAAAATCATCCATAAAGACCTCCATAGTTTTCCCGATCATGTCGGAAAAAATGGCCATCATACATCTTTGAAATGTGCCCGGAGCATTACATAAGCCAAATGGCATACGTTTATATGCAAAAGTTCCATAGGGGCACGTAAAAGTGGTCTTTTCTTGGTCTTGCGGGTCAATGGGAATCTGAAAGTAACCCGAGAAACCATCGAGGAAGCAATAATACTCATTCCCCGCTAATCTCTCGAGCATCTGATCCATAAAGGGCAGAGGAAAATGATCCTTACGGGTGGCGTCATTCAATTTACGATAATCAATGCAGACGCGCCAACCCGTAACCAAACGAGTTGGAATCAACTCATTCTCCTCATTTGTGACAACAGTAATGCCACCCTTTTTTGGAACACAATGGATTGGGCTGACCCAAGGACTGTCCGAGATAGGGTAAATCAATCCGGCATCAAGAAGTTTTAAAACCTCTTGTTTGATAACCTCGTGAATTTTTGGATTCACCCTTCTTTGTTGTTGGACTGCAGGTTTGAAATCGTCCTCCATTAAAATTTTGTGAGTACAAAATTCAGGGTCAATGCCCTTGATGTCGGAGAGACGCCAAGCAATTGCTTGTTTATGAGACTTCAAAACCTTTATAAGAGCAGCCTTTTCCTCAACACTTAAGTTTTTAGCAATAATGACGTGTAATTTATCATCACCCTCCAGAAATGCATATTCAAGATGAGGCGGCAAGTCCTTAAGTTCAACCTTAGGCAAGTCATCAGTTATTTCAACATTTTTTACTTCCTCTTTATGAAGTACTTTTGGAAGAAGAGGGGGAGATGTATCTTCGTTTAACAATTTTTCTAGCAAAAGAATATCCCCCTCAGGATCAAGATAGTCCTCATCAAATTTACCCGAAATTGAACTATCTTGGGCGAGAAAAGCTTCGACCTCTTCCAAAAGGAAGTCACTTCCCTCAAAAGGAGTGATAGAAGGGGAAGAGTCGGATATGATAGGCTCAGAAGCTGGAGTGGGACTGCCACTCGGAAGGTAACCTAGAAGTTCTTGAGAATACTCCTCAGACGCAACATCAATGACATCAATTCGGTTAACCGACTGGGCGTCATAATTAGAGGAGTACCTCGAGGTTTGATCGAGGTTAAATGTTACTGCTTCATTACCAACACAAAGAGTTATTTCCTCTTCGTGCACATCGATTAACGCACGACCCGTCCTTAAGAATCCTCTTCCAAGGATGAGAGGAACTCGTGGGTCGGCTTCGAAGTCAACAATCACAAAATCCTCTGGAAAGTGGAACTTTCCCACCTTTACAAATACATCCTCGGCAATGCCGAGGGGACGAGATGTTGAGCGGTCTGCCAGCTCAAGAGTCATACAGGTGGTGGTGAGTTCTGGAAGAGAGAGCTTTTTTCATATTGAATAGGGCATCAAGTTGATGCTCGCACCTAGATCGGCCAGGGCGAAGCACTCAACCATTCCGGGAAAAACACATGGAATGAGAAATTTTCCCGGATCTCCTAGCTTCTCGGGAAGCTGTTTCAAAAGAACTGTAGAGCAGTTTTCATTGAGCGGAGTTCGTGCCATTTCGAATAGTTTCTCCTTATTGTTCAACAGATTTTTGATTGTCGATGCGAATTTAGGCATCAACAGGAGAGCATCCGCGAAACTGATATCAAAATGAATATCTCGGAAAATTTGAAAAAACTTTTCCATTTGATGATTTGCTTTTTCGTGGAGCTTCTGGTCTTGTAACCTAGATGGATATGGTAGTGAAGGTTTGGATTTAGGGTTCTCTCCAGGAGTTGTGGGTGGTTCAAAGACAACTCCCGGTTTTGGTACAACTTCTGGTACAACCTGAGGGTGGACGTGTGCGGTACTTCGTGGGCTAGTAGATTGCACCTTGTCCGTGGTTGCCTCAGGCTCAATTTCCACTTCCTCGGAATAAAGAGGAGGAGGAATAGGAGGAAGAGAAGAAGAGGTAGTAGGGGCCGTGGGTCCATCATATGCAATACCGCTTCGGGTAGTGATCGCCTTAACATCGCCCCTCGGGTTAGCGATCGTATTGCTCGGAAGTTTTCCTGAGCCCGAGGGTTGATCATTTAAAGACTTCTTAATGTCAGCGATCTGAGTCATTATCACTTTGTTCATCTCCTCCTGAGATTTCATGAATTGTTTCAACAACTCATCATTCGATGGGCCGATTGGAACAATTGCTCGAGTTGGGTTAGGAGGAGCTGGATTTGGGAAGTGCTGAGTAGTTGGAGTGATGGCTTGATTTTGATTGGGAAAATTCTGGCCCCGGTTATTTTGATGGGAACCGTGGTTTTGGAAATTTCCCTGATTTTGGTTGCCATATCCATGAGAGTTGTTTCCCTGAAAGTTGTTTTGACCTTGGTTTCGATTATAGTTTCCTTGATGTTGGAAACCTTGGTTTTGGTTATGATGGAAACCCTGGTTTTGATTGACATTTCCCGAATTCTGGTAACCTTGGTTTGTTCGATTCTGATTTTGGTTCTGGTTACGGTTGTTTTGGACATTATTGTTTTGATTGAAACCGGGTGGTCCAAGGAAATTGTTAGAACGATAGCTTAGAAGATTGCGGTCCCCTTGTGGTTGGTAGCCATTACCTCCCGAGTTATAGGACCCTTGAACAGCATGTACGTTCTCTTGAGTGTAACCACCGGTGGTTGGACACTCGAAGTAGGGATGTGGACCTCCACAAGTTTCGCAACTTTGATTTACAGCCTTGGCTTGTTGATTTTGAACTTGTTGATTTTGCATAGTTTGGTTCATTCTCAACACAGCCGTAGAGATATCATCCATTCTTTTAGCGAGAATTGCTATTTCAGAGGATGAGGATTCTGAAGTGGCAGACTTACATGACTCTTCCCTCTCGGCTGAAGAATCCCAGAAATTATGATGGGCAGTCATGTTCTCAATGAGGTCGTAGCATTCTTCGGGACGCCTTTTCATAAAGGTCCCTCCAGCAGCAGCATTGAGAATGTCTCGGTGTCTCAAGGTCAAACCATTATAGAAGGTATCTATAATGGTGACTTGTAACATATTGTGGTTGGGACACCGATCAATCGCAAGCTTATAGCGTTCCCAAGTTTCGAATAAAGATTCGTTGGGAAGCTGACGAAAGTTGCTAATGTCATTACGCAACTTGGTAACCATGGATGGTGGAAAATATTTGGCTAAAAATTTAGTGACCATCTCATCGAAAGTGTGAATCGAATTTTTCGGGAGTCGATCAAACCATGCAGTGGCATGATGTGTTAGAGAATAGGGAAAGAGAGATAGATGAAGGGCATCATCGGAGACACCATGCTGTTTCATGTTTTGGGTGACGGTAAGGAATTTATCAAGATGCTTGTTTGCATCGTCACCCGGTAAACCGTGGAATTGGCATGAATTCTGGACTTGTTGTATCATATGATGTTTAAGTCCAAAATCAGTGGCCGCAATATTCAGAGGGGCAATGGGTCCTCCCCTCCCTTGCATTGTGGTTTGACACAACTCCTCCATCGTTCGGAGATCAGGAGCTGCATCATCTTTGGGTGGTTCTTGGTTGTCGTTTCCGTCCATTTTCGGAACTGGATCCTCAACTATAGGACGTAACTCAGTTACGTTTCTTGGTTGACGATTTCGTTTCGATTGTGAACGAGTGCGCATGCACTAGGGATAAAAACTTTTTGGAGAATATTTTTGGAACCGTCCCGTAATCTAAAATCGTTTTTCTTTAAGAATCACCTTAAAAGAAAACCGAATCAGAAAACGTTACGATATGTTTTATCGTTTTTAATTTTTTTTTGGTGTTTCAACACTTTAGGAAAAGTGTTAATGACTTTTTATGTTTTGATTTTGAAAATATACACAAGTGGTGGTTTTTGTACAGTGAGTGAGGTGAGATAACACTGATCTCAAAAGACGCTGCAGAAACGCGCACACCTCTCCGGCAGCGGCGCCAAAAATTGATTGATGCTAAACCACCAACTTATATTGACCAAGGAATGGTCAACAAAGTCAAATAGCCTAGATCAATGCTCCGGGTAATATAAGGTATCACCGGGTTGTTAAATCCCGTTGAGGTGTGAATTGTAACTTTAGCGTGCTTTGTGATCGGGTGTTTATTCACAGAAAGGGTTTGTTGTGAGAATTATTTGGAGATTATTAACCGAAATAGCTTAGGAAAGCTATGTGAATGATTACTGGAATTGAGATTGAGAAGAAATCACCTAAAACTTAAAAACCGTACGTTTGCCGAAGACGTGAACAAACGTACAAAAATGTGAATACAGCGATCTGGAAAGGCTACTGGTATGAAAAATTTACTTTTTTACAAACCTAATGATAAGAGAAAATTTTTGGAAATTTAAATTTAATTTTTACACTAATTTTATAATTACTATTAATTAAATACTATTTTCCTAATTACTTTTAATTAACTAAATTAACCTAAATTATAAATAAATAAGAAATTAACTTGGAAAAATAAAAATTAAACTTAGAAAAATCTAAAATGCTATAAAACTAATTTTAGAAATGAAAATATATTTTTAAGACTATTTAATTAATTATTACTAATTATTAACTAATTATTAATTACTTTTTAATTATTTAAAATAACCTAATTTCTAATTAATTATTAAAATACTCTAGAAAAGTGAAAATAAAATTTGGAAAAATTAAAAATAACTAAAAACTAATTTTAAAATTTAATTTATATTTTTCTGATTTACTAATTAATTATTATTAATTATTAACTATTTATTAATTACTAAAAACTATTTTAAATTAAGAAAAATACTAAATGAGGTAAGAAAAATCTGAAAAAATTACAGAAATTATTTTTACACACCAGAAGCCTAGGAAAATTATAAAAATGGAAATTGCTTAATAATAAGCTGAAGAATAAGCCAATTGACTTAAATAGAAGCTATCACTTCTATTAAGTTGGTCTTATTTGAGATTTTCTTTTTCCAAACTGCTTATTACAAGTTTTTAGACAACTTTTGTGAAGTGAGTTTGACTGTGGTCAAGGAAATAAGCACTTCAAGTGCTTAAACCTATGACAGTTGACTTTCTTTGACCAAGAGTGGAAATAAGCTCAAATGAGCTAATGTGGGGTCCACTTTGGTGAAAACTGATGAAAATAAGTGCAATGAACAATTTTAAACAAGTAACACACAAATAAGCTAACACAATAAGCCACAACTCAGAATAAGCACTTGGCTTATTGAGGTTCTGAGTCAGATTGGGGACAGACTTGAGAGGTCAAACAAAGTGGCGTCCACAGGTCTTGAAGTCAAACAAATGGTCAATACAGCTTCCCTGGTAGGAGGGGGGTTGTATGGAACCAAAATGGAGGTGTGGGACCCACTGGGTTAGCCACAAACTACCACCAAAGGTGGTGGGTGAGCTGGGGTCTGCTGAGACAGGGCAAATACCTTGCCCTGCAGGTCAGTTACAAGGGTATTTTGGTCCACACAAAAAATTCACAAAAATATAAAAGCTATGAATTTCACAAGTTCTACTGATAGAGTTAACACCCAACAAGTTTCAGCCCTCAAAACACAACACAAAATTCTATAAAAATCTTGCCATTTTTGCAAAAATATGAACTATGCACTTTTGACTTTTTAGTAAAACTTGAGTTTTGACTTTTATGAGTTTTACCTGCTGATTCAGTGAATTAGGAAGTTATGATAAGGTAAATAAGACCACTTTTAGTAAGAATACCAACTTGTGAAATGGTTTGATGAGTTTTGGACTTCAAAACTCACCACAGTTAACTGTGGAGAAATCTTTCTTAGGATTTTGACTTTTGTGTGTTTTAGTACCAAGTAAATTGTTTCCCTGAGCCTTATTCCACCCAAACAACTCTATGAAACACAGAATGGTGCAATTACACAAGTATCATGGTACAAACAGACAACAACCAAACACCCCTTTAACAGATTTTTATGATGAAATTGTGATTTAAACAAGTACTCAATGCCACCTACTGATCACAACTAATCCAATTACCAATAATTAAACAAGATAAACACAATTTAACTGTTAAAACTACTTATTACTAAAGAAAGGAAATTTTGAGCTTATAAAGCCTTCCAAGCTAACTGTAAAGTGCCAAAGAACCACAATCACCAATCCTATGTGACTTCCACAAGTCTCTAACCCACAGCCATCCAACATATACTGTGCTCCATGCTTTCTTCAGTATGTAACCCTTTTTTTTATTTTTTATTTTTTTTGTATTTTTGCTATTTTTCTTAAACTTAGGTAAAACCTTTCTCAATACTTGAAAAACTTATGTAAACCAGATACCAGATGGATTATATGAGTAAACAAACAACTAAATATCAATAAGAAACTTGGAACAATGCTTTGAGATTTCTAAATTAACTTGAAAACTTGTAAAAGAGAATAAACTTAAAACAGATGCTTCATTACTTAAAAACAGATTACATAAGTATATTTAGATACTACAATGACTTAAACTAAAAACTACACACACTAAAAGGCTCAAGTGAGCTACATATATATAAATGATATGAAATTCAAGCCTAAGTCTTCCACATGGCTTTTTTTTTAATTCTGATAGTTCCACAAGCTTTTTCTTTGACCTCTGACCAAATCCCAGCCGTTTAATTGCTTTGAGATCAATCTGAGCTGTTGATTACCTTTTTGGCGCCAAAATGGATACGGGTCAAAATTAGTGGGTTAGGCGAGGGTTGTTGTGGGAATTTATTGTGGTTGGAAAGGTTGGTGTGGAATATTAATTGTGGTGGCTGAGGTGAAAAAGGTGAGGAGGGGGGGAAAGGTTTCCAGGTTTCATGGGATACGGTTGGGAGGTTGGGGGTGAGTCAAAGGGTGGGGTTTGACCGGAGGGATTTATATATTTAAAAGGAAGTTGGGCCGGATCATGTGGTGGACTGGGCCTAGGGGTGGATTAGGATGGAATTGGATTGGGGTTTGGTTTTGGGTTAAATAATAATAAGGGTCCGGTTTGGTATATTAGCACACAAGGACCAATTTTGCAATTCCTCCAAAGTTGAGGGGCTGAAGTAGTGTATTTCCCAAAGTGCTTTCAAGGACCAATATTGCCATAATTCCAAAGTTCACAAACCATTTTTCCATTTTCCAAATTTCAAAATTTCCTAGGGACCTATTTTGCCATTTTTGGATTTTTAGGGACTAAACTTGTAATTTTGGAAAACTTGTTACCCAAGTGTAATATTTTGTGATTTTTGACTTTCAAAACCTTGGGTTGACTTTTCCTTTCAAAAATAAATGCATAGGGACTAAAATTGACAAGTTTTGAAACTTGGGGGACTGAAACTGCCAATATTGCAAACTTTGTACGTTTTTTCTTTGTTTTTGCATATTTTGCATTTAAAACACATAAAACACAATCCCTGGGATAATTTAAGTATTTTGATATCTTTTTGATTGTTTTTGTATGTTTTGGCAGTTCAAATACGTCAAAAACGATGAGTGTTTGAGCACTCATCAATTGCCCTAAATCGTTCCTCTGGTCATTTTAGGTACTTTTGAGGAGAAATCTGGAAAGGGAAGCATTTTGAACGTTTTTGGAGCATAAAAGTGAAGAAAACGGCAAAGTCTCAAATTCCTTGTTGGGAACAGTACCTGACGACGTCAAGCAATAACATATGACGGCATCAAGAGTGACAAAAGAGGTGGATGTGGAACTTATAACGTGACGGCCCTGAGCATTTTCTTTGTTAATGGCCTGACGGCGTCACCAAGGCCGTCAGGGTCCAAATACATGTGACGGCCCAGAGTAGATTTGCACATGAAGGCGTCAAGACTGGATCTAGGCAATACGAATTTCACTTTGGCGGCGAGTTGACGGCGGCAGAGTCTAACACATGACGACGTCAGGATGCTATGTCTATATATATTTTTCCAATTTTTCATTATAAAGTGTGGAACAAGTTGTGCACAAACCCTAGGTCGAATTTCTTGCATATTGAAGGGGTTTCAAACCCTTCTTCCTTCCATGTTTTAATAAAGATAAGTTCTCCAATAATCATTCAATATTTCTATGTATTGTTTGATTCTATCTTATGTTTATCTTTCTTTTAACATGTTAGGCTAGGCTTTTATTGTGTTTGCTTAGATGTAGTGAAACCTAGATGTTGATTATTGGTTGATTGTTTGTTTATAATTGTTACGGATGATTGTATTCGATGTTAGGCTTAAAAAAACTGACAGACTTCCATTGGTAACTTGCTTGAATGTCTTAAGAAACATGATTGGAGGTGTACTACGATTTTTGGTTGTATTTAATGCATAAGTGAATTCTAATGATCCCATGTTAGGAGCTTTTAATCGGCTCGACATAGGAGTGAAGTAGGATCTTATAGAGTTAGGGAATATTGTACACGGCCCTACGACTGGAATTAAGGAATATAACCCGTCATCCATGCAATTGTAACAAGCTAATCAACCAGTAAAAGATATCTAGGGAGTAATGAAATCTAAGTAAACACAACTTTTCTCATTATTGTTTCCACCACATTAGTAAATTAGTTTAATTTTCATTTCTTTTATTTTATTTTGATTGCATCTTAGTTTATTGAGTTAGTTGGCTAGCAACTAATTCCGCCCACTCCTTTAAAACCCAAGATTTTACTTGCTTTCCATAAAATATAAAAATACAAAAACAATCATCCCTCACCTCTAGACCTAGTTTAGTAGGGTTTCTAATCCTAGCGACACTATTCCTGAGTTGAACGATCAATCCCACCAGCAGGAATACCTATGGCATCAGGAGCATCATTGGTCCTGAGAGGAGAATCATGTAATCCTGCACCCATATCATCATTGTAACACCCCAACCCGACAGGGTAAAAGTGTCACAACAATGGTGTCATATCAGAGTATACATAAGCATAAACAAACGGAAGTCATATCATAAATAACCAAAGAGTAAGTCAACATGACTTAACAAACATAGTCCCAAATGAAAGAGACAACCAACAGAGTTACATGAGTTCTAAACGGAAAAATATCCAAAAGGAACAACGGGAAATAATAAAGTCTTAAACATCATGTCCAAAATCAAAAGCTAAGATCTCTAAGGTAAGTCCACTCAGCACTTAACCCATAAGCAACCCCAGCTCCTAGCTTAGATACCTGCCGCGGAAGAAAAGAAAACGCGGCTGAGCTTAAAAAGCCCAGTGAACAGATATAACAACGAAGTAATAATGAAACAGAAATGAATACTGAATAAGGTATAAAGGAAATAACAGAATGTAATCAAAGGCAAGTATGAAATAGTAATAAGAGATAAGGTAAGGGTTAGTCATCAACCACGAGCCCAGAAACAGATATAATAATGCCTTCATAAATGCCTTCATCATAATCATAATCATAGTCATAATGAGGGGAGACCTCAAAACATCAGATGTAAACAGAGGGGTGACCTCAATGGGTTGTGAAGGACGTGTATTGCACACACAGCCACATTCACCAGATAACAGATAACAGATAACAAAACCAGATCTAGGATGCATCCATACGCCCCCACAGAAATAATATTGGCCAAAATAAACAGATAATTGAGCTCATAACAGATAACAGATAAGGGGACGTGGCAGAACATCACTCCACTGCCCTGGAGTCATGCCAGGGGTGCATCCCTGACACGGACATGGAACCCCCATGCCTAGTGAAATAAATTTGGCTCGGGTGTCAAACTAGAGTAGGTCAAACAGAATAGGTCAACAGAATGTCATAAAATGACACAGATCATAAGTCAATCATAATCAGATCATATCAGAAGTCCATATCATATAGTCATATCAAAAGGTCCAAATCAAAAGGTTCAAAACCAGAAAGTTCAGATAGCAAAGGTTCATAACAGAAAAGGTTCAGAAAATAAAATGGGGTTTCATAGCAATGGCATCGGGAACCTAAACAAAATGAGAGATCAAAAGAAAGGAAGTCATGAGAAACCTTTACTAAAAAGGTCAGAATATCTGTACCTTATTCAAAGCAAACAAACAGGAAAGAAAGGTCACAAGGTGATCACTCCCGCTTTACGGAACCTATACGAATTAAATAGCAAGTATTACATTAAGTTCATATATATTAGGTTACTCATCTTAGTATGCTTTCCATTTTTAGTAACTTTCTATCTTTAGTGACCTGCCAAATATAGTAACTTTCCATATTAAGTGAGGTTTCCCATATTTAGTAAGTTTTCTCATATTTAGTAAGTTGGGCTAAAAGTGTCATTTATTTATAGTGCAGGGTTACAAATACTCATATAGCATATAATAGGGTTAAATAGCTCATAATACATAATATAGGGGTTAAATTGTAAATATGTCAACGTGTAGGGATAATATGGTAATTATATGCCACTAAGTTTCATTTCTTAGGTTTTATATGATGTTTTAGTAAAGTATAGGGTCTAACATGATAATGATCAAAGTATAAGGTTAAAGTGACAACTTATCATAGTTTAGGGTTTAAATGCGTAAATTGGTTTTAGTAGTAGAATTAGAAAACAAATAGAACAGATCATGCTCGATACCTTTAACCATGCATTCTTAAAATTTCTAATATAGATCCATGCATGCAACGCATATTACACAGAATATCCATGCGACAGTTTTCGACGCAAGGCAGTTTATACGATTTGTGTTTTATTCTTTACGTGACAAGTGAACTTAATTATTCATCTCTTTGGTGTGAACTTATTTTAACGAAACGAAGACGAACAAGTGACATGATAACGTAACATACGCTCATACAAATTATAAAGAATATCAAAACGAGTTCTAGACATGGTTTGATAAAAGACCCATGCTCCGCGAGACATGATCGATTTAAAGTTCCTATTCTTGTGGTGCGTTTAAAAGAGCATTGAGGCAGAGTTTTGGAGCTTGATTAATGGTTGTATTAGGGTCGATATAGGTTGTTCAAGATGACACAAAACAGTCAATAAACTCGCGACATAGACAAACAAATAGGCGTACACTTTGATGATTGTGTGACCAGTTAACAAAGCATACCATATGTATATTAACTTGATTCTAACTCTTGTATCATTTCGATCTATGTGATAGGTTTATAACAGGTTTTTAGTCCCTTCTTGGCTACTCAAACTCACGCATAAACACACCCTTTTAATTTATATTAGCGAATCAAAAACAAGACCGAAAGCTTGCATTCATGGATCTCTTTTTATGACTAGGTATAAATATGTTGGTGTCATGTATATATAGGCCAAGATTAAACATATTAAAACCATTCGAAAACAGCAAGCGTAGATCAACTAAACCAAGATCTTGATCGTTATTTTATGTGAACATGTTTTATGATTTCATGCGATACTTATATTCGATTAGAAAGCATGCAATACTAGTCAGTAATGAAATGGAAAACACGATCGAAACAGAAAACAACAAGAAGAGAATTGAACAAGGATTGTGAGACAATACCCTCATAGCGTGTCGAAGCCAAGAAGACAACAATGATCGAATACAACCCACACCAAAACCAAGGAACTTCAAACCCTCGAATCAGGAAATACACCCACGTCCAAAGCCTCCTTGTCGCACAGAAAATCAACCACAATCACACCAACTAAGACCACACAAGACCCTCCCCTTTGCACACCTTTGATCGAACAGAAATGGGAGAAAGAATTGATAGCCGCCAATATTTTAGTTATAGGTTTTAGGGTTTATTTTCGGTTTTGTGAACTAATTAAAAGTGTGTGTGATATATTTGTGGGGTGTCTTTGATTCGGTATTAAAATAAACGAGTGGGAGGTTGGCTAAACAAGGAAATGCCAAAAATCAAGGAGAGACTTGGAGAACTTGCCATCTTAAAACAAATCATGGGCCTGGACGTTTTACCAGTCTTCATTCGTTGTGTACATAATAAAAGTTATTCGGAGGTAACATAGAAAACATGACATGTGTTAAGGCATGTACAAACCTCTTTTTTTTTTTTTTTTTTTTTTTTTTTAACGTAAGTTTTATTATTCGTATTACGTTTATCGTTCAATTACTACTGATTAAATACTTAGGTTATAATTGAAATGAAATGTCTTAAATAATTTGACATCTTTTATAAGTTCGAGATTAGAGGGTATTTTGGGTATTTTACGTGTTCAGAAATTTTGGGTTTTACAACTCTTCCCCTCTAAAAAGAAAATTTCGTCCGCAAAATTGAAAAGAGAATGGAGTGGTGACATACCAGACTATGAAAAGAAATGAGGATAACTAGCCCGCATCGATTCTTCGGTCTCCCAGGTAGCTTCACGCTCTGGGTGATTCTTCCATAGAATTTTAACAAACGGAATGACTTTGTTTCTCATGACCCTTTCTTGTCGATCCAAAATAGCCTCAGGTTCCTCAGGAAAAGACAGATCAGGCTGAATCTAATCAAACGGATAAGATACAACGTGCAACGGATGATAGTTGTATCCCCTCAGAAGAGATACATGGAAGACATCATGAACATGCGATAACTGAGGAGGCAGAGCTAAACGATAAGAAACTTCTCCAACACGTTCCAGAATCTCAAACGGACCAATGAATCGAGGACTGAGCTTGCCCTTGATCCCAAAACGTTTAACTCCACGAAACGGAGATACCTTCAGAAATACCCGATCTCCAACATTAAACTCGAGGTCACGACGATGCTTATCAGCATAACTCTTCTGTCGAGACCTAGCCTCTTTCAGCTTCTCCTTAGCAACTGCCACTTTCTCATTGGTAATCTCAATCAGTTCCGGACCTTCAATCAAACGTTCACCTACTTCATTCCAACAGATAGGTGCTCTACATTTCCTCCCATACAGAAGTTCAAAAGGTGCTGCCTTGATGCTAGCATGCCAACTGTTGTTGTAGGAAAACTCCACTAAGCACAGATATTCATCCCAATTACCCGTCCATTCCAAAGCACAAGCCCTGAGCATATCCTCCAAAGTCTGAATGGTTCTCTCTGACTGACCATCTGTTTGAGGATGAAATGTTGTACTGAACTTAAGACGAGTTCCCCAAGCTTTCTGCAAACCCCTCCAGAAACGAGAAGTAAACCGCGGATCTCTGTCAGACACAATAGATGCCGGAGTACCATGAAGTCTAACAATTTCTTGCTGAAATATTTCCGCCAATCTACCAATACCATAATCCTTCCGAATAGGTAAGAAATGAGCAGACTTGGTTAGCCGATCAACAACCACCCAAATCGCATCATGTCTTTTCTTAGTCAGAGGTAACCCAGTCACAAAATCCATGGATATCTCATCCCACTTCCAAGTCGGAATCTCCAACGGCTGTAACAACCCACTAGCCCTCTGATGTTCAATCTTGACCTGCTGACAGATCATACACTTCGACACAAACGTAGCCACATCTTGTTTCATACCATTCCACCAAAAGTACTGTTTCAAATCTCTGTACATCTTAGTAGAACCTGGATGAATAGTGAAAGGAGAACTATGAGCTTCTGTCATGACTTTCTCACGAAGTACCGGATCATTAGGAACACAAAGCCTATCTTCATACCACACAACTCCATCATCATCAACTCTAAACTCAGTCTGCTTACCCTCTTCAACATTCTGTACTATAGCCCATAGTTCACCGTCATCCTTCTGAGCTTCTTTAATCTGTAACATAAGGTTGGACTCTACCTTCATACTAGCCCAGTATCCGCCAAAACCTCGCGTACATAGTTCAACGTCCAAACGTTCCAGATCATTAAGAATTCTGGGTTCGATCTCAATACTCGCTATCATACCAGATTTCCGACTAAGTGCATCAGCCACTACATTAGCCTTGCCCGGATGGTACTGAATATTAGTGTCATAATCTTTTAGAAGCTCTAACCATCTTCTTTGCCTCATGTTAAGCTCCTTCTGAGTAAAGATGTATTTGAGACTCTTGTGATCAGTGAAGATATCACATGATTCGCCATACAAGTAATGTCTCCAGATTTTTAATGCAAACACAACAGCAGCCAATTCCAGATCATGTGTCGGGTAATTTACCTATTAGGGTTTCAATTGCCTTGAAGCATAGGCAATCACTTTACCATGTTGCATGAGAACACAGCCTAAACCCTTCTTTGAGGCGTCACTATAAATCTGAAAACCTCCAGAACCAGACGGAAGAGTCAATATAGGAGCAGACACCAATCTCCGTTTCAACTCTTCAAAACTTTCCTCCCGTTCATCTGTCCATACAAACTTCTCACCTTTCCGCATCAACTGAGTTAAAGGTGAAGCAATCTTAGAAAACCCTTCAACAAAATGCCTGTAGTAACCAGCCAATCCTAGAAAACTCCTGACTTCAGTCACAGTGGTCGGTCTTGGCCACTTGGTGATAGCCTCAACCTTAGACGGGTCCATAGTAATCCCATCTGCTGACACAATATGACCAAGGAAAGCAACCTGGTTTAGCCAGAACTCACACTTTGAAAATTTGGCATACAACTTCTGCTGCCTCAGAATCCCCAAAACAATTCGTAATTGCTGCTCGTGTTCTTCTGCCGACTTAGAGTACACCAAAATATCATCAATGAAAACGATGACGAACTTATCAAGATATTCATGGAAAACCCGGTTCATCAGATCCATAAACACTGCAGGAGCATTAGTCAGACCAAATGGCATAACCAGGAATTCATAATGACCATATCGGGTACGAAAAGCGGTTTTAGGAACATCTTGTTCTTTTACACGCAGTTGGTGGTATCCATATCTCAGATCAATCTTAGAAAAGAATTTGGCCCCTTGCAGTTGATCAAATAAATCATCAATACGCGGAAGAGGATAGCGATTTCGGATAGTAATACGATTCAGCTCACGATAGTCAATGCATAACCGCATACTCCCGTCCTTCTTCTTTACAAATAGAACAGGAGCTCCCCATGGAGAAACACTAGGACGAATAAAACCATTCTCCAACAATTCTTGCAACTGCTCTTTTAACTCCTTCAATTCAACAGGTGCATACGATACGGAGCCTTAGAAATAGGTTCAGCACCTGGTATTAACTCAATACCAAACTCAATCTCTCTAGCCGGAGGAAGTCCAGGAAGCTCTTCTGGAAAAACATCAGAAAATTCACGAACAACAGACAGACTTCCAATATCAGGACTGTCCAAAGATGTGTCCTTAACAGAAGCCAAAAAACCTTGGCACCCATGAGAAATTAAGGTACGTGCCTTCATAGCAGAAATAAGCTTAACAGACTTAAGGGGTTGGGAACCGTGATAAACAAATTCAGGACGATGTCAGTTACCAAAGATTACGGTTCTAGCATAGCAGTCTAAGGAAGCTCGATGAGTAGACAACCAGTCCATACCCAGAATCACATCAAAGTCGACCATGTCAAGTGGTAACAGATTTGCAGGGCGGATACGATCATCAAAACGTAGAGGACAGTTAACGTATTCATGATTAATGAGCATATGGTCTTTCATAGGTGTTGATATGGATAATTGGTTTGTTAATGGTGTAGGGATCATATTCAGTTTCTTTGCAAATGTTACAGATATAATAGAATGTGTGGCACCAGTATCAAATAAAGTGAAGACAGTATGATTATCAATGTAGAGAATTCCGGTAATGGTACCTGAAGTGCGTTCTGCCTGCTCACGAGCGGTAGAATAAACACGTCCAGTAGTGGGAGGTGGCTTGATGTAGTTCCCAGGCACCGTAGGATTCCTCTTAGGGCAATCCTTGATCTTATGAGTCGTAGAACCACAAGCAAAGCAACCACCTGTAGCTTTAAAACATGGACCCGGGTGAGCCTTACCACAAGTGGTACAGAGAGGTGGAGGAGGTAAAGCCTCAACAGGCTTCTGCTGACTAGAAGAGCCCGAATGACGACCCTGCTGATTACCCCTAGCCGCCTGATCCTTCCATTGCCTATTATTGTTACCCTGATAACCCTGAAGATCATTACCCGACCTGTTAGAAGCTCTGAATTCATGACCCCTATGATCTTGGCGCCTATCATGCTGACCCCTATAACTCTGACCCTGGTCAGATCGACCTCTGTACTCCTGAACCTGGTCAGACCGACCCCTGTACTCCTGATTACCCTGTCCCCTATGCTGAATCCGGTTACCATCCCTATCCCTCTTATTAGATGGCCCACTCTCATGCAGCAGTTCAATGTTGCGGGCTGCAGCACAAGCCTGAGCAACATCTGGATACTCTGTGTTGACAATCCTATCCAACACCCATCTCTTTAACCCCCACTTGAAATGCCTGGCCTGTCTCAGAGCATCGCCAGCCACTGGCCCCACAAAACTAACCAGCCTCATGAATCTCTGCATGTACTCCACAGAATTCTCCCTCTCTAGCTGATAAATAGAACCATACTCTCTCTCAAATCTCTGTTGCTCAGACATCGGAAAATACATGTTATAGAAAATTTCACGGAAAGTGGCCCAAGTACAAGTATCCGCATAAGCCTCTCCTCCTGCCTGAGTCCTAAGATGAGCTGTCCACCAGCTCAGAGCATCCCCTTCTAATTTGAACGCAGCCGAACGGGTCTTAAAGTTATCAGGACATCCCAGAACTTGAAACACCTTCTCCATATGAGTTATCCAATCTTCTGCTTCAGCAGCGGTAGCAGCAGATCGGAAGGCAAGTGGTTTCAGCTTGTTAAACTCCTTAATCCAACCAGAAATTGTGGTAGGTGGACCACCACCACCACCACCACTACCACCCGATGAACCCGCGCCGTTTCGGATATCATTGTAAATCTGGGTCCTGAGTTCAGTGGAAAGGTTAGGGAGAGCATTGGCCAGAGCAGCATTGATCATGGCCTCAAAATCAGGACCATCCCCTTCACTACTTCTGCGTGTGACCACCATCTGAATGAGTTGAAAAAGGTTAGCAAAACGAAGCAAGATTGATAATGAAAGAAAAGTGCGTAGAAGGAAACCTAATGACTACCCAATCCTCACAGGTCATAGCCTAAGCTCTAAGGTTCGGAAACCTTCGTCGTTAACAACCTGTCTCTGATACCATAAATTGTAACACCCCAACCCAACAGGGTAAAAGTGTCACAACAATGGTGTCATATCAGAGTATACATAAGCATAACAAACGGAAGTCATATCATAAATAACCAAAGAGTAAGTCAACATGACTTAACAAACATAGTCCCAAATGAAAGAGACAACCAACAGAGTTACATGAGTTCTAAACGGAAAAATATCCAAAATGAACAACGGGAAATAATAAAGTCTTAAACATCATGTCCAAAATCGAAAGCTAAGATCTCTAAGGTAAGTCCACTCAGCACTCAACCCATAAGCAACCCCAGCTCCTAGCTTAGATACCTGCCGCGGAAGAAAAGAAAACGCGGCTGAGCTTAAAAAGCCCAGTGAACAGATATAACAACGAAGTAATAATGAAACAGAAATGAATACTGAATAAGGTATAAAGGAAATAACAGAATGTAATCAAAGGCAAGTATGAAATAGTAATAAGAGATAAGGTAAGGGTTAGTCATCAACCACGAGCCCAGAAACAGATATAATAATGCCTTCATAAATGCCTTCATCATAATCATAATCATAGTCATAATGAGGGGAGACCTCAAAACATCAGATGTAAACAGAGGGGTGACCTCAATGGGTTGTGAAGGACGTGTATTGCACACACAGCCACATTCACCAGATAACAGATAACAGATAACAGAAACAGATCTAGGATGCATCCATACGCCCCCACAGAAATAATATTGGCCAAAATAAACAGATAATTGAGCTCATAACAGATAACAGATAAGGGGACGTGGCAGAACATCACTCCACTGCCCTGGAGTCATGCCAGGGGTGCATCCCTGACACGGACATGGAACCCCCATGCCTAGTGAAATAAATTTGGCTCGGGTGTCAAACTAGAGTAGGTCAAACAGAATAGGTCAACAGAATGTCATAAAATGACACAGATCATAAGTCAATAATAATCAGATCATATCAGAAGTCCATATCATATAGTCATATCAAAAGGTCCAAATCAGAAGGTTCAAAACCAGAAAGTTCAGATAGCAAAGGTTCATAACAGAAAAGGTTCAGAAAATAAAATGGGGTTTCATAGCAATGGCATCGGGAACCTAAACAAAATGAGAGATCAAAAGAAAGGAAGTCATGAGAAACCTTAACTAAAAAGGTCAGAATATCTGTACTTTATTCAAAGCAAACAAACAGGAAAGAAAGGTCACAAGGTGATCACTCCCGCTTTACGGAACCTATACGAATTAAATAGCAAGTATTACATTAAGTTCATATATATTAGGTTACTCATCTTAGTATGCTTTCCATTTTTAGTAACTTTCTATCTTTAGTGACCTGCCAAATATAGTAACTTTCCATATTAAGTGAGTTTTCCCATATTTAGTAAGTTTTCTCATATTTAGTAAGTAGGGCTAAAAGTGTCATTTATTTAAAGTGCAGGGTTACAAATACTCATATAGCATATAATAGGATTAAATAGCTCATAATACATAATATAGGGGTTAAATTGTAAATATGTCAACGTGTAGGGTTAATATGGTAATTATATGCCACTAAGTTTCATTTCTTAGGTTTTATATGATGTTTTAGTAAAGTATAGGGTCTAACATGATAATGATCAAAGTATAAGGTTAAAGTGACAACTTATCATAGTTTAGGGTTTAAATGCGTAAATTGGTTTTAGTAGTAGAATTAGAAAACAAATAGAACAGATCATGCTCGATACCTTTAACCATGCATTCTTAAAATTTCTAATATAGATCCATGCATGCAACGCATATTACACAGAATATCCATGCGACAGTTTTCGACGCAAGGCAGTTTATACGATTTGTGTTTTATTCTTTACGTGACAAGTGAACTTAGTTATTCATCTCTTTGGTGTGAACTTATTTTAACGAAACGAAGACGAACAAGTGACATGATAACGTGACATACGCTCATACAAATTATAAAGAATATCAAAACGAGTTCTAGACATGGTTTGATAAAAGACCCATGCTCCGCGAGACATGATCGATTTAAAGTTCCTATTCTTGTGGTGCGTTTAAAAGAGCATTGAGGCAGAGTTTTGGAGCTTGATTAATGGTTGTATTAGGGTCGATATAGGTTGTTCAAGATGACACAAAACAGTCAATAAACTCGCGACATAGACAAACAAATAGGCGTACACTTTGATGATTGTGTGACCAGTTAACAAAGCATACCATATGTATATTAACTTGATTCTAACTCTTGTATCATTTCGATCTATGTGATAGGTTTATAACAGGTTTTTAGTCCCTTCTTGGCTACTCAAACTCACGCATAAACACACCCTTTTAATTTATATTAGCGAATCAAAAACAAGACCGAAAGCTTGCATTCATGGATCTCTTTTTATGACTAGGTATAAATATGTTGGTGTCATGTATATATAGGCCAAGATTAAACATATTAAAACCATTCGAAAACAGCAAGCGTAGATCAACTAAACCAAGATCTTGATCGTTATTTTATGTGAACATGTTTTATGATTTCATGCGATACTTATATTCGATTAGAAAGCATGCAATACTAGTCAGTAATGAAATGGAAAACACGATCGAAACAGAAAACAACAAGAAGAGAATTGAACAAGGTCTGTGAGACAATACCCTCGTAGCGTGTCGAAGCCAAGAAGACAACAATGATCGAATACAACCCACACCGAAACCAAGGAACTTCAAACCCTCGAATCAGGAAATACACCCACATCCAAAGCCTCCTTGTCGCACAGAAAATCAACCACAATCACACCAACTAAAACCACACAAGACCCTCCCCTTTGCACACCTTTGATCGAACAGAAATGGGAGAAAGAATTGATAGCCGCCAATATTTTAGTTATAGGTTTTAGGGTTTATTTTCGGTTTTGTGAACTAATTAAAAGTGTGTGTGATATATTTGTGGGTGGTCTTTGATTCGGTATTAAAATAAACGAGTGGGAGGTTGGCTAAACAAGGAAATGCCAAAAATCAAGGAGAGACTTGGAGAACTTGCCATCTTAAAACAAATCATGGGCCTGGACGTTTTACCAGTCTTCATTCGTTGTGTACATAATAAAAGTTATTCGGAGGTGACATAGAAAACATGACATGTGTTAAGGCATGTACAAACCTCTTTTTTTTTTTTTTTTTTTTTTTTTTTTTTTTTTTTTTTTAACGTAAGTTTTATTATTCGTATTACGTTTATCGTTCAATTACTACTGATTAAATACTTAGGTTATAATTGAAATGAAATGTCTTAAATAATTAGACATCTTTTATAAGTTCGAGATTAGAGGGTATTTTGGGTATTTTACGTGTTCGGAAATTTTGGGTTTTACAATCATACTCTTCAAAGGCAGGTCTAATTAGACTAGGAGTGGCCAGTCTTGTAATTTATGGTGAGGCAAAAGGTTGGTCAAAATTAGAATCCTCTGGTTCAACAGGCTTTTCTACATCTGGAGACCTAATTTTCTCATCAAAACTACTAACATGCTCATCAGGAGCAACAAAGTCAGGAGATGGTGGTGGTGTGGGAGGTCTATGTGTTGAGGGTCTAGGAGATGGTGGTGGCTAGGCATCAGTAGCAACTGATGCACTTGCATCCAGAGCAATTGAAGGACCTTCATCAGCATCAACTGGTGCATTGGCACCAACAACATCAGGAATAAGTGGTTCTTGACCACCAGCAGCATTGCCCTCATCAGCAGCTGCATTGCCACCAGGCAACATGGCAGGTAACAAAGGCCTATGAACTCCATTATATTTGGATTGCATTGAAGCAAATAATTTGGCAGTCAATTTGTTAATGGGCCTATGTGTTGGGTCGGTGGTCTGAATGCCTAAAATAATTTTGAGAAACCTAGGATACATTAAGTATTTGTATTTGGTATCCATGACATTTTTAAGCATCTCCTCAAATATGTACTTAGAGAAATTATATGTCCTACCCTGAGATAAACAAACAATAGAAAATGCAAGAGAAGTTGAAAATTGATCCCAACCCCCTGATTTAGAAATAATGCATTGCAGTAAAGTATGTACCAGAAATCTCCATTTGGGGCAGAACTTGTTCTTGTACCAGACCTTCCCATCACCTTCATAACTAAAGGCATTTAGACCCTGAAGAATCTCCTCTTTTGGAGCCTCATAATATGCATCTTCATCATCCAGTTGGAGTTGACCCCTAACCAGAGTCTCTGTCACCACATATTCTTCACCATCTATTGTTGCCACTATCTCTTTTGGTTGGCCTTCAACTGAACGTTCTTGAGCAGTCTCCCAAAATTGTGTAATCAATGATTCATACACAACATCAGGATAACAAGTGAGAGCATAATGAAGCTTGACCTCTATAAAAACTCCACCATTTGTACATAATGTTCATCCCCTTTCGCTTTTCCCAAGAAAGCAGTTTTGTTGTGATCTCCTTTGAAGTAAAGTTCCGCCATTGTAAATTGGAGGGATGGAGTTGTGAAATTGAGAAACTTTGAAATGGTTTTGAGATTTAAAGAGAGGGAATCAGTTATTTTGGGCGTGGGATACACACGATAGGTTATAAAGGGTAATTTCCTAATCGTGGAAGTTAATTGGCAAGAATCATGGAGCAAATTGTTGACCAATTTTGACTTTTACATTTTTGATGAGGCGAAAAATGAACCACTTTTAGGGGGTCATTTAAGCCCGGAATTGAATTTATTTGATCAAATATTGCCCTAAATCGTTCCTTTTGTGATTTTAGGTACTTTGGGAGTGAATTCTGGAAAAGGAAGCAATTCGGACGTTTTTGGAGCATAAAAGTGAAGAAAACGGCAAAGACTTAATTTTCCATGCTGAGAACAGTACCTGACGGTGTCAAGAGGAAGATCATGACGGCGTCAAGAGTAAAAACCATGACGACCCAGTGAAAACCTGAAGGCGTCACAACAAGGGCGTCAAGACAATTTTTGGTGACGGCCTGCATAAGGAGTATACATGACGGCGTCAGACCCAGATCTAGGCAGTCCGAGAAACTATTTGGCGGCGAGATGACGGCGTCAGACTTTTGTTCTTGACGCCGTCACCCATCAAAATCTATATATAGTTTTCTATTTTTCATTCATAAAGGAGGAACTTGTGTGGAGAATACTAGGGCCGAACTTTGTAAACCCTAGGTCGTATTTTACAGTATTTTCAAGGGTTTTCACCCCTTGAATCCTTTCATGTTCAATTGAGATAAGTCTTCTTTCAATTCAATCAATATGTCTATGTGTTGTTTGAATTTATCTTATGCTTGTCTTGATTTTAACATGCTAGGCTAGATCTATCTTGTGTTTGCTTAGATGTAATGAAACCTAGATGTTAATTATGTGTTGATTACTTGTTTATGGTTGTATTGGATGAATGATTTCAATGTTAGGCTTAAGAAAACTGGCAGATCTCCATTGTGTAACATGCTTGAACGTCTTAGGAAACATGAACCGATGTGTACTAGGTTTTATTGGTTGTATTTAATGCATGAGCAAATTCTAGTGATCCCATGTTAGGAGCTTCTTAGCCGGCTCGACATAGGAGTGAAGTAGGCGCTCATACGATTGGGGAAGTAAGTACGCAACCCCATGAATGGTATTAAGGAATATAATCCATCATCCACGCAACTATAACAAGTAATTAACATGTAAAAGATATCTAGGGAGTAGTGAAATCTAAGTAAACAAAATTCTCCCACATATTGCTCACAACTCTAGTTTAATATAGTTTATTTTCATTTTCAGTATTTTATTTTGATTGCATCTTTAGTATTCGGTTAGTTGACTAGCAACTAATTCCGCCCAACTCCTTCAAATCCGAGATTTTTATTTGCTTTTATACAAAATATAAAAATACAAAAAGAATCATCCCTCATCTCTAGACCTAGTCTTTAGGTTTTCTAATCCTAGCGACACTATTCCTAGCTGAACGATCAATCCCCCGGTACTTGTCAATATACTATACTACATCGATCAGGTACACTGCCTGGTGGGGGTTGTAAGCTTCTCGAGATCCCTCGAGAGGTAAAGCCTGGTGCGATCCCCACGTACCAAGTTTTACCCCAAATAAAACTTAAAACTGACTCCTTCAGTAGCAACCAAAGTCAACCAGTTGGAACCGATGGTCAATCAGCAGCAACCCACTTAGGTTTGACTACGGTCAATAATTCAAATCAACCAGCAGGTACATTGAACTATCAGGAGAAACAATAGTCAATCCGCAGAAACAACCCATCAGCAGAAACCACACCTCAGTAAAATATCCCCTTTTGGTCAAACTTTCCTTCAGTAAATATCTTCAACAATTACTTTTCAACCGCCTAGCATTAATTCACATTAACTCCTCTAAAAACGAGTTTGACTTGGCTTATAAGTAGTGGTAAAAATCCGCAAAACACACCAATCATCTTATTAAGCCTCAATTAACCATCACAATTTCCAATCAGCAGCAACCATGAACCTTAACCATGAGATAATTGATGTTTCATCTGATTCATCTACTGATTTCTCTGATTCACCCATTGAACTACCACCTCGTGTGTTCAAGCCACGAAAAGATGTAGAACTAAGGAACAAGCTCACAAGAAGAAGCACGATGTGAATGCCTCTGCTAATCCTCCACCAGCTATTCTTCTAGAAGATCTTGCTTGCATTCAGTAAAAAAAAGTGACAAGGGCATTTCAGAAAGCTCTAGAGGATGTTGCATCAAAGTTTAGGCCAATACCAGTACCTCAAACCACTCAGCCCTCCCAATCTAGTCATGACAGGCCTCCCAAGCAGATTCTAGGCTTGGTTTGTCCAAGATTGTGGGAAGGTGTTCAGAAGAAAGGTGTGCAGCACATCATTCCTGGTCTTGTAGATAAGGGTAAAAGGCCCATGGAGTGGTTGTTTAGGGATTTGATGTAATGAAACTCTTTATTTTGTAATTTTGCAGTCATAATAAATAAAATTGCAAATTTTCTTTTATGATTGAGTTCTTTTCTCCTGATTGTTCTTTATTTGACTTGAATACCTACAAAACTGTTAGTGCAAACAGAATACAAACTATACTAAAATTATATAATCTAAAAAGGATTATACCACATTAATCTTCCCCTTAATCAACAAGCCTCCCGTTAGGCTTATTCCTCCCCTCAAACAGAACAATCGGGGGTTAACCATCCCAATGTGCACCACTAAGTAATTAAACCTAGGGCCATCAAAAGCGTTGGTTAAAATATCAGCCACATTCTCATCAGTATGTATTTTTAGCACTTGAATCAGATGTTTTTCATTTGCATCTCTTATAAAATGGTTCCTTATCAATATGCTTAGTTCTTTGATGAAAAACAGGGTTTTTGACAATGCAAATGGTACTTTGGTCATCAATAAAAATTTTAGTGTTCATGAAATTGAATCCATAATCAAGAAGTTAATTTTGAATCCAGAGTACCTGACCACAACAACTGGCAGCAGCAACATTCTCTGCCTCAGTAGAAGAAGTAGCCACACTGTTCTGTTTCTTGCATTGCCAGGACATCAATCTCCTACCCAAAAATTGACACCCACTAGTAGTAGACTTATTGTCTAGATTAGCACCAGCATAGTCACTGTCACTGTATGCAACACAAATGGAGAATCCCTTGGGTACCAAAGACCCAGCTTAGGTTGGCCCTTAAGATACTTAAAGATCTTCTTCACTGCATTCAAATGTGATGTTAGGGGTGTAACTTGGTGTCTAGAACAAGCACTAGCTGCAAACATGATGTCTGGCCTTGAAGCTGTCAAATACATGAATGAACCAATCACAGACCTATAAAGATGAACATTAACAGCAGGATCTGGTTCATTATTGGATTTAGGATTTGAAGCATCATAAAGTGTAGTTGCAGTTCTTGTGTTCTCCATATCAAACTTCTTAAGCATGTCATGAACATACTTCTCTTGACTAATGAAAATACCATCAGACTGTTGCTTGACCTGTAGTCCCAAAAAAAATGTGAGTTCACCCAAAGCACTCATTTCAAACTTACTTTTCATAAGTTCTTCAAACTCCCTACACCAAGCCTCCTTAGTGGAGCCAAAAATGATGTCATCCACATAAACCTGAACAAGAATGATATCCCTGGAATTCTTTTTGATGATAAGTGTCTTGTCAATAGAACCTCTTCTATAACCGTGATTCAGCAGGAATAAGGAAATCCTAGCATACCAGGCTCTAGGTGCTTGATGAAGACCATAAAGTGCTTTCTTGACCCTGTATACCAAATCAGGATTCTGTGGGTCCACAAAACCCTTTGGTAGAGTCACATAAACTTCCTCTTGAATCTCACCAAAGAGAAATGCGCTTTTGGCATACATTTGATAAACCATGAATCCCATATATGAGGCAAAGGCTAAGAAGAATCTACTTGCCTCCACTCTTGAAACTGGAGCAAAGACTTCATCATAGTCAATCCCTTCTTCTTGTCTGTGTCCTTGAGCTACTAATCTTGCCTTATTTCTTACTACAATTCCCTTGGCATCCCTTTTGCACTTCAAAATCCATTTAGTCCCAATAGCAAACTTTCCTTCTGGCAATAGTACCAACTCCCATACATCCTGATTTAGAAATTGTTGCATTTCCTCTTGCATAACCGCATCCCAATCTGAATTTCCAAAAGCTTGAGCTAAGCTGGTTGGTTCAATTTGAGACACAAAGCAAGCAAAGGGACAATGTTGAAAGTCCACATGATTATTCCTATTTTGATTCTGAATGTAGCAAACAAAAGCAGATTCACCAAACTTTGATTCCTTGACCTTGCTTCTTGTTAAAACCCCTGTATTGGGATTACCAAGAATCAAGGATTGTGGATGCATAGTGTTAATCCTCTTAGTGGCTGGTGGACTAACATCAACTAAGGTTGGAAGGTTTGTGAAAGTAGGTGCATAATCATCATCATATGAGGAGGAGGTGAATATGCCTGTTTTTGGTTGATGATGAATACTTTCCAACTCAGGACTAGAGGATTGTTAATCAGCAAGATCAGATGGACTTGAAAATCTTGTGAGATCATCATTAAGTAATACTGAGTCAACAAATGGGTGAACAGCAGGAACAGAGGTACCAGCAGCAGGAACACTACCAGCAGAGTGGGTAGTATTAGCAGAAACAACAATAGCAGGGATTGGAATAACATAAGCAGAAACCGAACCACTAGCAGCATCTTCCATGTTCCTGTGGGCTTCAATAGCTGCTTGTCTCAAAAGTTCCTCTGTTTCTTTGGAAAATTCAAAGCAAAGCCTTTCAGCAGCATCAATAGCATCATGCTCTTGGCTTTGGAGCTTGGCAAGTTCCTCTGCATAACGGACATCAGCTTCAGTCATACCAGAAGAGTCCTTGGGCTTAGTACCTGAAAAGTGGTTAGTAGGATAAGAAGGAACAACAATAATATCTTCATCACATTCGGAATTTGAATCATCATCTGAGGCACCTGCAGTGTTAGCTTGTGTGTCTGAAGTACTTGAAGATTTGTTAGCTTTGAACCTATTGTAACCTAAGTGATCAGTCAAATAGTCAAGGTCAAAATACTACTCATGACCTGCTCCCTCAACATTAGGCTTATCTTCAAGAAATCTTAGATTCAATGTTTTTTCTATCCTTTTGGCAGATAAGTTTTACACCTTGTAAGCTTTTCTATGAACAGAATAACCAACAATGTACCCCTCATCAGCTTTTCTTTCAAACTTCCCCAAATGATCACTGGTACACATGACATCCAAAAGGTTTAAAATAAGTGATGGTTGGAACTTTCCCAGTCAAAAGTTCATAAGGTGTTTTGTTGTGAGGTCTAGTAATTAGTACCCTATTCAAAATATAGCAAGCAATGCCAACTGCCTCAGTCCAAAACATAGTGGGTAACTTAGAGTCAACAAGTAAATATCTTGCAGCCTCTATAAGGGTTCTATTCTTTCTTTCTGCAACCCCATTTTGTTGTGGAGTCCTTAGATTGCTATAGTCCCTTTTTATTCCTTTAGACCCACAGAGTTCAATCAACCTAGTATTTTTGAACTCTGTGCCATTATTACACCTTATAGCTTTAACCTTTTTATTCAGCTGGTTCTCAATAAGGGCAATAAAATCTTTAAGAATCTGAAAGGTTTCAGCCTTAGTCTCCAAAAAGAATACCCAACAAAACCTACTGAAATCATCAGTGACCACCAGGCAATAGTATTTATGATCAATAATTCTGATAGAAGTAGGACCAAAAGATCCATATGAAGTAGTTGAAGAGGTTCTGTGATTGTGCTAACAGCAGTAATGGTCTTGTATGAAACTTTATGTTGTTTTCCTTTGTTACAAGCAACACGATTGTGCTCATTTGTAAAAACTTTGGAAGGAAGCCCTTGAACCAATCCATGTTTAGCCAGCTTGTTGATGGTTTTAAAGTTCACTTGTGCCATCCTTCTGTGCCATTTAGTAGACTCACCCAAGGATGCTTTTGCCACCAAACAAGCTAGATCTCCTTCAGGCTGGACATCATTCAGGTTGAATGTGTATAGATTGTGACTTCTTGGAACTGTAAGCAGAACCTGAGTATCATCAGGTAATTTGAAGTCTTTAGACAACACAAGATAATCCTTTTCTATTCACAGAAAAGGATTGTCTTGTATAGAAAAGGATTGTCTTGTGTTGTCTAAAGACTTCAAATTACCTGATGATACTCAGGTTCTGCTTACAGTTCTAAGAAGTCACAATCTATACACATTCAACCTGAATGATATCCAGCCTGAAGGAGATCTAGCTTGTTTGGTAGCAAAAGCATCCTTGGATGATTCTACTAAATGGCACAGAAGGATGGCACATGTGAACTTTAAAACCATCAACAAGCTGGCTAAACATGGATTAGTTCAAGGGCTTCCTTCCAAAGTTTTTACAAATGAGCACAATTGTGTTGCTTGTAACAAAGGAAAACAGCATAAAGCTTCTTACAAGACCATTACTGCTGTCAGCACAATCACAGAACCTCTTCAACTACTTCATATGGATCTTTTTGGTCCTACTTCTATCAGAAGTATTGATCATAAATACTATTGCCTGCTAGTCACTGATGATTTTAGCAGGTTTTGTTAGGTATTCTTTTCAGGGACTAAGGATGAAACCTTTCAGACTCTTAAAGATTTTATTGCCCTTATTGAGAACCAGCTGAATAAAAAGGTTAAAGCTATAAGGTGTGACAATAGCACAGAGTTCAAAAATACTAGGTTGATTGAACTCTGTGGGTCTAAAGGAATAAAAAGGGACTATAGCAATCCAAGGACTCCACAACAAAATGGGGTTGCAAAAAGAAAGAATAGAACCCTTATAGAGGCTGCAAGATCTATGCTTGCAGACTCTAAGTTACCCACTACATTTTGGACTGAGGCAGTTGGCATTGCTTGCTATGTTTTGAATAGGGTACTGATTACTAGACCTAACAACAAAACACCTTATGAACTTTTGACTGGGAAAGTTCCACCCATCGCTTATTTTAAACCATTTGGATGTCATGTGACAATTCTGAATACCAGTGATCATTTGGGGAAGTTTGAAAGAAAAGCTGATGAGGGGTACATTGTTGGTTATTCTGCTAATAGTAAAGCTTACAGGGTGTATAACTTATCTACCAAAAGGATAGAAGAAACACTGAATCTAAGCTAACAATTCTGCAGGTACTTCAGACGCACAAGCTAACACTTTTCAGGTACTAAGCCCAAGGACTCTTCTAGTATGACTGAAGCTGATGTCAGTTATGCATAGGAACTTGCTAAGCTCCAAATCCAAGAGCATGATGCTATTGATGCTGCTGAAAGGCTTGGCTTTGAATTCTCCAAAGAAATAGAGGAACTTTTTAGACAAGCAGCTATTGAAGCCTGCAGGAACATGGATGCTTCTGCTAGTGGTTCTATTCCTGCTGATGTTATTCCAATCCCTGCTACTATTGTTTCTGCTGATACTACCCACTCTGCTGGTAGTGTTCCTGCTATTCACCCATTTGTTGACTCAGTATTACTTAATGATGATCTCACAAGATTTCCAAGTCCATCTGATCTTGCTGATGAACAATCCTCTAGTCCTGAGATGGAAAGTATTCACCATCAACCAAAAACAGGCATATTCACCTCCTCCTCATATGATGATGATTATGCACCTACTTTCACAAACGTTCCAACCTTAGTTGATGTTAGTCCACAAGCCACTAAGAGGATTAACACTGTGCATCCATAATCCTTGATTCTTGGTAATCCCAATAAAGGAGTTTTGACAAGAACCAAGGTCAAGCAATCAAAGTTTGGTGAATCTGCTTTTGTTTGCTACATTCAGAATCAACATAGGAATTATCATGTAGACTTTCAACATTGTTTCTTTGCTTGCATTGTGTCTCAAATTGAACCAAACAGCTTAGCACAAGCTCTTGGAAATTCAGATTGGGTTGCTGCTATGCAAGAGGAAATGTAACAATTTCTAAATCAGGATGTATGGGATTGGTACTATTGCCTGAAGGAAAGTTTGCTATTGGGACCAAATGGATTTCGAAGTGCAAAATGGATGCCAGGGGAATTATAGTAAGAAATAAGGCAAGATTAGTAGCTTAGGGACACAGACAAGAAGAAGGGATTGACTATGATGAAGTCTTTGCTCCAGTTTCAAGAGTGGAGGCAATTAGACTCTTCTTAGCCTTTGCCTCATATATGGGATTCATGGTTTATCAAATGGATGTCAAAAGTGCATTTCTCTATGGTAAGATTCAAGATGAAGTTTATGTGGCTCAACCAAAGGGTTTTGTGGACCCACAGAATCCTGATTTGGTATACAGGGTCAAAAAAGCACTTTATGGTCTTCATCAAGCACCTAGAGCCTGGTATGCTAGGATTTCCTTATTCCTGCTGAAGCATGGTTACAGAAGAGGTGCTATTGACAAGACACTTTTCATCAAAAAGAATCCAGGGATATCATTCTTGTTCAGGTTTATGTGAATGACATCATTTTTGGCTCCACTAAGGAGGCTTGGTGTAGGGAGTTTGAAGAACTTATGAAAAATGAGTTTGAAATGAGTGCTATGGGTGAACTCACATTCTTTTTGGCACTACAGGTCAAGCAACAGTCTGATGGTATTTTCATTAGTCAAGAGAAGTATGTTCATGACATGCTTAAGAAGTTTGATATGGAGAACATAAGAACTGCAACTACACCTTATGAAGCTCCAAAGCCTAAATCCAATAATGAACCAGATCCTGCTGTTAATGTTCATCTTTACAGTTCTATGATTGGTTCACTCATGTATTTGACAGCTTCAAGGCCAGACATCATGTTTGCAGTCAGTGCTTGTTCTAGACACCAAGTTACACCCCTGACTTCACATTTGAATACAGTGAAGAAGATCTTTAAGTATCTTAAAGGCCAACCTAAGTTGGGTCTTTGGTACCCCAAGGGATTCTCCATTTGTGTTAGAGGCATACAATGACAGTGACTATGCTGGTGCTAATCTAGACAATAAGTCTACTACTGGTAGGTGTCAATTTTTGGTTATGAGATTGATCTCCTGGTAATGCAAGAAACAGACCATTGTGGCTACTTCTTCTACTGAGGCAGAGTATTTTGTTGCTACCAGTTGTTATGGTCAAGTAATCTGGATTCAAAATCAACTTCTTGATTAGAGATTCAATTTAATGAACACTAAAAATTTTATTGATAACTAAAGTACCATTTGCATTGTCAAAAACCCTTTTTTCATCAAAGAACTAAGAATATTGAAATAAGGCACCATTTTATAAGAGATGGAAATGAAAAACATCTGATTCAAGTGCTAAAAATCTATACTGATGAGAATGTGGCTGATCTTTTAACCAAAGCTTTTGATGGCCCTAGGTTTAATTTCTTAGTGGTCCACATTAGGATGGTTAACCCCTGATTGTTCTGTTTAAGGGGAGAAATAAGCCTAAGGGGAGGCTTGTTGATTAAGGGGAGGATTAATGTTGTATAATCCTTTTTAGATTGTATAATTTTAGTATAGTTTGTATTCTGTTTGCACTAACAATTTTGTAGGTATTCAAGTCAAACAAAGCACAATCAGGAGAAAAGAACTCAATCATAACAGAAAATATGCAATTTTATTTATTATGATTGCAGAATTACAAAAAGAAAGGGTTTCATTACATCAAATCCCTAAACAACCACTCCATGGGCCTTTTGCCCTTATCCATAAGACCAAGAATGATCTGCTGCACACCTTTATTCTGAACACCTTCCCACAATCTTGGACAAACCAAGCCTAGAATCTGCTTGGGAGGCCTGTCATGACTAGATTGGGAGGGCTGAGTGGTTTGAGGCACAGGTATTGGCCTAAACTTTGATGCAGCATCTCCTAGAGCTTTCTGAAATAACCTTGTCACTTTTTCTTGCTGAATGTGACCAAGATCTTCTGGAAGAATAGCTGGTGGAGGATTGGCAGAGGCATTCACATCGTGCTTCTTCTTGCGAGCTTGTTCCTTGGTTCTACATCCTTTTCATGGTTTGAACACACGTGGTAGTAGTTAAATGGGTGAATCAGAGAAATCAGTATATGAATCAGATGAAACATCAATTATCTTATGGTTAAGGTTCAAGGTTGCTGCTGATTGGAAGTTGTGATGGTTAATTGGGGCTTAATAAGATGATTGGGGTGTTTTGGGGATTTTTACCACTATTTAAAAGCCAAGTCAAACTCGTTTTTAGAGGAGTTAATGCGAATTAATGCTAGGCGGTTGAAAAGTAATTGTTGAAGATATTTACTGAAGGAAAGTTTGACCAAAAGGGGATATTTTACTGAGGTGTGGTTTCTGCTGATGGGTTGTTTCTGCGGATTGACTATCATTTCTGTTGATAGTTCAATGTACCTGCTGGTTGAGTTGAATTATTGACTGTAGTCAAACCTAAGTGGGTTGCTGCTTATTGACCATCGGTTCCTGCTGGTTGACTTTGGTTGCTACTGAAGGAGTCAGTTTTAAGTTTTATTTGGGGTAAAATATAAAAGTCAAAATTGGTCAACAATTTGCTCCACGATTCTTGCTAATTAACTTCCATGATTAGGAAATTACCCCTTATAACCTATCGTGTGTATCCCACGTCCCAAAATAACTGATTCCCTCTCTTTAAAACTCAAACCCATTTCAAATTTTCTCAATTTCACAACTCCATCCCTCCAATTTGCAATGGCGGAACTTTACTTCAAAGGATATCACAACAAAACTGCTTTCTTGGGAAAAGCGAAAGGGGATGAACGTTATGTACAAATGGTGGAGTTTTTACAGAGGTCTAGCTTCATTATGCTCTCACTCGTTATCCAGATGTTGTATATGAATCATTGATTACACAATTTTAGGAGACTGCTCAAGAATGTTCAGTTGAAGGCCAACCAAAAGAGATAGTGGCTACAATAGATGGTGTAGAATATGTAGTGACAGAGACTCTGGTTAGGGCTCAACTCCAACTGGATGATGAAGATGGTGATTATGAGGCTCCAAAAGAGGAGATTCTTCAAGGTCTGTAATATACTCTAATGTGTAAACATGTACGGTATTGTGTTTAGGATAATTAAATGTAAAGAGTTCTACGAGCTACAAAATGCTAAACTATACTCGGGGTGACCGAGACTTCATAAGAATAACGTATTCCTAACAATCTCCCCCTAAGGGAGGTCACCCCGGAAAATACATATTGAATCATAGCATTCTAATCTTTGAAGATAGCTTTGTAGCTCGTAACCTTTTGATTCTTCATTGTCGTGATCTTTGTGCTTTTAGCAGCAGACTCTAAATGACTTCTTCAATGCGTTGGATGATCTTTGGGAATTACTTCGTGATCATCATCCAAATGAGTGTCCGAAAGTCATCTTTGAGTAATAAAGTCACCATGTGATTTGAACATCTTAGTGTTGACATACTCACACTTTTCCGGATCATGATCTTCTGCATCAGAGTTGTGGAAGCATAGATGAGGCCCAATCAATGAGAATGTGGTGATGGATCAGCATCTTTTCAGCAATAGACTGCAACTGTCAGAAATTCCTGCAAGCAAACAGTTAGCAACAAATCATCCAGTACTTATAGGTTTGGAATTAGAGATCGTCAACAGTATAGTGTGAAGACTCCTTCTAACCCTTACCAAGACCGTTCCCGATCAGAAAACCCTGAGAGGATTTACACGACCTACCTAAGTAGATCAGTGATTGGGTGAGTCGCTGGAGATCACTCCACGACTGTTGACCATTTTGTAACCACCGCAACCACTAAGCGTAATCTACAAGGAATTACCTAAGTGACCTGCTTTCAGGGCTGCTTGATGTTGACCCTGCAAGGAATTTTCATTCAATCACTGGGAGTTACATTAGCAACTTCCCTCATAAAGGTTCTGGCAGATTGCTAAGATCTGCGTAGGACTCATAAGTTTACCACTGGTGTCCTTAATGTTGAACAACCAGGGTAGAAGTAGCATGTGTTCCTATGAGATCTTTGTATGCATCTCGAGTCTCTATACTCAATAAGTGCATTTGTTTTTCCTATGCGGAGATTAGGGAGAGGTCTCCTACTTCAATATCAACCATCTCTAAGAGATAAGTTGATAGATTACACCGGTTCCCGTTGAGAATGAAACAAGTTCTTTTAAGAGAACTTGAGTGGCTAGAAGGTTTAGTGCAGTGTGTCACTGGGTCCATGAAGTCTTGCCTTCAATACCGGTGTTACCTTAGTAAACACTAGTAGCATATGAATTGAACCCGGTTTCTGCCCTAAGGTTGAATAATTGGAGGACTATTTCTTTTCACCCTTTCTCATTTTATTTCTTTTTAATTCTTCAACCCCTTCTTTCTCCATTCTCACATTTCTCCTTTTTCATAATCATACCTATGGACTTTCTAATACTATCTACTTGGTATTGTCCTTGGGTAGATCCCTCCGGCTCTGGCGGATCATAGGACGGTCTACCTAACCTTAGGCACCTTATAACTTCATGACTATCCTATGTTGCCATAAACCAAATCATTGAAAATTCTAACAAAGTGTTTATGATAAGGAAACACATTTAGTTCACATGTTGAAAGTTTTATAATTTTCAAATGCTCCCCCTTAACATTTGCACTTTTTGAATTGATCCACTCTTAATAGACATATACCCGAGGGACACGTTTACGTTGCTTAGTTAAAGGGATCCATGACTCCTCCTAAACCAACTAGTCAATCGGGTGCAGTTGATAGGCCCACCTAGGAGGGAAAGTCAAGCTATATAATCCGTGGAAGTACAAGGAAATCCCCGGGTCGTTAAGTCCCAACGAGATTGAAATTGTATTTTAAACATTTTTGGGAATGAATGGTACTGAGGTCAGTAACCAAAGATGAAATGGGTTTGATTTATACTACTGATATTAATTGGATAACCGTATATAACAAGCACGGTAAACAGATATGTATACACGTAAGCAAATTGCAAATCAGAATTGCTTACAGACAGAGAAAAAGGTGAGTTTTAAACAATTTACAACTACAGGGGGTGCAAATAAAATTTTTACAAACTTAATATTAAAAGAAAATTTATTTAAAAAGAAAATTATTTTTTTGATTATTTTATTATTTTTTATTAATTAAAAACTATTTTAACTATTTAATAATTAATAAAAACTAATTTAAATCTAATTTTTAATTACTAAAAATACCTAAATGGCTTAGAAAATTATGGATAAATTTATAAAACTAATTAACCATCACAGGAGTCCTAAAAACTTATAAAAAGTTTATAAAAATTATATTTCGACTATTTTACTAATTAATTACTTATTTATTAATTAAAAATCTAATTAACTAAATTAATTAAGAAAAATAGGAAATGAATAGTAGTAATTAAGAAACTATTTTCTAAAAATACTTAATGATTTATAAAACCTAGAAAAAATATAAAAAGGTATTGTTGTTAAATAAAACTAATAAAACTATTTAATTAACTAATATTACTTAATTATTAATTAAACTAATATTAATTCTAATAAATACTAAATTAAAAGAAAAAATCTAGAAAAATTACTGAAAATACTTTAACATAAACGAAATTTAAGAAAAATGTAAAAATGCTGAAGTGCTTAATAATAAGCTGAAAAGAAAAATTAAATAGATAAATCATATTAAATAGAAGCTATCACTAATTTTAAAGTTGGTTTTTCTAGATTTTTCTTTTTGACAACTTATTATTCACTAAAAACAAACAACTTTTATGAAAACACTTTTGTTGTAGCTTATTAATAAGCTGTGTGCACCCTCAAGTGTTTAATAGTGTATGTTTTAAGCTTATTAGGACTTGTGGTTGTTTGAAAAAGCTAATTTTAAGCTACCAAATGATCAACTAAGATAAAACAGATAAGGGCCAATTACTTAAAGAGACCACGAGAAATTTTTTCCCCTATATAGACCATATTTGAATTTTGGAAAGAAATTTCCAAATACAAACCTAAACGACTGAGCGACTTTTTTTTTTGCACGCCTCCCTTATGATCTTGCCATCTGTGTGTTATTTGCGGTAGGATTTGCATCAAAAAATTTCCCTCGACTTCTTGTTAACCAGACATTAACCCTCCTTCATCTTCTCTTCACCCAATCTCTAATAACATATTATCAAGATTTCAGTCTCTCGCTAACATACCGGGTCTCACCCACCTCTCAATCTTTCTCGTTGTCTCTCTAAAAATCACTGATGAGTTATTTCTCTCTCTCTCTCTCTGACAACAAGGTGGTTTCGCTAACTTTGGCATGGTGGTTTCGTTGGGTTCTTGCGCCTGACGATATCAAGAGGTTACTTTATGTTGATTAAATTCGGTTTTATTACTTTAAAGTTACAATTAAAGATGAAGACCGATTGAGGTAACATATTTATGTGTAGCGTTTTTCCACAATTGTTTGTTGAATTTTAATTATTTAGGGATTGTGTTTTGGTATGACTGTTTTAGTGAATTAGTTAATTAGTAGTTTATAGTGCAATGTATGTTTGGATTTTGATGAAAAATTATAACTTTTTGTTTATCAAGCGTACTGAGTAGATTATTGTATTAAGGGGGTATCTGTTTAAGCTCATAAGCTCACTTTTAGTGGCTTTTGAGCTTATTCACTTGAGCTTATATCTAATTTAATCTCATAAGCTCAAGTGAATAATCCATAAGTCATAAACAAATGAGCTTATAAACTTATTTGATTTTCAGTTTGCTCATAGTCATAAGCCCATCAAATAAGCTAAGATAAACATCCCCTAAGCTCATAAGCTCACTTTGTTAGAACTCCGCACCTCTTGAATTCATGTTGCGTCTGGTCCACAGGCGACTTTTAGGAGAGGCAAGTAGTGTATATTGACCTGGATAGGAAATGATTCACTTTATCTAACCTTGTTTTAAGTCGTTATTACTTGTGTATACCAAGGAATCTAGGGAATATATATCCTTGATTGTTGTCCACCTAGTTACTCTCTCTTATGATATATCACAAATTGACTAATTGTTTTTGTCCATCGAGTTTGTTTGGTTTTTAGCCTTTTAGTCACGTTTGTGAGAAAAGTTGCTATATGTTTTAGGGTATTCAATCTAATATATAAGAATCAGATAATCAGTTGTAATAAGATGGGAACTAGAAATAGTGTTTGGATGTAATTTTTGCGACTGGAATTTGTAGTAATCATATGCTTGAATTTATAGATAAAATGACCCGAAGTATCATTTTTGGCTATTTGTAATAAGAGGTGGTAAAATAAGTGTGGGCTTGCCCTGAAACTTGATTGTGTCATCAATTTTTTTTTATTGAGGTTTGCTTGTATTGGTCCTGAATGTGTAAGATTGTCTTTTTGAACCTTAGGAAGAAGCAAAATCCGTTGGGTCACCTGCGTAACGCTAGGCTGGCAAATCTTCTTGGTTGCTGTTGTGAAAATGATGAGAAGCTACTTGTGGCCGAGTATTTGCTTAATAATACACTTGCAAAACACCGTTTTCACTGTAAGCATGCTTTATTAGTTTCACACTTTCAGTATTTGTTTTTTCGTACATATGACTTTTCAATCCATTGTGCTTACAAGTTTTGCTGCAATTACCAATTGGCAGTATGTAAGAATGGGTCATCTTAGAAAGAAAGCTCAGTGTAGTGCGCTTTTTTTGATTCACATGTTATGGATGTTAATAATGGACACTAACCGACTATCTTGATCATGTTTCTGCATATTTTAGGTGTTTGTTGTTGCTAAAGACTTTGGAGCCGTGGTAGCCTACAGGTTTGCACTTTTCTATCCAGAGAAATTTACAGGAGTTATAACACTTGCCATGCCATTTATGCGTCCTAATCATCCCACACATCATCAACCGCTCCCTGAAGGTTTCTACATTCACATATGCCTTCTCTTCTCTCCTTATCTCGGGTACAAGTAGATTTAGTTAAGCACAGTAACGACCACCATATGCCTTCTCTTCTCTCCTTATCTCGGGTACAATGATTAAAATCTCTTCATATTAATACCACCACGTTTGTGAGAAAAGTTGCTATATGTTTCAAGGAAAACTTACTGTGAAACCGATTATTGACTAAATCTAACAGAAGCAGTTGTCTATCTATTTTATGTGGCTTCTATTCGGTACTTAATTTGTTTCTTTTATCTTCGTGTTGTAAGTGGAAACAAAAAGTAGGTGATAAGCCTTATAGGAAAATTGACTGCATTGCAGTGTCGTCTAAATAAAAAAATGTGACCTGAACCTGACATAGGTTTCTCTTTGCAATTATCAGTAGTCACTGTGTGCGGGTCTTAACGGGATGAAGTTGGTTAGGCAAGTCATGACACAGACCATAGTTTTGCATATGCAGCTCCTGATCTTGGTGCTGATAATTTCTTGGGGGTTTGGAAGATCGATGACACAGACCATAGTTTTTCATCACAGCCTTTCCGGATCCGATATGCATGGCAGGATATTCTTCTTTTAGTCATGATATCCTTCAACTTATCTCTTGGTAAAATTGAGGTCACTCTCTCCCTCTCTCTTTGTACTTTGTACACATGTAATGAATATGGACAGAGAAGTTCGGTCATACTCACGTTGATAAGTACTTACGTTCCTCAGGGTCGTATCACATCTGCTGTAATCCTGAAGTTTGAGCTTCTGTATGCACCTGTTTTGGAGAACGGGTTAGTAAATAGCATTACGTTATAGATTTTTCTAAGCAATCTTTCTGACTTGGAAAAATAAATTACGGAGTACTTATTTTTTCTTATCTTTGCTGGATATAGTGTTTTTAATGCTTCATCTGCAGCTCCAATTCGCAGGACTCTTTGGAATTATCCTCTGCTGCAGTCCATGAATTCCGAATTCCACCCAAGGCTCTTGTCGTATTGCATTCATATTGTCCTGTTCATTTTGATGCTTTCCATGCTGTTGTTGTTGATACAAGTGTCCACATTAGCTTACTCAAAGGAGGTGTTCATGCTATTAAAAAGCCCAGGTTTGTGGCAACTCGTAAATTATGTGCGCAGTCAAGTATTATAATTTTTGACGCTCAAAGCTGCCTTTATTTTTTCTGAAGCTAAACTAAATCTATGTCTTTTCTAGTCGCAGCAATTCTATGATTAATGAAGAAATTGCCAATGAGAAGTACGACAAGGAAAACCTAGTATGCATTTCTGGATCCATTTTTTTTCTTCCTACTTAACTCGATTTACAGATGTTTAACATATCATACTACTCAAACAGGTCTTCCTTGTAAAGTCATTCTTATCTTCTCGGACAATTTTACTTCAAGAGCTACGGAATCTCAGTAAGGCAATTAAGGAAACGATTGATTTGACCAGTTTCACTTCCCAACATGACGAGACAAAGTTGTTGTCCGCTCCTATGGAAATGGGCATGGAAATTCCTAATGCTGATTCAAAATACCTGAAAAGATGCAAAATTCTACTCAGGTTGTTTGCTTTTTCTCTGACTGCACACCTGATTGGTTTCATGTATGTGTATGTCATTAAGTTTCGCTTATGCATCTTCTGTCATTCAACAGGTCCCAAATGGTACGATTGATTTCTTAAGTGATTATTTATATTCCTTAAAAAATGATGAACTTTTACGGCTTTTTCGTTCGCTGGGAGGTCAGCTTCTTAACCTATGGAGCACATTTCTGAAGTTTTACAGGTTTGCTTCTATCACCCTTTTTGTGACAAATCAATGAAGAAATCATTAATAGAAGGAACAGATCACATAAAGTGTATTTGTAGTGTATTGTACTTTGATTCTTATAATATCTTTTACTGCGCATCAGAGCTAACAAAACAAAGGTTTTGGATCATTTGCGCAATTCATATGTTATTGGTCTTTGTGGCAAAGTCCCTATTCTCCGTAAGATAAAGTAACGGGTCGGAAGATGGCTGGTTGGGTAATGGTGTGGGTTCGAAACATTGTTTTTAGCATGGTGCATGGATTGGTAGTGGGAGGAGTTCATTAAACTCTGGCCCACCTTTTGCTCATGAAGGTACACAAATTTGGTTTCGACTTTTATTGATGTTTAGTAATGCATATACTTGATATCTTGGATGGGTTACTAGTCAAAATATCTTCTTTTATAAGTGCTATATAAACCTAGTGTTTGAAAGGGATGATATATGTGAGTTATCATTTTCATGAAGAGCTATAGAATAGGTAATAGTTCGTAGATTCTTAAGGCATTATAGACCCCTTCATTATAATGAGTAGTTTTATTTATTTAGTTTCTTGGTTCCTATGTGTCTATTTGGTAATTGCTATATGGCTAGTGAAGAACATGCTAAGTTTTTAGGGAAGTGATCCATAACACACTCAAGGAAGGAGTTCACCAACTAAGCTGAATATTTTGAATGTAACACTAATGGATTGTGGGTAGCAAGCAGCATATATAGTTTGAACATGTTAACAGGGAAAAAATTTACCCTCTTGTCTTGTCTTGATACACAAGTCGTTATTTGTTAATAGGCTGCCATGACTTATGATAGCTGGAAGGTAAGTAAACTAAAAAGGTAAAAAAAAATTGCATCAAATGATTTCGCATTACATTTCCTCAAAAGGAAGTTGCATCAAATGATTTTTCATCCTATATCTTTGTGAAGTCTTTGGGTCCGAGTTGTGCAGATAAAGTGGTTTCAAAATTAGTATTAAAATAGTATGGCTTGAGAAATTGCTCCAAGTGAAGCAGATGAGTGGTTAGGGTTTTATGTGCCTAGGCCCTTCTATATAATCGAATCTAAGGCATGTGTTTGTTCTTTCTTGTTTCCGAAGCTTTGTTGGATGTATGTTGGGTGATCGTCTTATATTGGTCTTATTGAAGCATCTAGGATTACATACTTCCCTTTACAGATTGGATATCGTGATAGGTGTGATCTTGTTCGGGTAACAGGGACTAGATATACACATGCATGCCTCTGATCATGACATAGGAAGTACCTGTAGTATTGATCATGGACCTTTATAGTTTTTGAGATCAACAAATCAGAGTGGGCAACATGTTAGGGTACGTGACTTTTGCGCGTGTTGTATTTAGGTTTCATTTTTGGAATCTAAACCGTACTAGTTTTTATCTTGGATAATTCACTTGCGTGCTGGTGGGAACAATATGTTACTTGCTATTTTTAGGCTCATTAAAGAACAGTTTTTGGAACCAGTCCATAGAAACCGATAGAAAACATATTTAAGTGGCCGTGCATTATAGTGACTTTTGGAACTAGTTGTCTTAAAGCCGGGGTGGACTGACACTTATGTGATAGATCCCATAAATGTGTTAGCTGCAACACTCTGAACATGAAAGCTACCGTGATACACTTGTTCCTTTCACTAGTCAGTTTCAGAAGCTACGCAATGGTCCTACTCATGTGGACTGTGGAGATGTTAATAGCCCTAGGATTTGTAGTTCCATAAGCATCGTAGTTAATGGTGCATTTCTGTTACAAATGAGGTCATAATGTCATATTTATAGTTATAGGAGGTTTCATCAAATGTTAGTTGGATATACAGGAAGGCAAGCAATGTCTCTCAGTGTTACAGTAATGTGAATCCACATCTCCTGGCAAAAACTGTCACAAACTCGGCTCAGCTCTGACCTAGTTTAATCAATTCTATATGAGCATCCCCAGCAAGATCATTATTTCTTGGTTGAATTAGGATATCTTACCCTGCTGGGTGCAGAATCAACGTATTTACATAGGCCTCTCTGTCTAGTGCTATTTTTTGTTATTTTTCTCAGCAAGTAATTCTATGTTTAAATTACTTCCACTCCCTTTTGATAGGGGATGAAACTTTTTATACGCACTTAGTAAATATGATATTTTTAGTTACCTTTTTTGGTATTTTTTCCCCTTGCATCATGTACGTGCCGAAACCACTATGAGTGTGGTTGCAACATGATCTGCTTCGTATTATTTTTGTAATTCATCTATCAAACTACTCAAATGTTGAATTCTGGTGGGTATGGCAGCTGAAATATATTAATATACCTTAAGCACAATGTCTCCACACAACAACATCCATTGGTAAGCAGTCCTTCAAATAATTTGTCGAACAATGGTATTAGTATAATATACAAACCCTTCTTTTTTCCTCTAGATGTTATACTAGTGGCTTAGTAGTCCATTTGCGAGCTTATTATTAGAAATATATAGATCCTGGAAACATGATTTACTGGTGACTAACAATGACAACTTACTTTTTTGGGCCACGTATCTTTTTCTCTGAAATGGTGTTAAAAAACGCACATGCAACTAGTTGGTGTCTATTTTCTTGAATGGTTTTTGAATAGTTCCATTATATGAGGTCGCTGTGAAGATTGGTATGTAAATAAAGGTTTTTATTGAAGTGGAAAGCATTTCAAGGTGTTTGGTTGATGATGTATCTGTGCAGAATTCTGAAGTATAGAGTGTATTCAGTTGGAACTTAAAGTCTTAAAACCATCTGAGTTGAATCTGTTTAGTGTCACTGACATGCACCTAAGGCAATTCTTTCATTCAGGTAAGAACGGTCCACACTGGGTTTCTATTATATAGTCATGATTGTTTGTATATTTTGTGAACGCTAAGTGCTCACATACACCTCGAAAGTCAAATGCTTGTTATAGTCAATGTGGTGGGTTTTGAATCTGAAATCTGAGTGATGCCTTAAAATTGCCTTCTGCTCTCTGTCCTTGGTTTATATAACCATATTCACTAGTAACTTTGTTATAAATTCGGAATGTTGGGAAGTAGAAAATTCATATTTATATTGATTGATTGTTTTGGTTAGGGCTGAGCATCAGCCCGATCCCGACCCAGCCCGATCCTGACGTTGGGGGAAATCGTAAACCGACTACCGAACCGATATTAGTCGGTTTGATCGCTTTTCTCGGTTTTTGGCCCGAACCGTCCCGACCTGACCCGACAATCACTAAAACCCAGAATCAACAACCGGCCCGAAGGGTGTTGGTTTGGTATCGGGATTGTCGGTCGGCGGTCGGTTTTGATCGGTCGGTGGTCGGTATTGCTCAGCCTTAGTTTTGGTTCTTGATAAGTATTATAATTTAAATGTTTCTTTTTATACTATATCGATATTATTAACCCATTGATCTTGCTCAGCTGTAGTTTTGTTGCTGACAATTGTTTCTTGTCTTTGTCGATGTGTATTCCGCAGGAACTTAGAGGAGTGGTAGGACATGTGGTGAAGCTTGGGTAGTAAATCGAAGAATTAAATAAAACTTCCAGATTTTAGCTTGTTAACTTTAGACCTTGGTCATTGTTTAATTTGGAAAAATCATGAATTTGGTAACACTCCTTAGTACTTTGTTTGTAATCGGTTGTTTTAACCGGACATACTTTATGAATTGCGACTTACGCTATTTATGAATTTAGTTATCTTTGATTTTCTTTTAAATGGCCATTTTTTGATTTAGGGTTTTACATAAAATGTCTATGATGGTAGCTAATAATACATTGTATTCATTACGGTATTTTCAGGCGCAGACCTTGGATCTAAAGAAGAGGCTATCATCAATGAAGTCCATTGAGCAAAAGGTTTAAGCACTTCGTTCACACAAATTAGCAATAGACCAAGATACATGACATGACATCCTAAATACGTTAGCAACCTACAAAACGAATGATAAAACCAACTAATGAAAAAAATAAAACCAACTAATGAAAAAATAAAGTTTGTGGATAGCATAAAAAAAATATTCTTGAAAACTTCACTCTAAATAATTTTGCTCGACTGAAGCTAAAAATTTGAGCGACGTAGGGCGACTTATTTTTTTTGCTCGACTAAAATAAAATGTACACTAACCCTTATAATTTTGAATAATTTGCTCGACTAAGGCTAAAAATTTGTGCGACTTATTTTTGAATAATTTTACTCAACTCAAGGCTAAAAATTTGTGCGACTTATGCTCACTTTCATTTTTTGCTCGACTAATATAAAGTATACACTATCCCTTATAATTTTGAATTATTGTGCGACTTAGAGGTACTTACATTTTTTTCTCGGCTAAAATAACGTTTATACATTACAATCTATATAGTGATCAAGTGGGTGTGAACAGAACGTAATAAATTTTTGTACGTAAGAAGATATTTTATTATAGGTAAGCCATAGACCCCACCAAATCACAACATTAGGCAAGATCAGATTCATTTTACATGCCAAGAAAAAAAAATTATGTTCTTGTTCTTCCTTAAAAAGTTTGAGTTATTGACTTTGTGATTATAGGTGGCGGAAACTTTCAACACAATTTCAATAATACTTTCATTATAGGTAGGCGCCGTTTCTTTGACACAAGTTCTTTTGTATATTACAAAAAATCTTAAGGCGACTAAAAAACCATAGTTAACAAAAAACAACATTAAATATTACACAATAATTTTAGTGATGCCTAAGAAAGGTGCAGCTTGAGAAGTGTGCAATGTACTATCATTTGTCTATGCCACTTGTAGGAGTATGGGCTTCGACGTCTTTCGAAGTATGAAAAACCAATGGTTACCTGCAAATTTGTTCAATTTATATTTAGCGTAAGAGCGAAAATCGAGATACTAATGTTAAAGTATGGGCTTCGACCTCGCGTGATACTCAATAAGCAATCCTAAACAGACCCTTTATACTATAATATGAGCAGTTTGAATAAGCAATCCCAAACAGCCCCTATAAAATATTACGGCAATCCAACACAACCACTTATTACTTATGAATGCTATGTATTTTGTTTCGAGTCATTTACTCATGAATCATCAAATCTAGGTTACGTTTTAAGATTAAAGGATTAGATCAATCAATTGTAGCTAAAAAGGCAATGGGTCAAACATGTGGAAACTTATAGTCTCAATAAACATGAGTGTGCGTAATTTAATGAAGGTTGAGTATACTATAGCATGTATACATGTGTTGTTGGATTTTAGTTTGTTAAAAATCTTAGGTGTGTATACCAGGAGTGTGATGTCTAGCAATGGCATGAGACCCCAGTGTAGCAAGCAAACTTCAGCACAGCCATTCCGCCATTCTTCCATCCCTGAAAAAACCCATTTCAGTGTTATTGTTATGCAGGACTCGAAAAGCCATTTTTTCAAAGAAATCAGTAACCAACTCTTCATAGCCACATATTTTGCATGAAGTTGACCCCTGCAAGTCTATACCTCCTTGAGCTATGGATTCACTCTATATGTTGAACCTCAATGCCATGTGCTTCTGTCATTTTGATTCCCCGAGAACCTAGTATTGTTATTTAATCATCAAGGATAAACAATTCAATATAAATCCCAAACAACCTCATAATTTACACTTCAAAATATGCAATCCAAAACAACCACTTTGAAAGTAATTGTATAAGCAAGCAATCTCAAACAACCCGTATACCATAGTGCAGTGAACTAAAACCACAAAACGTCTGTTACGTAAGCTAAACTACGCTTTTTAACTGGCTATTCTCATCGGCTCTCTACTGAATACAAAAGTAGCACTACAACAGAAAAAGTAACCGCAAAACACGGATTTAGTAGTACAAGATGGATGTTAGGGGATATGATCACCAATTCACCATGAAAAAGGGCTTGCTCCCACCAAAAATATTTCATTTTCCACGTCTTTGATCCACTGACACACAAGGTTGCATATTCGTATTGCCACAGCCTCCAAAGTTGTATGTCACAGAATGATATCAATTGCACCAATTTTTTGAGCACTACATATAACATCAAGCCTACAGCTACTTTTCGATATATCATATATATGTATATGAACAACAACTATGGTTGAATGTCCTAGGTGATCCACATTGTGTTTGTGTATATAAATTAGCTTAGTTGAGAATCAAACCTTGTCTGCAAGTGGATCAAAAGCTGCATAAGTTCAAAATCCCGTGTAACCCAGCACAATAGAGCTGCAAGAAAAATGAAACAAGACTGTTATTTCACTAGAGATCTGACCCAATAGAGAAAAACCAAGAAGCCAACAGAAGTTTGAAGCATGCAACGAAGAACAAATGAAAAGGTGGTGCGGATAGGGGTCATAGGGCAATGGTTCAAAGCAGGTATTTGCTGTACATGTCAAAATAGATCATACTGGCCACACAACATTTTAGCCCGTAACTAATAAAATAATTATTTTCAATATGAGCACACAACAAAAACCTATCAGAAATAATATCTTTTGTTGATTATTTGATATAAGAGGATTTATGCATTTATACTGGGTCACTCTTTTGAGCTAGTTCTTTTTACCCATTTGACTTGTCAAAGATATAACATAACTAGGCTCGACCTATTCATACGTAACTGTAGTGGAAATGTAGGATGCCGATCAACTACTAGAATCGCAGATTGTATTCCTATTTCCTAATTCAATCCTCTCAGTCATATTAAAATTTTCCCTATTTATGCATGTTGCTGGTCCAATAGTAATTACGAAATACCTTGGGTAAAAGTTTAAAAAGTATTAGCCAATACCAAAAACAAAGCAGCTGAAGATCAGAATGTTACCATAATTTTCATCCCTTCTGAACTGGGTTTTATGGGGCCGACCCCTTCATGTAAAGTACCATCTTCTACTTTGAACTCCACTCCCTCTGACTTTGCAAGTGGTTGAAAGCCAGCATTTCAAGTAAGAGAAACCTTGAATTATATTTTCTACTTTATTTTAAGTACAGAATGTACTCGACTTTACACCCTAAAAAACTGAATCCACTAGATTAACTGAATCCCATAAGATATGACCTATACATTAGCTATTGAAAATCATGCACAAGATAAAGAAAAATCACGTACATATCGTATCCAATCCAATCTCTGATAGGAACACAACGGGCATGACAGACAGTAGTTCCACCCTTAGCAATAACACCTCGCCATATGTAGTCAGAACCGGATTGACCTGTTCCAGTACCACGGGTTGGGAATCTTGCACCCGTAACCTGTGGAAACTACCCAACACCCCCTGACTTTTACCATCAGTTCTGGGCCTTTTGGGCTCCCTATGCAATTTTCTTCCATCAAAAGCATCCCATGACCTAGGAGACGGTCTGGTAGGTGGGTTTACACCCGACATTGAAGAAGGTAAAGATCTTCTCCAGTTAGAAATACCCACTGGAATAATAGGGTTAGGGCCAGGTGGCATGTTAAACTCTGAACCATGAAGTAGAGGATCAAAGCTCTCTAGAGGAGGACCGAAAGGCCTAATGGGCATATCACGACCATGTGGCATCATCATGGGATGACCGTATACATGAAATTGCGGGCTCGGGGTTAACTGAGGTCAGTAGACCGACTGACTATACAGAGCTTGGGAAGCTGGTCCATGAGGCATGAAAACGCGAACCATACTTCACATATTGCTGACATTAGCCTAGCCAAATAGCGTCCATGTGGGGACGCAAGATACTCCATGTTAGAAATAAACCAAGAGCCGCTTGCCTAAGAAGAATGAGTAACCTACAAGTCACCAAAGTCACCAATAAAAAACAAAAGTTTATATGCGCTAAATGAATGGTATTGATCTTGTTACATCCAATTTAAAGGTTCTATCGAGAGCTAGTTGCATATAATACTCGCACGCAAAAGGAGTATGTCTAAGTTAGACATGTGCACATTCATATGGTTCCTGATGGTGGTTCAAATTGTTTTTATTTCTATCTGGGCACATTTCTTCCTACTTTGTCTATCTAGAACACTAAACACATGAAATGAGAGCCAAAACCACCAAACTTGATGTATCTAAATTAGGCCTGGCACAAGAGACGATGCTCTTCATTTAGAACTAATGACATTGACACAGTAGCGTACACCAATACTTAAACAGCTATAACGTACACTAATAGTTAAACAACTATAAGATGACAGTAACATAGTAACGTAAACCAATACTTAAGATTTGGAGGCATTATTTATACGGTACTAGTTAAAAATAAATGAGCTCACAGAGTATACTCCAATGACACGATTTTACTGAAAATGCTATGATCAAAGATGCAACTATACATTAAGGGGGTGTTTGGATTGCATATTTTTCTGATAAATACTAAGGATTTACTCTAATATGAATCATTTTACGGGTGTTATAACACTAATCAACGGGTGTTAGGCATATCATCAAACACTTGATAGACACATCATCACAAACTTCATATAAAGCACAAATGACCAATCACTAATCTACGTCTTATAAGCAACTTCAATAACCAATTTCATAAGACTCAAACTGAATTGAGCAATCATTATTAAGAACTTAAAACAAAATATTTATAAAAAAATGGAACTTGAATAAGAGTTAACGTAGTTAGAAAAATAGTGTATTGAATAAGAGTTACCGTGTGGATCGACATTGTTTGGTGGTATTTGCCTATTCATACCTAAAATAATATAGCATGATTCAGTATTCAAAAAAGGAGAAAGAATCAATACCAACAATATATTCATCCAACGAAAACAAAAGTTGTGAATTGCCTTGGCTGAAGCTAATGATCGTGTCTAATTGTTCTGAGCAGGAACTGCTGCTAACATTTTTCAGCGGCTTGCTTATACCTATCAAGTCAACAAAACCTGGAATGTTAGAACAATATAAATAGCCAAGTACAATATATCTGTGAAGTAACTACATACATCAAGCAAAAACAAAGTAGCTTATAGAAAAAGTGACTACATACATCACAATTGTAGGAAGATTGAACAATATCTTCAATCTTCTTGCCATTGAAGATGTCGATAGCAGCAAAGCGACACTTAGCATGACCGTGCTTGCCGGTCTTGGAGGTAGACACTTCTACAACCTGTTTACAAATAAGTGCCATCAATAAGTTAACAAGCAACCTAATAATAACCACCCCTTTGAAAATCATAAATTCATCAAGTATATCAATGATATAATTAAGAACAGTTAGCAAACAAAATAGAAAAAGAAGCTACACTAGCTCAATATCAACAACATATATTTCACCAGTTGGTTACTATTCCATAGCTAACGATACATGTCAAAACAATCAAGAGCGGTATAACTTATTTTAATGCATAATCTGATGCTCAAACTACAACGAAAAATAAACCAACCCTCCAAGTAATATACATGTAATACGTAATTACAACCATTTTGATTCATTTCAACCCATTGTACCCAGTATTGACATTCTCATTCTCAAAGGTTTTGCATACCAATATCATATTGGCTACTTGGCTCTAGTAGTGGCAAAGTTCACTAAAGATAGCTATTTTAGCTAGCAAGAATACCAGGTACTTAATTATATAGAAAGAAATGAACAAGTAAACCAAATGTTTAGATAAATTCAGATATAACTCTTAAAGAAATATCATGATTCATGAGTACTACTTAGCATACAACACATAAAGATTCTCTTATAATCAAAGGCTAGTTGCTTGGATATTGCGGTCACTACATGCTTGCAGCCATTAACATACACAAAATTCAGGAAGTAAATAGGCATGCTTCCAGACATTAACATACACAAAACACCCCAAATTTAGTAAGTAAAGAGACGTGTTTGCAGCCATTAACATACACGATAACAGCCCAAATTCAACAACAAAGAGACCTATTTGCAGGCCGTTAACATATACGAAAAAACGCACAATTCAGAAAGTAATGAGACGACCTATTTGCAGCAATTAGCATACATAAAACACCAAAAATCAGCAAGAAATTGAGAATCATTTACATACATAATATTCACTTTGTAAAAGTACACCAATACTAGTCCATACATATCACAAAAGTTTTTCGAATTGAGTTAAGTCTATAATTTCAAACTCGTTGTGACTTGACTCGATATTTTCAAACTTGCCTACCTTGACTCTGACTTAATTATATACTCTACAAAGTTTTGATTTTAGTAATTTGTATCATATCACAACCACATATAATCAACATTTGCCCATATCATCTATTTTACAGTTCAACAAACATCAATATAACCAATTAACCACATCCTTACGAATACACTGATTAAACACATAAATAACTAAATAAACAAACTAAAACTAAAAAATTAAAACATGAACACACCTTTAATTTGTGTTGTGGTGGGGATGGCTGTGGTAGTCGACGGTAGTAGCGGCGGCAGTGGTCCGGCAGCGGCAGCACTGGTGTCTTACACAAACATAAACAAACACAAATGTACCAAAATTAAAATCATAATTGAACAAAAACTACAAAAACCAAAATTTAAATTAAAAAAAAATACCTTTATTATAATTATACAAAAAAAGAAAAAACAGTGCGTGTGTGTTGATTTGTGGCCGGCTAAGGATGAATAAAAAAAATTATATATGATATGAGAATGAGATGAGTTTTGTAATTACGTATGATTTTAATGACATGAAGATGATATGAGAATGAGATGAGTTTTGTGTGTGTGACTGTGTGTGTGTGTTTGGGAGCAGGATAAAGATAAGATAAGAGTGATGAGTTAGAATGAGATCCAATTTTCGTTATTTTTGTTTTTTTACCTTTTGCAGGGTAAACAAATTTTTCACAAAAATATTTGGCGGGGCAAACAAATTTTTCACGAAAATATTTGTTTTAAGAAAAAAAATGATGTAAATTAATTATAAATAACTTAAAAATAGTTTTAAATTGTTTATAAATAATTTAAATTACTTATAAATTATTAAAATTTTATGTAGATTAATTATAAATGATTAAAAAATTATTTAAATTAAATATAAATGATTTAAATTAGTTGTAAATGATTTGAATATGTATATATATATATATATATATATATATATATATATATATATATATACTATCTATAATAAAAAAATGGTCAAAAGTGAAATGTTGAGTTTTCAACAATGGTCAAATGAGAGAGAAAGTGAAATGTAATTAATACTGTTATTAAAACACCCCAATACTTAGAAGTACAATAATTTATTCACATTGTACAACCAAATTAAAGCATATCTACCAAATTAAATACAACCAATCAAACACAAATCGGGTTGAACCGGGACGCTTCAAACCCGGCGGGTTGACCCAGTTTAATTTGACCCATTTTCGACTCAACCTAGCAAGTTGACCCGGTTTAACTCGACCCATTTTTCGACCGGAACGGTTCAACCGGTCGAACCGGGTTTCAAAACATTATCCATTACTTAAAAAAGTACAATGATTTATTCACATTGTACAACCAAATAAAAACATATCTACCAAATTAAATACAACCAATTAAAACACAAACCGGGTTGACCCGGGACGCTTCAAACCCGGCGGGTTGACCCAGTTTAATTTGACCCATTTCCGACCCAACCTAGCAAGTTGACCCGGTTTAAATCGACCCATTTTTCGACCGGAACGGTTCAACCGGTTGAACCACCCGGGTCGCACCGGGTTTCAAAACATTATCCATTACTTAAAAGTACAGTGATTTATTCACATTGTACAACCAATTAAAACATATCTACCAAATTAAATACAACCAATTAAAACACAGACCGGGTTGACCAGGGACGCTTCAAACCCGGCGGGTTGACCCAGTTTAATTTGACCCGTTTTCGACCCAACCTAGCAAGTTGACCCGGTTTAAATCGACCCATTTTTTGACCGGAATGGTTCAACCGGTTGAACCACCCTGGTCGAACCGGGTTTCAAAACATTATGTTTAATTCCCAAATCTTCAAACTTTTATTATTTTCCGTTTATAACCTATAAACTTTTTTTTATCAATAAACTATTTGTCGCTATAAAATCTCGTTGCTATGCACCGGTACTCGTCTAGTATATATATATATATATATATATATATATATATATATATATATATATATATATATATATATATATATATATATATATATATAAATGTTAAACAAATGAGTCAAGATGCTATGGATATACATAACGTATTAAATGGATGATTCGATATGATATCATTATACATGAGATGAGATGTTAAACGAATGAGTCAATATGATATTGACATACATGAAATGTCCAAATATTACATGAGATGTTAAACGGATGAGTCGAGATGACATTGACATACATTAGATGTTAAACTGATGAGTCGAGATGATGTTGACATGCATGAGATGTTAAACGTATGAGTCGAGATGATGTTGACATGCATGAGATGTTAAACGGATAAGTCGAATATGATATTAACATGCATGAGATGTTAAATGGATGAGTCGAGATGATATTGACATGCATGAAATGTTAAACGGATGTGTTGAGATGACATTGACATACATGAGATGTTAAATGGATGAGTCGAGATGATATTGACATGCATGAGATGTTAAACAGATGAGCCGAGATGATTTTGACATCCATGAGATATTAAACGGATAAGCCGAGATGATTTTGACATACATGAGATGTTAAACGGATGAGTCGAGTTGATGTTGACATGCATGAGATGTTAAACGGATGAGTCGAGATGATGTTGACATGCATGAGATGTTAAACGGATAAGTCGAAGATGATATTAACATGCATGAGATGTTAAATAGATGAGTCGAGATGATATTGACATGCAAGAAATGTTAAACGGATGTGTTGAGATGACATTAACATACATGAAATGTTAAATGGATGAGTCGAGATGATATTGACATGCATGAAATGTTAAACGGATGTGTTGAGATGACATTGACATACATGAGATGTTAAACAGATGAGCCGAGATGATTTTGACATACATGAGATATTAAACGGATAAGCCGAGATGATTTTGACATACATGAGATTTTAAGCGGATGAGTCGAGATGATACTGACATGCATGAGATGTTAAACGGATGAGTTGAGATGACATTGACATACATGAGATTTTAAACGTATGAGTCGAGATGATGTTGACATGCATGAGATGTTAAACGGATGAGTCGAGATGACATTGACGTACATCTGATGTTAAACAGATGTGTCAAGATGACATTGACATATACGAGATGTTAAACAGATGAGTTATTATGATATTGACATACATGAGATGTTAAACGGATGACTCGAGATGATATTGACACACATGAGATGTTAAACGGATGAGTCAAGATGATATTGACATACATGAGATGTTAAACGGATGAGACAACAAGATATTGACATACATGAGATGTTAAACAATGAGTAGATATTATATTGACATACATGTAATGTTAAATGAATTAGTTGAGATGTTATTGACATGCATGATATGTTAAATGGATGAGTAGAGATGATATTGACATACATGAGATGCTGTCGAGATGATATTGACATACACGAGATGTTTTACGGATGAGACGAGATGATATTGACATACACGAGATGTTAAACGGATGAGTCGAGATGATACTGACATGCATGAGATGTTAAACGGATGAGTCGAGATGACATTGACATACATCATATTTTAAACGGATGAGTCGAGATGATGTTGACAAGCATGAGATGTTAAACGGATGAGTCGAGATGACATTGACATACATCTGATGTTAAACGGATGTGTCGAGATGACATTGACATACATGAGAGATATTGTCATACATGAGATGTTAAACGGATGACTCGAGATGATATTGATACACATGAGATGTTAAACGGATGAGCCAAGATGATATTGACATACATGATATATTAAACAGGTGAGACGACATGATATTGACATACATGAGATGTTAAATAGATGAGTAGATATTATATTGACATACATGTGATGTTAAACGAATTAGTTGAGATGATATTGACATGCATGATATGTTAAATGGATGAGTGGAGATGATATTGACATACATGACATGTTAAACGGATGAGTAGAGATGATATTGACATACATGAGATGCTAAACGGATGAGTCGACATGATATTGACATACACAAGATGTTATACGGATGAGACGGGAAGATATTGACATGCATGAGATGTTAAACGATAAGCCGACGTGATATTGACATACATGATATGTTAAATGGAGGAGTTGAGATGATATTGACATGCATGAAATGTTAAACGGATGTGTTGAGATGACATTGACATACATGAGATGTTAAATGGATGAGTCGAGATGATATTGACATGCATGAAATGTTAAACGGATGTGTTGAGATGACATTGACCTACATGAAATGTTAAATGGATCAGTCGAGATGATATTAACATGCATGAAATGTTAAACAGATGAGCCGAGATGATTTTGACATACATGAGATATTAAACGGATAAGCCGAGATGATTTTTACATACATGAGATGTTAAACGGATGAGTCGAGATGATACTGACATGCATGAGATGTTAAACGGATGAGTCGAGATGACATTGACATACACTAGATTTTAAATGGATGAGTCGAGATGATGTTGACATGCATGAGATGTTAAACGGATGAGTCGAGATGATGTTGACATGCATGAGATGTTAAACGGATATGTCGAAGATGATATTAACATGCATAAGATGTTAAATGGATGAGTCGATATGATATTGACATGCATGAAATGTTAAACGGATGTGTTGAGATGACATTAACATACATGAGATGTTAAATGGATGACTCGAGATGATATTGACACGTATGAAATGTTAAACGGATGTGTTGAGATGACATTGACATACATGAGATGTTAAATGGATGAGTCGAGATGATATTGACATGCATGAGATGTTAAACAGATGAGCCGAGATGATTTTGACATACATGAGATATTAAACGGATAAGCCGAGATGATTTTGACATACATGAGATGTTAAACGGATGAGTCGAGATGATACTGACATGCATGAAATGTTAAACGGATGAGTCGAGATGACATTGACATACATGAGATTTTAAACGGATGAGTCGAGATGATGTTGACATGCATAAGATGTTAAACGGATGAGTCGAGATGACATTGACATACATCTGATGTTAAACGGATGTGTCGAGATGACATTGACATACATGAGATGTTAAACGAATGAGTTATTATGATATTGACATACATGAGATGTTAAACGGATGACTCGAGATGATATTGATACACATGAGATGTTAAGCAGATGAGTCGAGATGATATTGACATGCATGAGATGTTAAACGTATGAGACGACTTGATATTGATATACATGAGATGTTAAACAGATGAGTAGATATTATATTGACATACATGTGATGTTAAACGAATTAGTTGAGATGATATTGACATGCATGATACGTTAAACGGATGAGTGGAGATGATATTGTCATACATGACATGTTGAACGGATGAGTAGAGATGATATTGACATACATGAGATGCTAAATGGTTGAGTCGACACGATATTGACATACACGAGATGTTATACGGATGAAACGAGATGAGATTGACATACATGAGATGTTAAACAGATGAGTCGAGGTGATATTGACACACATGATATGTTAAACGGACGAGGCGAGATGATATTGACATACATGAGATGTTAAATAGATGAGTAGAGATGATATTGACATACATGAGATGTTAAACGGATGAGTCGAAATGATATTGACATACATTTGATTTTAAACTGATGAGTCGAGATGATATTGACATAAATGTTATCTTAAACGGATTAATCGAGATGATTTTGACATACATGAGATGCTAAATGGATGAGTCGAGATGATATTGACATACACGAGATGTTATACGGATGAGACGAGATGATATTGACATACATGAGATGTTAAACGGATCAGTGAATATGATATTGACTTACATGAGATGTTAAACGGATGAGTCACGATGATATTGACATACATTAGATGTTAAACTAATGAGTCGAGATGATATTGACATAAATGAGATCTTAAACGGATGAGTCGAGATGATTTTGAAATACATGAGATGTTAAACAGATGAGTCGAGAAGATATTGACATACATTGGATGTTAAACGGATGAGTCGAGATGATATAACATATATTAGATGTTAAATGGATGAGCCGATATGATATTGACATAAATGAGATGTTAAATTGATGAGTCAAGATGATATTGACATACATGAGATGTTAAATGGATGAGTCGACATGATATTGACATACATGAGATGTTAAACAGATGAGTCAAGATGATATTGACATACATGAAATGTTAAATGGATGAGTCGAGATGATGTTGACATATATAAGATGTTAAACGGATGAGTCGACATGATATTGCCATATATGAGATGTTAAACATATGAGTCGAGATGATATTGAAATACATGGGATGTTAAACGGTTGAGTCGAGACAATATTGACATACATGAGATCTTAAACAGATGAGTTGAGATGTTATTGACATACATGAGATGTTAAATGGATGAGACGAGTTGATATTGACATACATGAGATGTTAAACGATGAGATGAGATGATGTTAACATACATGAGATGTTTAACGGATGAGACGCCATGATATTGACATACATGCGATGTTAAATGGATGAGTCTAGATGATATTGACATACATGAGATGTTAAACGGACGAGTCGAGATAATATTGACATACGTGAGATGTTAAACGGATTAGACAAGATGATATTGACATACATGAGATGCTAAACGGATGAGACGAGATGATATTTGCATACATGAGATGTTAAACGGATGTGTCCACATAATATTGACACACATGAGATGTTAAACGGATGTGTCGAGATGATGTTGATATACATGAGATGTTAAACGGATGAGTCGACATGATATTGACATATATGAGATGATTTTAGATGATATTGACATACATTGGATGTTAAACGGATGAGTCGAGACGATATTGACATACATGAGATGTTAAATGGATGAGTCGAGATGATATTGACATAGATGAGATGTTAAACAGATGAGTCGAGATAATATTAACCTATATGAGATGTTAAATGGTGATTCAAAATATATATTTGAATAAAGAGATATCGGATGTGTTATTAGGAAGTACGCAAAGTTGATAAAATTACATATTGATTTTTTTTAAAGGATAGCTTGTTACTTTAGATAGTGATTATAAGGAAGGCATACTAGGGTGCGTTTGGTATCTCACTATGGTAATGAATCTATGACTTTGAAAGTGATAGATGTTGTTTGGTTGGTTATATTCCACTCTATTCTCAAACCTATACCTATAGTGATTCTATCAAGCATACACGCACTCTGATGTTTGGTATATATACTCCCTTATAAAACTCCAATATCCCCAACCAAAACCTAACATAAAAGCCAAAATCCAACCTTAAATTTACACACAAAAACAACATACAATCTTAAAAACAACTCCAAACCAACAAAAACAAATATGCCACCATCTATATCTATATCTATACTCTCTTATAAAGATCCAACACCCAAAACTCAAATTTATACTCACATGCATACCCACTACCTAAAATCAAACCAAATTCCAATCCTAAATTAACACACACCAAACCAATATTCAATCCTTAATAAATTTCCAAACCAACACAACACTCTCATTATCCTCCCATCCCATTATCCTATTTACTTCTTTCGCCTCAAACACAAAAAACACACACACAACACTACAACACTCTCATCTTTCAAAATACACTACCAAAACACACACACACACACACACATCAACCAAACACTCTCATCTACAAACCGACACACATAAACCCACCACCACGACACTCCTACCACCGCCGCACCTCACCACCACGAAACCCCTACCACCACCGCGAAACCTTAACACCGCCGCATCTCACCACCACAGAAACCCAACCTCCACCACAGTAGCACTATAACCGAGAGGAACCACCAAGACCCGCTACCACCAAAAGGGTTGTTCAACTTTTGAGGTATTTTTTGAGTTTTTTTTAAATAGATTTATGAGTTTTGAAGGTTTTATTTATAGATCTATAGATCTTATTTGTAGATCTTTTTATTATTATTATTATTTAATAGATTTATAGATTTTATTTGTAGATATTAACATTTTTGCCTTTTTTTGTTAGTGCCGCCCCTATAGCCACCATTTTCTCGCCGGAAAAAGTCACCAACACCGCCGGAAATCGCCCCTATCGCCTGAAATAGTATTGTGACAACGTTTATAGTTTTTTTGTAACAACTTTTACAGTTTTTTTAGCAGCGTTTGCCGGAATCTATTTTTCCTCCGGAAAATTTATGGTCTCTTTTTAAACTTTGATACAAGTTTATGTAAAGATAAGACTGTATATAGTTGATAGAAGTTGATGGTCTCTTTTTAAACTTTGTTATCATAGTGTAAACACCGCTACAGATAAAGTTTTTTTTTTTTTTAATGTTTATTGTATGATTTGCTTATAAGTTTATGTAAAATTTGCAAAGTTTGAAATAAGCCTGTTGTAGATATTTTAATGGTTGGTGTAACTTTTGTTATAATGTTTTTGTATTTTATTATGTGGATCCATTTATGTATTTCAGTGTGTAAATTTATTTGCGAGTTTATATGTGAGATTCGTAAATTTTTGTTGGTAATTTATTACAGTATATATATTGCAAGTAAATTAGGTACTTCAATTTTGTTGTGTAATTTGTTTGTATACATGGTTAATTAATTTTGTTGTGTAAATTCTTAGTATATTTTCTTTATAAAATTGTTAATAGTTTTTGAAATTTGAAATGTTTGAAACTTACAAAATTTTCACTGAGATTTTGAAGTTTGAAAACTTTTAAATTTTTTTACATTTTCAAACCCTTTTAATGTTTAAAATTATGAAGTTTGAATTTTTTTTACTGAGCCACCCAAAAGCAAGTTTTTTGAAAGATGTGTAGATGGAGACTTGACACAATTGGATAAATAAAGACAAAAAGTTTGATGCTTAAGTACATAAAAAAATACGGAGTACTACGTAGTATTGAATACTAGGACTTTTTTAAATCAACATAATCACTTACAGTTTTTTTTTACTTCTTTATTATTTAGAAGAAAAAGTGAAGTAATTTGAACGATTGACATTGACTGCGTATGAGTTACTAAAGGCAAAACAATGCATTTTAAAAGTGGTATAATTTGCATAGATGATGTAACACCTGTTACTTGGTAACAAAAAGTCCGTAATCAAAATGCGTATTTTTTCTTTGTTCTTCCTATTCAGTTATTCGCAGGTGCGGGTACTCGACTAGTATTTCATAAGGGATAATGTGACTACTCTAACAATCAACTTTTGTTAGATGACGGTAACAATGTCCAACAAAATGATTTACCTAACTTTGTCATATGACTTTGGATAAAAGAATTTGACAGGACAATGCATGCCTCGAATGACTCAAGTTTGCATATAATTTATTTATCATTGAGAAATGTGATTATTCTTCAAAAATTTTGCTCAATACAACAAAAACGTACAAAAGCTTTTTAGGTGCTTTATTTTTCATGTAAATAATTATTTGTGTGAGATGATTATTTTATTAAGTCTTGATTATTAAAGCACAAGGTATCAAGGTCGTCAAACTCACGAGTTTACACGTAAGATCGTACGATCTTACGTGCACACCGGTCAAAATCGTGCAATATCGTCTTAGGATCGCATTTTAGGTGAGATCGGACGTAAGATCGTAAAATCGGTCGTAAGATCGTATGATCGGTCAACCATACGAGTTTACGGATTTGGTAAAAATGCTAAATTACACTTGGCCCACTACTTTTCTTAGGCCCAAAAGAATAATTGTATAAGGCTAAGCCCATGGTTAGTAAATTCACTGATTTGTAAAAGTAAGAACCGTTTTGTTTCATACTTTCCCAGTTTCCTCAAATCAAAGTAAAAACTAAAAGGTCGAAATAGAAAAGTTTATGTTTATCACTTTATCTATATCAATGCAATTCCATCGATTTCCACAAATATAAGTAACAAATACCATGACATTACATGTAATCAATGAGTCCTTAATTAAGTGGGAACTATAGCAGTTTACCAAGTTCACAAGGGGCTGAATCAGAAAAGTATTCTTAATTAACTATACAAAATGATGTACATACAGTACAATCATGGGCTTTACGTGTTGAGTTGATTCACTCGCAATTCACTTGCTAGACGCTAAGCTTGGGTCGAAAATCAAACTTAACAAATGGCGCAGTGAAGTCATCAATACAAGCCATGCGGATGCGCTCAGGAGTTGCAGGATTGTCAAGAGGAAACCAGCCATGAGACCCGGATTCAGCTCTTGCGGCTATAATGGCATCTTTTATTGCAAAAAATACAGACGAAGCCAGAAAGAACGGAGGTTCACCAACAGCTTTTGATGAATGTACAACCTTGTCATTTGGAGCATCCTGTATTACAAAAACAATTAGATCAATACGTACATCTTTTGTTCTGTATTTCTTCAAGCATATAACTTGTTTAGAAACAAGGGTTGTCGTCAAAAGATCCCTATACACTTTCTTCAAGAATGCGGTTAAGTACTTGAATTATTTATCTGGTTAATTTGGTCGTCCAAGTTTAAAAATGTGTTTAGTCCCACGATTTCAAATAAAACAAATAAAAGTCATATTATTTCTGACAACCAAAAAATGAGGACATACTCAACACTAAAAAAGTTTGGTACTTATTCGCATTTATAATAAGTATGTAGGGTTTGTGTGACGAAAAACCCTATACACAAAGCGTAAAGTAGGATAATCATAAAATAGATGATAACTGAATTGTTGTACCTTTAATAACGAAACCTTGAATTTGAAAGGGACATCATTTACAGATGGAATTTTGTAATTTCCCGGGCCAAATGTGAACAAGCAACTAGGTGGAATCCATTTGTGAGCATCGTCATCCCATTTTAGCTCTTCTAGAGCTACCCATCCCATACCTTGCACAAATGCTCCTTCAATCTGTCCAACGTCAATGGCTGGATTGATGGAAAATCCGAGATCCAAGGACCAAGATGACATCAGCAGCCCTCGTGTGGAATCTCCAGTCAACGTGTCAATTTCCACCTAAGCAAATGCGGCTCCATATGTGAAATACCTAAATAGGTGACCTTTTCCAGTTGACCAATCAAAACCAATGTCGGGGACAATGTAAAACCCATGTGCAGAAAGATCTATACACTCGAAATAGCATGCTAATACCAACTGGGAAAAAATGCTCATAATGAATCACTGGATCCTTCTGTTTCAATTTTGTTGAATTAATGAAGTGTCATTCATGTACCTCCTCAAAAGAACTGTGTTTTTTAAGAGATGCTATCGGCTCCATTCTTGCTTTTATTTGATTACACGCATCCAAAACCACAGCCCCATACATATCAGAACTAGCCGAAGCTGCAGTTGGAGATGTATTGGGAATCTATTCCGACAGATCAAACAGTCAAGAAAAGCATACAATGTGCTACATTTGAAAGTAATGTTTTAATATTAAGAACATAATAACCAGTTATTACCTTGTCGGTGCTTGTCTCAGAAATAAATACTGAACTAAGAGGGATATCAAAGGCGTAAGCAGCAATTTGAGCAACCTTTGTATGCAAACCCTGACCCATCTCAACACCATGTGTGACCAACACGGTTCCATCTGTATACACTTGAACAAGTGCACCTGCCTGCAGCCAATGAGCCCAAAAATATCATCAGGGGGTATTTGAGCATGTGCTGTAAAAGTGATTTTGAAAAACTTGAACCAGATATATAGTTGTAATAGAACACGTAGGAGATTATATTTAGCTATGCTACTGTTTAATCCTATAGCCAGATAGCGTCCATGTTGGGATGTAAGATCCTCCATGTTAGAAATAAACCAAAAGCTACAAGCTTCAGAACAATCAGTAACCTGCACATTGCACAAATTACCAATTAACAACAAATATCTTAAAAGCATACATGTGCTAAATGAGTGGATCAACATGCTTAGTAGCAGATCAAAATGGATAACTTTTGATATTGGTTGTCTGAATCAGGTTGTACCAAAACACAAATTTTATAAAACTATTGTCAAATACAATTATAAAACCTATATAATTAATGAGTTAAAGATTTTATGCATGTGTGTGTGCTAAGTGAGTGACTTGACAAGTTTAGTAATGGGCCAAAATGTATAAAATTTGGTATTAGTCGACAAGTTGGGTTTGTACCAAAACACACTTCCTTAAACTAATGTCAAATTTAGTTACAAAACCTATATAATTTATGATAGTTACAAACTTTATATGCATCAGAGATACATTTCCAGCAACTTTTATAAAATTTTTCGAGTATATACCCAGTTCAACCCATCTCTAGATAAACTAGTAAAACATAGTCACCTTACTTAGAATACAAATTGTCGCAATTCTAGTATAATTAGCAGTGGGTCGAACCACTTGGGTAAAGTACTATCAAAATGGGTAATAAACTGACCACGCTACGCATGCGGATGGTAACTATTAAAATGGGTATGTTAGAAGAAAAAAACTATCAAAATGGGTAATAAACTGACCAAGATTTTCAAAATGGGTATGAATTGGGTTCGAGACATCAAAATGGGGTAAAACTTGACCCATTCTTTCAAAATGGGTAAGAACCTAGTCAAGTAAATAAAATGGATAAAAAATGGACGTGACTTGATATAATTGAAGCTTCTTGACAAAAGAAAAGCTTTGAAGAATCTATACTTCAGAAGAGTGACCCAGTATAAATGAAAAATCATCAAAGTTCCAACTGAATACACTCTATACTTCAGAATTCTGCACAAATACATCATCAACCAAACACCTTGAAATGCTTTCCACTTCAATAAAAACCTTTATTTACATACCAATCTTCACAGCGACCTCATATAATGGAACCATTCAAGAAAATAGACACCAACTAGTTGCATGTGCGTTTTTTAACACCATTTCAGGGAAAAAGATACGTGGCCCAAAAAAGTAAGTTGTTATTGTTAGTCACCAGTAAATCATGTTTCCAAGATCTATATTTCTAATAATAAACTCACAAATGGACTACTAAGCCACTAGTATAACATCTAGAGGTAAAAAGAAGGGTTTGTATATTATACTAATACCATTGTTCGACAAATTATTTGAAGGACTGCTTACCAATGGATGTTGTTGTGTGGAGACATTGTGCTTAAGGTATATTAATATATTTCAGCTGCCATACCCACCAGAATTCGACATTTGAGTAGTTTGATTGATGAATTACAAAAATAATACGAAGCAGATCATGTTGCAACCCCACTCACAGTGGTTTCGGCACGTACATGATGCAAGGGGAAAAAATACCAAAAAAGGTAACTAAAAATATCATATTTACTAAGTGCGTATAAAAAGTTTCATCCCCTATCAAAAGGGAGTGGAAGTAATTTAAACATAGAATTACTTGCTGAGAAAAATAACAGAAAATAGCACTAGACAGAGAGGCCTATGTAAATACGTTGATTCTGCACCCAGCAGGGTAAGATATCCTAATTCAACCAATAAATAATGATCTTGCTGGGGATGCTCATATAGAATTGATTAAACTAGGTCAGAGCTGAGCCGAGTTTGTGACAGTTTTTGCCAGGAGATGTAGATTCACATTACTGTAACACTGAGAGACATTGCTTGCCTTCCTGTATATCCAACTAACATTTGATGAAACCTCCTATAACTATAAATATGACATTATGACCTCATTTGTAACAGAAATGCACCATTAACTACGATGCTTATGGAACTACAAATCCTAGGGCTATTAACATCTCCACAGTCCACATGAGTAGGACCATTGCGAATAGCTTCTGAAACTGACTAGTGAAAGGAACAAGTGTATCGCGGTAGCTTTCATGTTCAGAGTGTTGCAGCTAACACATTTATGGTATCTATCACATAAGTGTCAGTCCACCCCGGCTTTAAGACAACTAGTTCCAAAAGTCACTATAATGCACGGCCACTTAAATACGTTTTCTATCGGTTTCTATGGACTGGTTCCAAAAACTGTTCTTTAATGAGCCTAAAAATAGCAAGTAACATATTGTTCCCACCAGCACGCAAGTGAATTATCCAAGATAAAAACTAGTACGGTTTAGATTCCAAAAATGAAACCTAAATACAATACGCGTAAAAGTCACCTACCCTAACATGTTGCCCACTCTGATTTGTTGATCTCAAAAACTATAAAGGTCCATGATCAATACTACAGGTACTTCCTATGTCATGATCAGAGGCATGCATGTGTATATCTAGTCCCTGTTACCCGAACAAGATCACACATATCATGATATCCAATCTGTAAAGGGAAGTATGTAATCCTAGATGCTTCAATAAAACCAATATAAGACGATCACCCAGCATACATCCAACAAAGCTTCGGAAACAAGAAAGAACAAGCACATGCCTTAGATTCGATTATATAGAAGGGCCTAGGCACATAAAACCCTAACCACTCATCTGCTTCACTTGGAGCAATTTCTCAAGCCACACAATTCTAATACTAATTTTGAAACCACTTTATCTGCACAACTCGGACCCAAAGACTTCACAAAGATATAGGATGAAAAATCATTTGATGCAACTTCCTTTTGAGGAAATGTAATGCGAAATCATTTGATGCAATTTTTTTACCTTTTTAGTTTACTTACCTTCCAGCTATCATAAGTCATGGCAGCCTATTAACAAATAACGACTTGTGTATCAAGACAAGACAAGAGGGTAAATTTTTTCCCTGTTAACATGTTCAAACTATATATGCTGCTTGCTACCCACAATCCATTAGTGTTACGTTCTAAATATTCAGCTTAGTTGGTGAACTCCTTCCTTGAGTGTGTTATGGATCACTTCCCTAAAAACTTAGAATGTTCTTCACTAGCCATATTGTCACAACTCGTAATTTCAGGTCATTTTTCAAACGTCGAAATTTCATTATTCATCTGTTACTATTCAACATTTATTATTCACCGATCACTATTCATCATTTTACTATTCATCATTTTTGGAGTTAGTTTGAGATTCCGAGAAGCGTTCAAAACTTTTACTATTCATACGACACTATTCATTCCTGGAAGGAAATCACTATTCACGATTGTCGTTCATCATTTCGTAAATCTACTTTACGGGTATTCAAATTCGCGTAACCAGTTAGGTTTAGCTGCGAATTTATGCATCATCAGTACGGAAACGTCATATAGACTAGAATAGTCTACATATCATCAGTAATGTCATCAGCACTTTAGATCATGCACGGATATGCATTATTTCCATTTACGTATGATTAATTTGTAATTAACGTTACCACTCAGTTTTTGCTACTAACATATACCCGATACTTCCGTCTATGATCCTAATATATTTTCATACTCATTATAATAATATAAATTTTATATTATTAGTTTACCCGGTGTTTTGAAACCATTTGCTATATTTTCCGGTAAACGACTATAATTACGTCGAATCACGATATCTCAACTCGACAATTATTTTAATACCCGATTCTTATCAGGAATGTAATTTCATAATTTTTACAACTTCGTCATATTTTATTTCAACACGACACGATTTATTTTTGGTTAACTTGGTACCCGGTAACACCTAAACTAGACAATAACTAACTAAATCTACTCAAAATTCTTCATTTTACTTACACACTCATCCTTTTCTTACTAAAACCCACCCTCCCCACCTTGATTTATGGATCTTGTCCCATAAATATCTACATACACTTACATATTATTTTTTTCTCTCATTATTACAATATACACTTCAAGTAAACAAGCTAAAAAGCTCTCATCCTTTCCTTTCTTCTTTGGGGTGCACGACAAGAACAAGAACAACAAGAGGAACCATCAATTTTTCCAAGATCAAGTTATAATCAAGTTCTATTTTCATTCCTAGTTAAGGTTTTGTGATAAAAACCTAGGTTTCTTAATCAATTTCTCATTAAATCACCTCAAATCTTCAAGTAAGCTTCAAGTAAACTTTTTAATCTTTTCATACTTTCATTTGATGTATTTTCAAGTCATAGTAGTAAATCATGCAAATATATATGTTATATATACCACTTTATACTATAATACTCTTTAATCTTAGATCTATAATTTTTATTAGTAACTTCAAGAGATCCACCAAGATTGGTGATGTTTAGGAACCCATGACACCATAAGAAGGTGTATGGTAAGATTAGACTAGATTTGTGGTGATTGAAAGTGTTTTGGTTGAAGTTGAAACTAGTTTGGAACCCTAGAAATGATTTTTGAAACTATATATATATCTACTGTCCTTATTTTGAAAACGTGGGAAAATCAGTAGATGGTGGGTAATTTTTGATCAAAGATTTAGAAAATACTTTCAAAAACGAAGCCGTGGGCGAAAGAACGGATTAAAACGAGTTTATAACGAAGGAGATATGATTTTTGCAAGTTTAACGACGAAAACTATTTTCTGAAAATGTACTTGCTGTTAGACGTAATCTATAGGAGCCGACCTACTGAAAATATATTAGTATATATTAATACGATTCCGGGGATATAAAGAATGTAGAAAACGAGCTTATAACGACCAAGATATACATGTTTGAAACCCGACAAAACTTATAATAAATTGACAGCTTTTGGTAATAAAAGTTGCTAAGTGTTGAAAACTATATTTTCAAGTAATGACATTGAAAGCCATATTTCTTAACCGCCGAGACCCGTATGGTCAAAAGTTAAATGACATGACTTCTAGACATTGTCGCAAGGTTTTCAAAAATGCCTAGTTTCATCACTAACACTTAACGTACGATATTTTGTAACTAGTTTTACGAAGCCATTTAGGCATATTTTCAACTTATTAAAAGTGTCATTTTACGACGAAAACATTATATTTACCGATAAAACACTAAACGAGGACCGTGGAGTACCATTTCAACGTATTTACATGGAAAGTCGTTATTAACTTAACGAGACGTCAAAAATGTATTTTTTGACGATAAACGTTATTTTCAAGTTTCACGAGTGGTATCGATAACATACGTATTTGCATGTGTAGCATCATTTCATTTCTTACATTAGACCATATCATTCATATTAGGTTGCGGTTAGAGATCGTGCCTCATTTCAGTGTATCCACTTTTGTCATCGTAGCCATCGCACCAGGTGAGTCATAGCCCCTACTTTTTTAATTGTTTTAGTAAACTCTTTGGGGGAGAATACATGCTCGTTTTACTTAAACGCATTACTCGCTTTACATGGTTGATTACTCAAATACTTTTAGCTTTACCTAAATATATGTTTGATCACCTGCATTTCATGGGTATGTTTGATTACCTGCATTTCATGGATATGTTTGATTACCTGTATTTCTTTGGTATGTTTGATTACCTGTATTTCTTTGGTATATTTGATTACCTGCATTTCATGGGATTTGTCATCCTTGTTTATATGATCTCATGGTCACCAATTGTTCATATATTTCAAATGTAATATTGTGGTTTCCCCACTTGGTTGTGATGTCAAACGTAATATTGTGGTTTCCCCACTTGGCTGTGATGTCAAACGTATTGTGGTTTCCCCACTTGGCTGTGAGGTCAAACGTAATATTGTGGTTTCCCCACTTGGCTGTGATGTCAAACGTAATATTGCTATTTTCCCTACTCGACTGATTTATCTATCTGGTGACATTGTCAGGATTGTCAAAACTGTTTATCTGGCGACATTTTCAGATTTATTTTATATGACGTCATTGTCATCATTGTTTATCTGGCGACATTGTCAGACTTGTTTATATGGCCTCATTGCCAATGATTGTTTATATAGCGGTATTGCTACACTATTCTTTGAATTCAGGTACAAGTATTACTTTTGTTCACATAAACCATGTCATATTTGGCAGTGGGTTGTAAACACACAGGTTACAAGTCTTTTATGGCGGGACTTGGAAATGAGTGGATTTACGATACCTTTGCTGGGAAATCTTCATTCATATGCATTACATTCTTTTTCACAAGACTCTATGAAGTCACCAACCTCGTGTTGACACTTTAGCATGTATTTTCAGGTTTTGAGTTATGGCACACTACTGGAGGTTTTGGCAGGGCATGGCATGGTCATAGAAGACTCTGATATTCATATGGGGTCCGTTTTTAACTATTTTAAGGGCCTACTTCCGCACTACTTTTAACGATGTAAATTCAATACTTTTGGTTAAACGGTTTTATTCTAAATGATTAAAGTGAAAATCATTTTTGTACTTGTGTTGAGATACCAATTGAGTTACACCCCAGCTACAAGTATGCTTCCGCTGGACCCGATTCTGGGGGTGTGACAGATTGGTATCAGAGCTTTGGCTATAGCGAACTAAGTGTTTTTAAAACCTAGACTATAGCTACTTTCACGAAAACTTAACCCTATGACCGTCACGTGCCTGCCTGCCAAGCTGAAGCCTCACTTGTGGTTTGTTGCTGACATATGTGATGAGATTTGTATCTCATTATCTGGTATATTACATTCATTTATTATAGTTGATCACTATAATTGTTGTTAGCATGAATATTACGATATTTAATCTAAACATCCTCTTCATGTTTTGATAATGACAAAGATGTAAGTTACAACATATAACGTAAAATGCTTAAGTTACTTGTGATCACAATTCTTCTATGCATTCTTACTTCAACATGCCTCGACATCTCAACGTCTCGAGTTTGCCTCAACAATCACTTAAGGTATGGATAAACAAGTGCTTAATACATCTCATGATCAAAGGGGTATTTAATTAACTAATACAAAGTTTATTTAATTATATAAACATATTATATATTTTTGAAAAACACTTTTGGTAATAAAGAAAAATGTTTTAATCATACTAAATATATGATTTCAAACTTTTAACCAAAATTAGTTAGTTTTTCACCAAATAAACTTTCCCCACTAAAAGACAGAAAATCTGGCCGTTTCAGTAGGGCGGCCCCCTTAATTATAAAGGGCGGCCCCCTTAATTTTAAGGGTACCGGCACACAATTAAGGGGACCGGCCACGCTCCCCTGTCAGATTTGGTCAGAAATTTTTCCCTATAAATACCACCTCAAACCTGGAATTTTTCTCACCTTTTGCACAAAAATTTTCAGATCCAATTCTCTCTAAACATCATTCTAAACCCTTTCATCATAAGTTTATTAATCTTTGTTTCAAGTGATCCAATCTCTCATCACTCAAAGTGCAAGAGAAGAATCCTCCCTATCATAAACCCAAAGATGTATTAGGATCTAGTTAGTGCTTATGTGAAGTTGTGAGTTATGTATATGTAATAAGTAGATCAAGATGATCTTACTTAGTAGTGATTTAATGAGTGAGTAAGAAGTAGTGGGAGGAAGTAGTAGTGTGAAGAAGACATGTAGTTGTGAAGATGTAGGTGTGTGAATAAGTAGTGGAGTTTAGAAGAAGTTGTGATGAAGTCGTGAAGTCGTGAAGAATTCGTGAAGCCGTGAAGAAGTTTAGAAGAAGTTGTGATGAAGTCGTAAAGTCGTGAAGAAGTCGTGAAGTTGTGTAGAAGTTGTGTAGTGATCGAAGTTGTGTTGTGAGATTGGTTCTAGCTACTATTAGAACTCGACATTTAGCTTAGTGTCGTTAAATTGTGTAAGCAAAAGTTGTGTACGGTTTTCTCCGCCAAAAGGGAGCTTGCTGAGTAGTGAAGAAAACTCTCGAGTAGGTGACTCGAGGAGTGGAGTAGGAACAAGGAAGGTGTCCTTGTAGCCGAACCACTATAAATCATCGTGTCCGGTTTGCATTTTCTTTCTCTCATTTCTTTTCATTCATTCTTGCATTTATCGCTTTACATCTATGCTTGCCTATATGTCTTAATTGTTGCTTATATAGTTGTGATGATTGAATGTGTTATACATATTAATATTGTGATAGGACATATCATTGTATGATATGGTCAAATGGATTTATAAATATTATTAACACTTCTCATGTTGAGCTTAACTTAATCAATAATTTGATACAAAACGTTTTAAGATTTTAAAAGGAAAACGTATTCACATAAAGTTTGATCTATGCTTCATTCATAAAACTAAGTTTTGAAAACTAATCTAAAAGTTCACATATATAATTGATCATATTGATTATATGTTGCTTTCATACTAAAATCTAATTGAAGGTTTTTCAAACAAACAATTGAATAAATTCTAATCAACATTTTGAAACAAAGTTTTTATAAAACAAAAAAGAAGGGAAAACTATTCAACCCCCCTTCTAGTTTTCCACAATTGGTACCAGAGCCACGTCGCTCAAATTTTCAAAACAAATGGTTTTAAAAATTGAGTACGATCCATGTATCAAATTATCCATTAAGGAGGATTAAATATGAAAAGTGTTTTGTTGATTAACTTGTATTAGTTTTGATGATATATACACTAATTATACTAGCTCAAAATAATATTATGCTTAAAATAAGTGTTATATGTTCGACAGTTTTTCGAAAACTTTGAAAAATCATATAAAATTAACCGTAACTCCGTAGAAGTCGTGCCACCCGGCGTTTTAAAGGTAATTGAGTCTACTTTCATTTAAAAATACTTACAAGTAACCATTACAAACTTAAATAAGTAAGAAAGTCAAAATACTATACGGTGGTCAAAAATTTGTGTTTCATTTTAACGTAAAACTTTTGTTTTACCTTTTCCTTCAAGTCGGGTATTCCTAGTTGATATACTTTTGAAAAATTAAGTATTTATGTTTTCAAAATATTGATCTTAATTAAATTATAGAATGGGAGGAAACTATTTTATTTTCAAATAAATTCGAGCTAAGTAAATGTTGGTGTATATAATACACAAAACGACGACAAGTGTTTTATGTGTTATGTGAACTTCTTTGTGATTTTATTTTCTTAATTGAATATATTAAATGATTGTTGCTATTTGAAGTTTAGCTATGTATATATCTATGCATATGTGCCCTATTAGTGTATAGCAAGTTTGCCGATTTATACTTAACTAGATCTTATGCTAGATTTCTTGTGTTAGGATTGTTATAATATGCTTGCATTGCATATAGGTATAGATGGCTTAATGTTACTCAAACATCTTGTAAATGAGTTCAATCTAGTCACCTAAACATTTCAAACAATTTAATCTACTCTTCAAAACACACTTAAATATTTTCTACAAATTAGCTTGTCTTACCTTAAGATGTTTAATAAGAGAAATTGAATCATTGTAAAACATTAATAGTTATATAAAAGAAAAAGTATTTTCAAAATCTAAGTGTGTTCATAATAAGTAAAAATGAAGAGTCTTTCACAAAAACAAAGCATATAACAATCATGAAATAATAAGTCAACTTTCAATCACTCACTAATAAATAATCTTAGGATTAATGGAACACACTATCAAAATGTTTATTTATTTCAAATGAGTGTCCGTGAGGGTCAAGAAAGATCTTAATATTATATCAATTCATTATTCAAATTATGGTTGATATATTCATCAAATCTAATTGACGTGTTTTTGAGTGTGGACAAGAAATTGGATTGCTATTTGTTTAGCTTCAATATTATATCAAATTACAACAAAAGATATAGTCTTGAATCTACATACTCAATCACACTAGATTGATATGAAAATAGTTACATCCTTTGTAGATGAAAAGAGTGTGCATTGGATCATAACTCACACTTGTGTTGATAATGTCATATTGAATCTACCTGTCCAATAATTGTGTTCCAAATATTAGAATAACATTTTAAACACATTTATAAAATATACAATGAAGTAGGATTGATGACTTGGATGTTTCGTCCAAAATATTCAAGCAATTTACATTGCAATGCAATGGATAAATGTGTCATATCCGAAAAACCAAACATGAGCAAACTAACAACATATGTAAACTTTGCTCACACTACTTAAAATCGTCACTTCAAGATAAAATACATATTTAAGAATAATACACACTATATATTCTATGTATTTCATTTTCTTTGTAGCATGAATGGTTGTGTTACAAGATAATGCACTACACTTTCCTTTTTGAAATAATATAAGTTATTAGAAGTGAAAAATAACTTGTCACATTCCATAAACAATTTTTTTTTAATACTTGTTAAAGTATGATATATAACATTGGCAAAAATTATAGAAAATAATATTTGTTTAAAAATATATTAATGTCTAGTTTTAATATCATTTGAGAATCACAAACTCATTTAAGATAAATAATCTTAATGAGATTCATTTCACAAGAGATGCTAAGGTGCACTCTTAAGTTTAGCACAGTTATTAAATCAAGTAATATGTCATCAAAACCAAACAACCGGTAAATCATGAAGAAAAGATTAAAACTTTTTGTTTACTCTTATCTAAACATTCAACACGTCTCTATTAGGATCATGAATAAAATATATCATCCAGATTTACCTTCATTAAAACATGATGTTTGAGTCACATTAAGCCAAGTATTAGTGAATCAAGCAAACTTCATGTTTGGTAATCTTCGATAGGTAAATTTAGGAACTCAATTTCTTCTAAAAAGAGAATGACTACTTGAGAATCTATTGACTAGAAATTCAATTTAACCTAACGGTTGAATTGCTTCTATGTGAGAAGTTGGGTGTGTGTAACCCGTAAAAATGGTCGTGTTTAGCCTGAATTGAGCACCACTAGTAATAGTCTCATACTCATTCTCCAACTTGATTAAATTATTCTTCCTAAATATACCTAACGCTAGTTTACTTTTATGAACTTTGCTTCTCATTAGATGCATTCATTCCTAGATTTATGGCATATCGCATATATGTTATTTCTAGATGATTATTTGCTCCTATGTGATTTGATTGTATGCCTTTATATGGTTTACACTATATGTATCATTCATCTAGGTATATTTTTCTTACCTTTATATCCTACACCCTCATTTCATGAGAACCTTAGTGTCATTTTCCGATAGGTCATATTAGTTTCATAATATATCCGGATGAGCATGAATTTAATGGGAAGGGAAATCACACTCACTCACATATATCCTTCTACCTGACACCCAAAACCGAGTCCTCCTTTGTACTACCAATCTCGAGTCATCCACCATTTCCATGTCCTCAAAGAAACCAAGAATCAATATCATACCTCCTAAATCACTCCTCATAAACACCTCCTAAACCAACATGTTTTGTCTAGCCAATCCAACACCTACTATCCTTCCATAAACACATAATCATCACACTATAAATACCTCTCCCAACAAACCTAACATCATTGTTATCACCCTACATACAACATCCAAACTACCATCCACACATGAAGAATCACTTTCATCCATACCTTCATCATGCTTTCATGATCACCCAAATGAAACCACTCTTTTAGCTCAACAAGACAACCTTACTATCACCCTCACTAATAAACTTCCACATTCATCTCACTCAATTCTACCAAATGACCCTTTTGAGGATCATACTCAATATCAAAACAACAACCATCAATCTCATTCAAACATGAATCATAAGTTTCATGACCAAACCTCAATCCCTAATCACAATCCAACTCCACCACCATCACCTTCCTCCGAACATGAAAAGTTCGTTGAAGAGCTCAAAGAAGCTCATGAGCCTAATGCTCTTTTTGCGTTGCATCTTATTCAACGCAATTTGGATCAACAACCTACCTCCACCAAGAACCACCATCTCCAACAAAAACTTGTCATCATACCATCAAAACAACTCTTCATTGACCTTACTAATGAAGACGACACCACTCCATCCATAAAAGAATATATCAACTCACAATTGTCTCCACCACCAAAAGTTATCACCATTAACACCTCTTGATGCACACTTCTCATAATCTCCTATCAACCTATAACCCCGTCCCATGGAGCTTACTTGAAGCTCATGGAGACACTTGCCTTTGTTGCATCCACAACCGAACAATTGTGTTCGGACTAAGAGATGAGATACAATACATGTTTTCTCACATTGAAAACTTGTTGCATCCTCTACCACCAACAACAAACACAACACCTCCACCACCATCAACAAAACACCTAAAAATTCCATGATTCCCTATCATCCACCCTTGTCGAACGATATATTAATCTAAACCATAATTGTCAACCCTTTGTCATCACCTTCCCTTTACATTCACAATCATCCCTCCTCATTCTCCTACATTTTCCTAGGTTCTAATCTTTGCATTAGGTTCTAATTTTTTTTTGGATTTAGGTTGTTGTTTTTAAAACAATAATTGCATGTGTCATACTTTTAGTGCATATACCTAATATGTCCATATATTGTTTCCCTATTAGTTTCATGCATATATCTATTATCATCATTATATATATGTGCACTTGTTTACTAACTTTGTTTTGAAGGATTACTTCACCGCTCGATTCTTTGGTAGCCAAAACAAGTTTTGAGCATACACCAAGGGGGAGCATACACCAAGGGGGAGCATTGAGGTTGATAGGATCAAGGCTTCACTTACGATGATGCAAGCTCGCCTTTTACATTCTATCTCAAGAGTCCACCTTTTTGCTTCGACAAAAGGGGGAGAAGAAGTGTAAACAAGTAACTTATACATTTTACTATAAGTTATAGTTTACATAGTTTGTCATCATCAAAAAGGGGGAGATTGTTAGCATGAATATTACGATATTTAATCTAAACATCCTCTTCATGTTTTGATAATGACAAAGATGTAAGTTACAACATATAACGTAAAATGCTTAAGTTACTTGTGATCACAATTCTTCTATGCATTCTTACGTCAACATGCCTCGACATCTCAACGTCTCGAGTTTGCCTCAACAATCACTTAAGGTATGGATAAACAAGTGCTTAATACATCTCATGATCAAAGGGGTATTTAATTAACTAATACAAAGTTTATTTAATTATATAAACATATTATATATTTTTGAAAAACACTTTTGGTAATAAAGAAAAATGTTTTAATCATACTAAATATATGATTTCAAACTTTTAACCAAAATTAGTTAGTTTTTCACCAAATAAACTTTCCCCACTAAAAGACAAAAAATCTGGTCGTTTCAGTAGGGCGGCCCCCTTAATTATAAAGGGCGGCCCCCTTAATTTTAAGGGGACCGGCACACAATTAAGTGGACCGGCCACGCTCCCCTGTCAGATTTGGTCAGAAATTTTTCCCTATAAATACCACCTCAAACCTGGAATTTTTCTCACCTTTTGCACAAAAATTTTCAGATCCAATTCTCTCTAAACATCATTCTAAAACCCTTTGATCACAAGATTATTAATCTTTGTTTCAAGTGATCCAATCTCTCATCACTCAAAGTGCAAGAGAAGAATCCTCCCTATCATAAACCCAAAGATGTATTAGGATCTAGTTAGTGCTTATGTGAAGTTGTGAGTTATGTATATGTAATAAGTAGATCAAGATGATCTTACTTAGTAGTGATTTAATGAGTGAGTAAGAAGTAGTGGGAGGAAGTAGTAGTGTGAAGAAGACATGTAGTTGTGAAGATATAGGTGTGTGAATAAGTAGTGGAGTTTAGAAGAAGTTGTGATGAAGTCGTGAAGAATTCGTGAAGCCGTGAAGAAGTTTAGAAGAAGTTGTGATGAAGTCGTAAAGTCGTGAAGAAGTCGTGAAGTTGTGTAGTGATCGAAGTTGTGTTGTGAGATTGGTTCTAGCTACTATTAGAACTCGACATTTAGCTTAGTGTCGCTAAATTGTGTAAGCAAAAGTTGTGTACGGTTTTCTCCGCTAAAAGGGAGCTTGTTGAATAGTGAAGAAAACTCTCGAGTAGGTGACTCGGGGAGTGGAGTAGGAACAAGGAAGGTGTCCTTGTAGCCGAACCACTATAAATCATCGTGTCCGGTTTGCATTTTCTTTCTCTCATTTCTTTTCATTCATTCTTGCATTTATCGCTTTACATCTATGCTTGCCTATATGTCTTAATTGTTGCTTATATAGTTGTGATGATTGAATGTGTTATACATAGAAGTTAATATTGTGATAGGACATATCATTGTATGATATGATCAAATGGATTTATAAATATTATTAACACTTCTCATGTTGAGCTTAACTTAATCGATAATTTGATACAAAACGTTTTAAGATTTTAAAAGGAAAACGTATTCACATAAAGTTTGATCTATGCTTCATTCATAAAGCTAAGTTTTGAAAACTAATCTAAAAGTTCACATATATAATTGATCATATTGATTATATGTTGCTTTCATACTAAAATCTAATTGAAGGTTTTTCAAACAAACAATTGAATAAATTCTAATCAACATTTTGAAACAAAGTTTTTATAAAACGAAAAAGAAGGGAAAACTATTCAACCCCCCTTCTAGTTTTCCACAGTTGTCTTTCATATAAGCATGTTCACGTATCATATATGTCACCGCATTATGTTTTTCCTTGCATAGTTTCATCATTTGACCTTGAGTTTGGTCACCTGCCTTAGTCTTTCAGAACGTCTTGGTATTTGTGAAGGATATAGTATTAGTATAACTGAGCTGAGTATTTCAAAATTCATGGAACCTCGGTGGAATATAGACTGGTCATCTATATTCAACCCGGGATAGTGAGATATAGGCTGACCACCTATGTCTGACTCAGAGATGAATTTTGCAACACTGAGAATGGTTATAATAAAATTTTGTCTGGATTGAATCCTCTACTCAATTTCCAAATGTTTCATTCATGTGTGTGTATACTCTCGTTGTCAGAATATTCATACTTTTTTATCACTTCGTGAACCACCGATTGGAAGCACGTCAACTGGTCATTTCACTTCATGAATCTTCACCTTTATGCACAATACACTTATATCACAGTATTTTCTTTATTCACAATCTCATTTTGTCGCAGTTGTCACTGTCTTTTCCCTTCTCACCATCACTATCATTTCCTTTCCCCATCCCCATATATAAGGAATTAGGTGACACTCTATAGATTCCTATGTCACTCATCACTCACTATTCCCAATATTGATAAGCGGATATTATCAATGACCCCCTAGGAAAGACTTTCCATACCTTCTATGAGGATGATCCCTCTTTACATTAAGGCCATTCAAAACTCAACAGAAACCTCAAGATATTACAAAACCATTCGAACCACTATCACTGGCCTGAACGCCAAAAATTCTACCATCTAGAAAGTATTGGCTTTATTGAATTTCAAGATTCGTTTAGATACGCATGTTCACTAAGCAACACTATAAAGATAAATCCAACCTTCTAACCAAGACTATAGAACCTTCAATTGAACATGACCTCACCAATAGACATTATTCAAACATGTTAGGCACTCTTGCATTTGTGCAGACATACCTACCCGACTATTTTATCCTCTTGATACTTTCACTTTTAAATGGATTTTTCTCCAAACTACAGTTATACAAAACATATATCTTGTAAGAAATACTTTCCTGAGGCACTTATTTTGACAAGCAAATTCCTTTTGGTTAATCTTTTACAAAACTATTGAATGTTAAAAAAAAATTAAACATCGATCTTTGGTAAACCGGATTATCCACCTGATGTTGAAAACTGCCTTATCTTGCATAACTATTAAATTTTGAAACATCAAGAAAAATGTTACTGTTAGGATCATATTTTATTTATAAAAAGTGTCGGTCATTAACGTATTGTTATAGGTTGCTTTAGAATATCATTATGATGAAGTTTATGTGTAGTTTTCATGAATTTATAAAGTCTAAGGGCCATTAGTGTAATAATGTATAAGATTAGAGAAGCCCTAGACTTCAACTATAAATACTCTTGTAAACCTCATTTTAGAGGTTGGTTCTCTTAGGTAATTACATTGTCTTTCATTTATGCACTAGGAGATCCCATCCACTCTCTCTCTCTACTTACTTTCTCTCTCTAGGTTTAAGCTTGATTCATAAGTGATTAGGTTGTTCTACGGTCCTACAAGTGGTATCAATCGCCTAGGGATAATATAGGTTGTTTTAGGTTTGATTTGGTTGAAAAAAACATGGTTTAAAAGTGATTTGTGATTCGTGGTTACTGTTCATCATTTTTGGTTTCGAGTTAGAAATTTTTGGTTGTTTTCGAGTTAGGTGCAAATTTCGAGTTAGAAACACCTTTTTCGAGTTAGGTGCATAATTCTTTCGAGTTAGGAAACAATCCCTATCGAGTTTGAGTATTTATCGAGTTAGGAAACTAATTCTATCGAGTTTGGGACTAATTTTCTATCGAGTTAGGTACCATCTTTTATCGAGTTAGAGGTTCATTTTTTTACTATCGAGTTAGGTGTTATCTTTTCGAGTTAGGGTATCGAGTTTGGAGATCTGCTTATCGAGTTTGAGATTTGGTTATCGAGTTTGGAACTCAATTTTGCCGAGTTAGGCTGTTTCACCTAATCGATTATCGAGTTAGGTTTATTGGTTATCGAGTTAGGGGGAAACTCTGCCCAAATTTTTCAGACTTATCGAGTTTGGAGTTATCGAGTTAGAAGCCAACTTGAAGTTATCGAGTTAGAAACCATAAAGTCTTATCGAGTTAGACACAATTAAGACTTATCGAGTTAGAAGTCAACTTGAAGTTATCGAGTTAGACACTTTTAGAATCCTATCGAGTTAGACCAAAAAAAAAAAAAAAAAAAAAAAAAAAAAAAAAAAAAAAAGTTTTTTGGCGGGAAAAGTTGAGTAAAATTTATTTTTCACACGAGACTTTACGTTCAATTTTTACGCGAGATTCAAAGTTTGGTATAACGTTGAAAATTTCGGCCGAAAATTCAAATTTTTAGGCCAAAATTCAAAAAATTTCGGTAAAATTTGGCGAAAAAATTTTCAAAACTCAAATTTTTCTGGTAACCTTAGAATTGTATTTCTTTAAGATTTTCAAATTCTGAGAAAGAAAATTTTCATACTCGATTTTTGGTAGGAAATTACGAAATCAATCAGACCAACCGAGAACGAACTTTTATCGTCACCAAATCATCTAATCTTCAACAACAACCTTTGTTATCTTTCAAAAGATCCTCAGAACAACGTTTTCACTTAAAAGTCAATTCATGGCAACACAACAAGATATTCATGCTGCCGGTGCCGAAAACCGACCTCCCATGCTGTCAAAGGGTGGATACTCACAGTGGGCTAGTCGTATGATGCGTTATCTTAAGAGCAAAGCAAATGGAAGTCTTCTCATCAAATCCATTGTGGATGGACCCTTCAAACCATCACAAGTACTAGACCCTGGTGATCCAAATGGTACCCCCCCCCCCCCAATACAACCATACTACAGAGAACAGAATGAGACTGAATACACTGTGGAAGACAGAAAACAGATTGAAGCTGATGATCAGGCATTTCATTACGTCGTTCTTGGTTTACTTGAAACCATCTACGCTACTGTTGACAGTGAAGTAAGTGCTCATGCAGTCTGGGAAAGAGTCAAGAGGTTAATGTATGGGACAGACATCGGGAAACAGGAAATGGAAACACAACTGCTTAAGGAACTTCGCAAGTTTACTTCAATTCCTGGTGAATCCATAGAGACGTACTACCACAGATTCTGTAAGATCATGAATGATTTATCAAGACACAACCTCAGTCAGACAAACATTGCTAACAACACCATTTTTCTGAATGAGTTACAACCAGAATGGGGAAGATATGTCACTATTGTGTATCAGACGAAGAATTTGCATGAAGTTACTTATGATCAAGTGTATGACTTCTTGAAGCAAAATCAAGATGAAGCTAATGAAGTAAGAGCTGAATTAATAGCTAAAAAGCATGATCCTCTAGCATTAATGGCTGATACACCAACACCTATACCAGTGAACACACAACAACAACCATCATCATCTTCCACTCACAACTACTTGCAACCATCCTACATTCAACAACCAACACCGATCTACCAACAACAATTCTACCCACAGCAACAACATGTTATTCCACAACAGCAATACCCACACTTCCAAGAACCAGAATTCACTGACAATGATGAAGCTACTGCAGCCTTGACACAAGCGTTTGCTTTTCTGACAAAAGCATTCCAAGGACGCTATTCTACACCAACAAACAACAACCAAAGGATTTCATCGAATACTCGCAACAGGCAGATCGCTCAGCCGAGTTTCAATATGGGCAATGGAGGCCAAATGGTTGGAGTTTATGGGAATCAGCAAGGATACGCTACTGGAATTAACATGGGTAATCAGAATAGGCAGAATGCAGGTCAGTATGCAGGGAATCAGTATGGTCAGTATGCAGGGAATCAGATGGGTCAGCATGTTGGAAATCAGAGGGGTCAGAATGTTGGAAATCAGGTAATGGGAAATCAGAATAGGAATGTGGCAGCTCCAGTTGTTGGGAATTATGGAAATGTGAATCAGGGTAATCCGGTAAAGTGTTTCAACTGCCAAGGAGTAGGTCATATGGCAAGGAACTGTCCTACTAAGCCGAACAAGAAAGATCTAGAGTATTTGCAGAAAGCAGTACTGTTGGCACAAAAAGAGAAGGCAGGGTTTCAGTTGAATGCAGAGGAACATGATTTTATGGCTCTTATGGATGATATGGAAGACAGAGAGGATATCGATGCCAACTGCATTTTCATGGCGAATCTTCAGGAAGCTAAGTATGACACGGACTCTGACACACTTCCTGTTTATGACACCAGTGCACCATCTGAGGTATCAAATTTCAACACATGTCACAATAATGATATATTTGAGATGTCTCCTCATGAGGAACAGCATTCTGAGAAGCAAGCACCCACTTATGATACATACCTGGACACGCCAAGTAGTAGCAATACTCCTTCAGCAACTCCAGATGTGAATCATAATGGAGGCTTCGTTTCACAGCATGCTGAGAATGATGAGGAAACACGTGCTTTATTTGAATCATTATTAAATAATTGTGGTATTGAAATCGAGAAAGTGAAAAAGGTCAATCGCGATGTTAAGGCCGCGAATGAGAAATTGACCACTGAGCTTGAGAGATACAAGGAAAATGCAAAAAGTTTTCAAATTCACAAAGAACGCGAGTCAGAATTTGAAATTGGTTATAAGAAGTTACTTGTTAAAGATAGGGAATGGAAAACCAAGTTTGCTAATCTTGAAATAAGTTCAACAAAAACCATTAACTCTTTAAAACAAGAAATTTCTGAATTAACAAACCAACTTTCAAAAAAGGAAACAGCTTACACCAATCTTGAAAAAGAAAGGGATGAGTTGAAAAAGGACTTTGCAAAGAAAGAAGATAAACTTTTGGAAGAAATCGTAGAGTCAGAACACAAGATTGCACATCTAGAAGAATTAGTGGTTAAGTCGGGTCAGTCAAGTCAAACAATGAAAATGATTTCAAATCAAACTAATCCGATTTACCATACGAAACACAAAATGGCTCTTGGTAACAACAATCCTTGTAATCTCAAGAAAGCTCAGGAAGAACAGAACGTCTTGTATAATGGTAGTGTTTTTTACACCAAACATGATCCTCCCGTCGTTCGGGATTCTGTGCAAACGATAGAACATGTCGAAGAGAGCATTTCTAAAATGAAACAAAAGGATTTGAAACCCATTGATTACAACAAATTGAACAAACTTTCGGGTATTACTTTTGTTCCACAAAAAGAACCATCTGTGTTTTCCATAAAACGACCATTCTCGTAAATGTTTTCTAAGAAAGTAGTTGCTTCCAAATCACTTTCAAACATGGAACAGATGTCTTCAAACAACACTTTTAACTCAAGTGCTGCCAGAGGATATCTTGATGATCTTAAAACAAGAGTTGGGCAACTTAAAATGACTTTAGAAACTAAAACGAGACTTAATGAGATTAACTGGAATTCCACGGTTCATTTACAGCTTAAAAAGATTCTTGAAAATGAATTTGCTCCTCAAATTAACAACATTCATGCTCGTGTAATTCATTTTGAACAAGCATTTTTGAAAGAAACAGCTGACTTCGTCACGGATCACAAATCCCTGATAAAGAAGGCTAATGAATCTTTTGAGCAAATCAATGTTTTGGAAAACCTAAATGATTCTCTCTTCGAAGCTGTTATGACTACTGATATTATGTCCATCATTTTACAAACATACTCTGTTCATGACGATGAAAGACTGAGAGCTGAGACCTCCGACATTGTTTCAAAATATGAAAATGCTCTTATTAAGCTTGAAAAGGAAAATGTGACATATTTTAAACAACTTGATCGAAAAAGCGAAGAATGCAAATATGACAAACTGTCGTATGAGCGTGAATTAAAGAAAATGAAAGAGCAAAATGATCTTTTGAGGGCTCAGCTTGAAAGTCAAAAAGGGAAGGGTGAGGAAACTAAGTTTGCAAAACCGTCGACTTCGGAGAAACCAAATGTTTCAAACACGGTTCAAAAACCAAAAATGTCAATTTCAAGGTTTGCTCCAAAAGTCGATGAGAAAAAAGATTTGACAAAACCAGTCACTCCAACACCCTTGCCCAAGAAAAGAAACAATGAAAAGATTGTTGATAAAGGAAAAGCGGTTGTCGAAACACCAAAAGTGATAGCACATGGCCTTTTTAGGATTAGTCCCACTAATGCATCTGCCTCCACATCTAAGACATATGAGGGCAAAAAGGATAATTCTAAAGAGTCTAGTGATGCTAAAAAGGACAACAATATAAATCCTAATGTGTGTGCCTCAACTTCTACAGGATTAGAAAGCACCTCTAGGAGCAGAAGACTACAGCCTAGGAGCAATACAAGGAACAATAGAGTCTCGCCTGCCTCTACGAGTAGTAGCAAGAATAAAGTAGAAGAACACCCTAGGAATTTATCGCTGTTTAATAAGAGACATGTTTCATCTGAATGTAATGTCGAGAGTACTGGTTCTAATGCATGTAATGACTCTGTTTGTTTGACATGCAAGAAATGTTTAATTAAGTATGTTCATGATGAATGTGTTTCTAAGAATGTGAATGTTACGCCTGCACAGAAGAAAGTTCCAACAGGAACTAGGGCTAGATCTAGATCTACTGAAAGATTAGTTGCACGCTTTAGGTCTACCACTAGTAGCCAAATGCCTAGGAACTATCTTAAGTATTGTGTATGGAAACCAACGGGTAGAAATTTCATTCTCCAGGATGGAACATTGAAAGTTGTTCAAATCGAACATGTTGAAACATTCTATGAGTGTGATATGGATTTTACTCCTAACCCAATGGAACCAAATTCAAAACGGTTTCCAAATACAAAATCTTCTGTTCTTCGCAGGTTGTCGAAATATGTCTTTGGATCGTCGACTCGGGTTGCTCCAAGCACATGACCGGGAATTTAAAGCTGCTGATCAATTTCATTTGGAAATTCATGGGAACTGTACGCTTTGGAAATGATCATGTAGCAGCTATCCTGGGTTTTGGAGATCTTCAGTTTGGGAATTTTTTGATCACTCGAGTTTACTACGTCGAAGGATTGGGACATAATCTATTTTCAGTTGGGCAGTTTTGTGATGCAGATTTAGAAGTCGCATTCAGGAGAAACACGGTTTTTATTAGAAATTTGGTTGGTGATGATCTCTTAACTGGCAATCGTGGTACAAACTTGTATGCTATCGACATCAACCAAATGGCTTCTATATCACCAATTTGTCTTATGACAAGGGCAACCGAAACTAAGTCCTGGCTGTGGCATAGAAGGTTATCCCATCTCAATTTCGACAACATCAACAAGTTAGCCAAAGACAACATCGTCACCGGGCTTCCTAAGTTCAAATACACCAAGGAACACCTATGTCCATCATGCGAACAAGGAAAAAGTAAAAGAGCATCATATAAACCCAAAACCGTACCTAGTTCGGAAGCAAGGTTACATATGTTGCACATGGACTTATGTGGCCCAATGAGAGTTGAAAGCATTAATGGGAAGAAGTATATTCTAGTTATTGTTGATGATTATTCAAGATATACTTGGGTGAAGTTTTTGAGATCAAAAGACGAAGCACCAGGCATCATCATCACCTTTCTGAAGCGTATTCAAGTTCTACTTCAAGCTCCAGTAAGGATTATAAGAACAGACAATGGCACAGAATTCACAAACCAGGAGTTAAGAACTTACCTCGAAGATGTTGGAATTACACATCAAACATCAGTTGTTAGAACTCCACAGCAAAATGGGGTAGTTGAAAGAAGAAACAGAACTCTTGTGGAAGCTGCTCGCACAATGCTAATTTATTCTAGTGCACCACTATTCTTATGGGCTGATGCTGTAGCCACTGCTTGTTTCACTCAAAACCGATCCCTAGTACATCCAAGATTCAATAAAACCCCATATGAGCTAGTGAACAACCGTAAACCTGACATCTCTTACCTTCACGTGTTTGGCGCTTTGTGCTATCCGACGAACGACAGAGAAGATCTAGGAAAGTTGAAAGCTAAGGGTGATATTGGAATCTTCATTGGATATTCAGAAAACTCAAGGGCATTCAGGGTGTATAATAGAAGAACGAAAAAGATAATGGAGACGATGAATGTGAAGTTTGACGAGATTTCACAAATGGCTTCTGAGAGATACGCTCTAGAACCCGCGCTTAATCCGATGGCTTCTAATCAAAACAGATTAGGACCCGCACCAAACAGTCAGACTTCTGGACACATCAGTTCAGGACTCGTACCTCAAGGAGCTCAGTCAACAAACACGGACAAACCTTCAAAACAAGAACTGGAAAACTTCTTCGAGTTAATGTTTGATGAATATTATGGTGGAACTTCGACAAATGCATCTCAACAACATTCCGCTACACCCGCTCAAAATCAACCACCACCACCACCACTGGATGCATCTACTACAATCGAAGCGGAAGCACCAACTACCTCAACATCATCTACATCTACTCAAGCCACTCCAGTACTTGAAACTGAACTACCGAGAGTTGATGAGCAAAACCAAAACACAAATTTTCAAGAAGAACCTACAAATAATTCAAACGATGTTGCGTTAGAAGAAGAAGAAGCATTTGAAAACCCGTTTGCATCAGACTCTGCTGAATCTTCTTCAAGGTTACAAGAACCATCTAACACACATTCGTTCAACCAAAGGTACCCTTCTACGTTTCAATGGACAAAAGACCATCCGTTAGTACATGTTATTGGTGATCCTTCAATGCCAGTTCAGACGAGGAGACAACTTGCCACCGATCTCGAATTGTGCATTTACATTTGCTCAATAAGCACCAAAGTACCAAAGAACATTCGGGAAGCAATGGCAGAAAACCCTTGGATTGAAGCGATGCAGGAGGAATTTCTTCAATACCTGTTACATGATAGTTGGGAACTTGTTGAACGACCACTTGATAAACGAGTTCTTGATCTCAAGTGGTTGTGGAAGAACAAACTGGATGAGGAAATGACTGTTATTCGCAATAAAGCTCGTCTCGTGGCTAAAGGATATCCACAAGAAGAAGGGATAGATTTCGAAGAATCATTCGCGCCTGTAGCTAGACTTGAAGCAGTCCGGATTTTCTTAGCCTATGCAGCTCACAAAAACATCACAGTCTATCAGATGGACATTAAGACAGCTTTCTTGAATGGAACTCTGAAAGAAGAAGTGTATGTGAGTCAGCCAGAGGGATTCATCGACAAAGATCATCCAGACTACGTCTACAAGCTTAAGAAAGCCATCTATGGTTTAAAACAAGCTCCAAGAGCGTGGTATGACGAACTATCATCTTTCTTGCTCAAAAACAATTTCACAAAAGGAACGGTTGATGACACCTTGTTTATCAAAAAATTCAAAGATGACATTTTGATCGTTCAAATTTACGTGGACGACATAATTTTTGGATCAACCAATCCTAACCATTCAAAACATTTTGAAAATCTCATGAAAAGCAAATTTGAAATGTCCATGATGGGGGAACTAAAATTCTTTCTTGGTTTACAAATACATCAATCCCCTCGTGGTATTTTTATCAATCAAGCTAAATATACTATAGAGATTTTGAAAAAACATGGAATGGAAAACTGTGATTCTGTTGGTACTCCAATGGTCACTTCACCAAAAATAGGTGCTGATTTGTTTGGGAAACCCATCGATCCGAAGAAATATCGGAGCATGATCGGTTCTCTCATGTACCTAACTGCTAGCCGACCCGATATTCAATTTGCTGTTTGTTTGTTAGCACGGTTTCAGGCTAAGCCTACCGAACTTCACCTCAAAGAGGTTAAACGGATCTTTCGGTACCTACGAAGCACCATCAACATGGGACTTTGGTATCCGAAGGATTCGGAGTTTAATCTAACAGCATTTTCAGATGCAGACCATGCCGGTGATCAAGTTACAGCAAAGAGTACATCAGGTGGAGCACAATTTTTGGGTGAAAAGCTAGTATGCTGGTCGTCAAAGAAACAGGATTGTACTGCGCTATCAACCGCCGAAGCCGAGTATGTGTCTCTATCTGCGTGTTGTGCCCAAGTTCTCTGGATGAGGACACAACTCACATATTATGGCTTTACTTTTGACAGAATACCTATGTATTGTGACTCAAAAAGTGCCATAGCCATCTCGTGCAATCCCGTACATCACTCTAAGACGAAGCATATCAAAGTCCGCTACCATTTCATCAAAGAACACGTGGAAGAGGGTACTGTTGAATTATTTTTCGTTAAGACTGATTACCAACTCGCCGATCTATTTACTAAAGCCCTTCCAAAAGAAAGGTTTGACTATTTAGTTCGACGAATTGGCATGCGAAGCCTAACTCCTGAGGAGCTAGAACGTCTTCTCGAATCTTCTTGAAAAAAGTTTTCGAAATCGCTTCGCTGTAAATATTTTTGAAAAAAACAAAATACAAAATTTGAAAAACCAACAAAAACAAAATACAAAAATATAAAATTTCAAAAAAAAATACAAAAACAATATAAAATCAAATCCAAAAATATTCTTCTCACGACATGTCTCTCGTATAAATCAATATTCTGTACGTTTCTAGAAATGTCATTCAACAATGATACGGACATGTACAGATGCTTGAGCGGGAGTTATTTTTTAATGTTTTTCTAAAACATGTCGTTTCTCAAAAGTTTCTTCACTATGGCTTTCGTATACTTCAGTACGAAACCCGGACCCGAATGATGACTTCTGATTATTTCAAATCAAGGACTCGTATTTTCAAGGACGAAATCTTTTTCAAAAAGTTCGAGTCTAAACAAACGAAAAGGATTTCTATCAAAAACTCGTTTTCAAAAATAGAAATCTTGAGCACTTTTTCAAGATTCATCAAAAGATTTTTCAAAATCTTTCAAATGAGTGCTCAAGGTAACTCCCTCAAAACCTTTAATTGATTTTAAAATGTGCTATCATTAAGGGGGAGTACAAAAACAAAATGTTCCGAATTCATGCAAAATGAAATCTGTCTATCTCTCCGAAAAGCTTTTTCTTAATCCGTTGATATCAAAAATATCACGATATGCTATTTTTGAGGGGGAGAAGACATGATTAAAATGTGATCAAAGATGTTTAAAGCTTGTGACTGAATCTCAAAAGAGCTAGACTCAGAATGTACCAATGAATTGACGAAGCTTAAAATGTCAGTAATCGAAAAGACTTGTCCTGGACGAGTAATAATTTCAAGCTAGTCCAACTAGTTATGTAAGCGTGTCTCGAATAGGACCTGTCTGAGTAGAATGTACCGTATCGAGAGACTTTCTTTGGACTTGACCAGGACGGGTAATAACTTCAAGCTAGTCTAACTAGTGATGTAAGCGTGTCTCGAATCGGTCATGTTCACTGAAAGTGGATCAATTCAAAAAGTGCAAACTCCTCTCGCATGTGCAAATTTCTTAAAAAATTCATGAGCACATGTGAAGGGGGAGTCCTTCAAAAGAAACAAAAACTCTCAAAGTGTCAACAAAAATGTGTTTATATTCATAAACACTTTGAGAGATTTTCAATCAAAGGTTTCATGGCAATTATAGGATTCATGGAGTTATAAGGTGACTAAGGTTAGGGAAAACCGTCCTATGATCCGCCAGAGCCGGAGGGATCTACCCAAGGACAATTCCAATAGATTAGAATTAGAAGTCCTTAGGTATGATTGAAAAAAGGAGAAAATGAGAAAGGAGAAAGAAGGGGTTGAAGAATTAAAAAGAAAAGTTATGAAAAAGGGTGAAAAGAAATAGCCCTCCATATGTTCAACCTTAGGGCAGACACCGGGTTCAATTCATATGCTACTGGTTGTTACTAAGGTGACACCGGTATTGAAGATAAAGACGTCATGGACCCAGTGACGCACTGCACTAAACCTTCTAGCCATTCAAGTTCTCTTAAAAGAGCTTGTTTCATTCTCACGGGGAACCGGCATAATCTATCGGCCTGTCTCTTAGAGATGGTTGATATTGAAGCAGGAGACCTCTCCCTAATCTCCGCATAGGAAACCAAATGTGCACTTATCGAGTCTAGAGCCCCGAGATTCATCAAAAGATCTCATAGGAACACATGATATTTCTACACTGGTTGTTCATCATTAAGGACGCCAGATGTAAACTTTAGAGTCCTACGCAGATCTTAGCAATCTGCCAGAACATTTATGAGAGGATTCACACTTGTGATTCTCAATGATTGAATGGAAATTCCTGCCAGGGTCAACATCAAGCAGCCCTGACAGCAGGTCACTTCGGTAATTCTTTATGGGTTACGCTTAGTGTTCGCAGTGGTTTCAAACGATCTACAGTCGTGGAGTGATCCCCAGCGACTCACCCAGTCATTGAGCTACTTAGTAGGTCTCGTAAGCTCTTTCGAGAGTATCTGACATGGGAACGGCCTTGGTAAGGGTTAGAAGGAGTCTTCACACTATGCTGTTGACGATCTCTAATTCCTTATCTGTAAGTACCGGTTGTTTATTGCTAACTGTTTACCTGCAGCTATACATCATCTCCATGGCGAAAGATTCCACATGCTCATACATGCATCACAAAGTCAAAGGAAAGTTCTCACAAAGATCAAAGGATAGCAACTGTCAAAGAAAGATTCTACGCCAAAAAGAAGAATCTACAAAGTAAAATGACAAAGATCAAAGTGAAAGAACGGAAACAACAAATGCATGTATTACAAAGACTTAAGACGTATGAGCATGTTGGAATGGCAGACAACCACCACAAATACAGAAGTGACGAAAGGCAGATGACATCATTGGATCACTTCATCGACAATGAACAAGGAACAATGAACAATGTACACTGACTCATCTAGTGATTCTTAAAAGACGTCAAGAGCTATGAATGATAAAGTTTAAAGACAAAGATGATGACGTCGCGCAACCTCAATGACCAACACTTAAGGGGAGATTGTTAGGATCATATTTTATTTATAAAAAGTGTCGGTCATTAACGTATTGTTATAGGTTGCTTTAGAATATCATTATGATGAAGTTTATGTGTAGTTTTCATGAATTTATAAAGTCTAAGGGCCATTAGTGTAATAATGTATAAGATTAGAGAAGCCCTAGACTTCAACTATAAATACTCTTGTAAACCTCATTTTAGAGGTTGGTTCTTTTAGGTAATTACATTGTCTTTCATTTATGCACTAGGAGATCACATCCACTCTCTCTCTCTACTTACTTTCTCTCTCTAGGTTTAAGCTTGATTCATAAGTGATTAGGTTGTTCTACGGTCCTACAGTTACTTAAAAAGCCATTTGCTTAAAGTTGTAAATTTATTTATTCAAGGAAGGTTTATGAACAAAACACATAATCTTAAAACAAACTTTGAAAAATCAATCACTATATTACATCACTTATACATTTAGGATTTAGTGATTTGATGACATAGAACTTCGGGAAAATCTTCGTAATGGAGACTAAGCATCGTAGGTGGAGAGAGACCCAATTTATGACATTCCTGCGGAGGAATCACAACCTTATCCCAATCTATTATTTTCAATTATTCCTAATAGAGGAATTTGATTCACATCAAACTCCTAGCGATTTCATTAAGTTTCTTTTGGAACCACACCACCTATCATCTTCAGACCAAAGGTCAGAATTAGAGAATGATTCAAACATAGAGAGGTATGCCCAAATAGGGTGTGATTGATTCTGGAAATGGTTGGGCTGACCATTTGCTATAAATTGGATTCACTTACAACAATAGATATCATACGATCCCAAGGACAACATCATTGAGACACAATTCACAAACATGAAGAGATAAAACCGGGATACATTAGACCATTCAATATTTCAGACAGAATGAGCCTAGTGGCCTACAGACTTGAGCTCCTATTAGAGCTCAGTAGTTTACACGATAAATATCATCATCGGTTCACCAATACCACTCTAGAGACCAACATAAACTGAACTTCGGGACGAAGTTCCTGTTAGAGGGGAAGACAGTCACAACTCGTAACTTCAGGTCATTTTTCAAACGTCGAAATTTCATTATTCATCACGAAAAGTTACTATTCATCTGTTACTATTCAACATTTACTATTCACCAATCACTATTCATCATTTACTATTCATCGTTTTCGGAGTTAGTTTGAGATTCCGAGAAGCGTTCAAAAATTTTACTATTCATATGACACTATTCATTACTGGAAGGAAATCACTATTCATGATTGTCGTTCATCATTTCGTAAATCTACTTTACGGGTATTCAAATTCGCGTAACCAGTTAGGTTTAGCTGCGAATTTATGCATCATCAGTAGGAACATCATATAGACTAGAATAGTCTACATATCATCAGTAACGTCATCAGCACTTTAGATCATGCACGGATATGCATTATTTCCATTTACATATGATTAATTTGTAATTAACGTTACCACTCAGTTTTTGCTACTAACATATACCCGATACTTCCGTCTACGATCCTAATATATTTTCATACTCATTATAATAATATAAATTTTATATTATTAGTTTACTCGGTGTTCTGAAACCATTTGCTATATTTTCCGGTAAACGACTATAATTACGTCGAATCACGATATCTCAACTCGACAGTTATTTTAATACCAGATTCTTATCAGGAATGTAATTTCATAATTTTTACAACTTCGTCATATTTTATTTCAACACGACACGATTTATTTTTGGTTAACTTGGTACCCGGTAACACCTAAACTACACAATAACTAACTAAATCTACACAAAAGTCTTCATTTTACTTACACACTCATCCTTTTCTTACTAAAACCCACCCTCCCCACCTTGATTTATGGATCTTGTCCTATAAATATCTACATACACTTACATATTATTTTTTTTCTCTCATTATTCCAATATACACTTCAAGTAAACAAGCTAAAAAGCTCTCATCCTTTCCTTTCTTCTTTGGGGTGCACGACAAGAACAAGAACAACAAGAGGAACCATCAATTTTTCCAAGATCAAGTTATAATAAAGTTCTATTTTCATTCCTAGTTAAGGTTTTGTAATAAAAACCTAGGTTTCTTAATCAATTTCTCATCAAATCACCTCAAATCTTCAAGTAAGCTTCAAGTAAACTTTTTAATCTTTTCATACTTTCATTTGATGTATTTTCAAGTCATAGTAGTAAATCATGCAAATATATATGTTATATATACCACTTTATACAATAATACTCTTTAATCTTAGATCTATAATTTTTATTAGTAACTTCAAGAGATCCACCAAGATTGGTGATGTTTAGGAACCCATGACACCCTAAGAAGGTGTATGGTAAGATTAGACTAGATTTGTGGTGATTGAAAGTGTTTTGGTTGAAGTTGAAACTAGTTTGGAACCCTAGAAATGATTTTTGAAACTATATATATATATATACCTACTGTCCTTATTTTGAAAACGTGGGAAAATCTGTAGATGGTGGGTAATTTTTGACCAAAGATTTAGAAAATACTTTCAAAAACGAAGCCGTGGGCGAAAGAACGGATTAAAACGAGTTTATAACGAAGGAGATATGATTTTTGCAAGTTTAACGACGAAAACTATTTTCTGAAAATATACTTGCTGTTGGACGGATTTCGACGGGCAAAAAGAGGCGTTAGACATAATCTATAGGAGCCGACCTACTGAAAATATATTACTCCCTCCGTCCCAAAATTATTTTCCCCTTTTGACTTTTTCGGACTTTACTTTTTAACTTTTACCTTAAGTATTTTTGTTTATATTACATAATACTTGATACAAAATATATGAACGGATTGAGTTTTAAATTTAATTTCATTTGGTATAATTTTTATCAAAAATTGTATAACACAAACACAAATATTTATAGTCAAAGTTGAGAAGGAAAGACCGAAAAAGTCAATAGGGGACAATAAATTTGGGACGGAGGGAGTAGTATATATTAATACGATTCCGGGGATATAAAGAATGTAGAAAAAGAGCTTATAACGACCAAGATATACATGTTTGAAACCCGACAAAACTTATAATAAATTGACAGCTTTTGGTAATAAAAGTTGCTAAGTGTTGAAAACTATATTTTCAAGTAACGACATTGAAAGCCATATTTCTTAACCGCCGAGACCCGTATGGTCAAAAGTTAAATGACATGACTTCTAGACATTGTTGCAAGGTTTTCAAAAATGCCGAGTTTCATCACTAACACTTAACGTACGATATTTTGTGACTAGTTTTACGAAGCCATTTAGGCATATTTTCAACTTATTAAAAGTGTCATTTTTCGACAAAAACATTATATTTACCGATAAAACACCAAACGAGGATCGTGGAGTACCGTTTCAACGTATTTACATGGAAAGTGGTTATTAACTTAACGAGACGTCAAAAATGTATTTTTCGACGATAAACGTTATTTTCAAGTTTCACGAGTGGTATCGATAACATACGTATTTGCATGTGTAGCATCATTTCATTTCTTACATTAGACCATATCATTCATATTAGGTTGCGGTTAGAGATCGTGCCTCATTTCAGTGTATCCACTTTTGTCATCGCACTCATCGCACCAGGTGAGTCATAGCCCCTACTTTTTCAATTATTTTGGTAAACTCTTTGGGGGAGAATACATGCTCGTTTTACTTAAGCGCATTACTCGCTTTACATGGTTGATTACTCAAATACTTTTAGCTTTACCTAAATATATGTTTGATCACCTGCATTTCATGGGTATGTTTGATTACCTGCATTTCATGGATATGTTTGATTACCTGTATTTCTTTGGTATGTTTGATTACCTGTATTTCTTTGGTATATTTGATTACCTGCATTTCATGGGATTTGTCATCCTTGTTTATATGACCTCATGGTCACCAATTGTTCATATATTTCAAATGTAATATTGTGGTTTCCCCACTTGGCTGTGATGTCAAACGTAATATTGTGGTTTCCCCACTTGGCTGTGATGTCAAACGTATTGTGGTTTCCCCACTTGGCTGTGAGGTCAAACGTAATATTGTGGTTTCCCCACTTGGCTGTGATGTCAAACGTAATATTGCTGTTTTCCCTACTCGAGTGATTTATCTATCTGGCGACATTGTCAGGATTGTCAAAACTGTTTATCTGGCGACATTGTCAGATTTATTTTATATGACCTCATTGTCATCATTGTTTATCTGGCGACATTGTCAGACATGTTTATATGGCCTCATTGCCAATGATTGTTTATATAGCGGTATTGCTACACTATTCTTTGAATTCAGGTACAAGTATTACTTTTGTTCACGTAAACTATGTCATATTTGGCAGTGGGTTGTAAACACACAGGTTACAAGTCTTTTATGGCGGGACATGGAACTGAGTGGATTTACGATGCCTTTGCTGGGAAATCTTCATTCTTATGCATTACATTCTTTTTCACAAGACTTTATGAACTCACCAACCTCGTGTTGACACTTTAGCATGTATTTTCAGGTTTTGAGTTATGGCACACTACTGGAGGTTTTGGCAGGGCATGGCATGGTCATAGAAGACTCTGATATTCATATGGGGTCCGTTTTTAACTATTTTAAGGGCCTATTTCCGCACTACTTTTAACGATGTAAATTCAATACTTTTGGTTAAACGGTTTTATTCTAAATGATTAAAGTGAAAACCATTTTTGTACTTGTGTTGAGATACCAATTGAGTTACACCACAGCTACAAGTATACTTCCGCTGGACCCGATTCTGGGGGTGTGACACATATAGCAATTACCAAATAGACACATAGGAACCAAGAAACTATATAAATAAAACTACTCATTATAATGAAGGGGTCTATAATGCCTTAAGAATCTACGAACTATTACCTATTCTATAGCTCTTCATGAAAATGATAACTCACATATATCATCCCTTTCAAACACTAGGTTTATATAGCACTTATAAAAGAAGATATTTTGACTAGTAACCCATCCAAGATATCAAGTATATGCATTACTAAACATCAATAAAAGTCAAAACCAAATTTGTGTACCTTCATGAGCAAAAGGTGGGCCAGAGTTTAATGAACTCCTCCCACTACCAATCCATGCACCACGCTAAAAACAATGTTTCAAACCCACACCATTACCCAACCAGCCATCTTCCGACCCGTTACTTTATCTTACGGAGAATAGGGACTTTGCCACAAAGGCCAATAACATATGAATTACGCAAATGATCCAAAACCTTTGTTTTGTTAGCCCTGATGCGCAGTAAAAGATATTATAAGAATCAAAGTACAATACACTACAAATACACTTTATGTGATCTGTTCCTTCTATTAATGATTTCTTCATTGATTTGTCACAAAAAGGGTGATAGAAGCAAACCTGTAAAACTTCATAAATGTGCTCCATAGGTTAAGAAGCTGACCTCCCAGCGAATGAAAAAGCCGTAAAAGTTCATCATTTTTTAAGGAATATAAATAATCACTTGAGAAATCAATCGTACCATTTGGGACCTGCTGAATGACAGAAGATGCATAAGCGAAACTTAATGACATACACATACATGAAACCAATCAGGTGTGCAGTCAGAGAAAAAGCAAACAACCTGAGTAGAATTTTGCATCTTTTCAGGTATTTGTGAATCAGCATTAGGAATTTCCATGCCCATTTCCATAGGAGTGGACAACAACTTTGTCTCGTCATGTTGGGAAGTGAAACTGGTCAAATCAATTGTTTCCTTAATTACCTTACTAAGATTCCATAGCTCTTGAAGTAAAATTGTCCGAGAAGATAAGAATGACTTTACAAGGAAGACCTGTTTGAGTAGTATGATATGTTAAACATCTGTAAATCGAGTTAAGTAGGAAGAAAAAAACGGATCCAGAAATGCATACTAGGTTTTCCTTCTCGTACTTCTCATTGGCAATTTCTTCATTAATCATAGAATTGCTGCGACTAGAAAAGACATAGATTTAGTTTAGCTTCAGAAAAAATAAAGGCAGCTTTGAGCGTCAAAAATTATAATACTTGACTGCGCACATAATTTACGAGTTGCCACAAACCTGGGCTTTTTAATAGCATGAACACCTCCTTTGAGTAAGCTAATGTGGACACTCGTATCAACAACAACGACATGGAAAGCATCAAAATGAACAGGACAATATGAATGCAATCCGACAAGAGCCTTGGGTGGAATTCGGAATTCATGGACTGCAGCAGGGGATAATTCCAAAGAGTCCTGCGAATTGGAGCTGCAGATGAAGCATTAAAAACACTATATCCAGCAAAGATAAGAAAAAATAAGTACTCCGTAATTTATTTTTCCAAGTCATAAAGATTGCTTAGAAAAATCTATAACGTAATGCTATTTACTAACCCGTTCTCCAAAACAGGTGCATACAGAAGCTCAAACTTTAGGATTACAGCAGATGTGATACGACTCTGAGGAACGTTAGTGCTTATCAACGTGAGTATGACCGAACTTCTCCGTCCATATTCATTACATGTGTACAAAGCACAAAAAGAGAGGAAGAGAGTGACCTCAATTTTACCAAGAGATAAGTTGAAGGATATCATGACTGAAAGAAGAATATCCTGCCTTGCATATCGGATCCGGAAAGGCTGTGATGAAAAACTATGGTCTGTGTCATCGATCTTCCAAACCCCGAAGAAATTATCAGCACCAAGATCAGGAGCTGCATATTCAAAACTATGGTCTGTGTCATGACTTGCCTACCCAACTTCATCCCGTTAAGACCCGCACACAGTGACTACTGATAATTGCAAAGAGAAACCTATGTCAAGTTCAGGTCACATTTTTTATTTAGACGACACTGCAATGCAGTCAATTTTCCTATAAGGCTTATCACCTACTTTTTGTTTCCACTTACAACACGAAGATAAAAGAAACAAATTAAGTACCGAATAGAAGCCACATAAAATAGATAGACAACTGCTTCTGTTAGATGTAGTCAATAATCGGTTTCACAGTAAGTTTTCCATGAAACATATAGCAACTTTTCTCACAAACGTGGTGGTATTAATATGAAGAGATTTTAATCATTGTACCCGAGATAAGGAGAGAAGAGAAGGCATATGGTGGTCGTTACTGTGCTCAACTGAATCTACTTGTACCCGAGATAAGGAGAGAAGAGAAGGCATATGTGAATGTAGAAACCTTCAGGGAGCGGTTGATGATGTGTGGGATGATTAGGACGCATAAATGGCATGGCAAGTGTTATAACTCCTGTAAATTTTTCTTGATAGAAAATTGCAAATCTGTAGGCTACCACGGCTCCAAAGTCTTTAGCAACAACAAACACCTAAAATATGCAGAAACATGATCAAGATAGTCGTTTAGTGACCATTATTAACATCCATAACATGTGAATCCAAAAAAGCGCACTACACTGAGCTTTATTTCTAAGATGGCCCATTCTTACATACTGCCAATTGGTAATTGCAGCAAAACTTGTAAGCATAATGGATTGAAAAGTCATATGTACGAAAAAACAAATACTGAAAGTGTGAAACTAATAAAGCATGCTTACAGTGAAAACGGTGTTTTGCAAGTGTATTATTAAGCAAATACTCGGCCACAAGTAGCTTCTCATCATTTTCACAACAGCAACCAAGAATATTTGCCAGCCTAGCGTTACGCAGGTGACCCAACGGATTTTGCTTCTTCCTAAGGTTCAAAAAGACAATCTCACACATTCAGGACCAATACAAGCAAACCATAATAAAAAAAAATTGATGACACAATCAAGTTTCAGGGCAAGCCCACACTTATTTTACCACCTCTTATTACAAATAGCCAAACCAAGTAAAAAAAAAAAAAAAAAGGAAGCAAATAGCAAACCGTTGTTAAGGATGGCAATTATTAGCACCATAAATGGTGTCCGTATTAATGTGAGTATCATGTTATGTGGGTTAGTAATAGCCAACATAACACACGAAATTTCATATCTTTACCCGTTTAACCCGCTTGAAAAACAGTATAACGAAAATCAACTAATTTTTAGAAAATGGAATGAAAGTGTCATCTTTAGTAAAGATGGGTCCGAAGGGTGGTGAAAGCTTTTCCTCAGAAGGAAAATTCATAGGAGCGCACGAATGCCACAACACATTGCTCTCGAATTGACGTTGTGAGGTCTTCATGAAGATCAACATGCTGTCATCAACGATACATTTAACAAAAATGATACTTCGGGTCATTTTATCTATAAATTCAAGCATCTGATTATTACAAATTCCAGCCGCAAAAATTACATCCAAACACTATTTATAGTTCCCATCTTATTACAACTGATTATCTGATTCTTATATATTAGATTGAATACCATAAAACATATAGCAACTTTTCTCACAAACATGACTAAAAGGCTAAAAACCAAACAAACTCGATGGACAAAAACAATTAGTCAATTTGTGATATATCATAAGAGAGAGTAACTAGGTGGACTACAATCAAGGATATATATTCCCTAGATTCCTTGGTATACACAAGTAATAACGACTTAAAACAAGGTTAGATAAAGTGAATCATTTCCTATCCAGGTCAATATACACTACTTGCCTCTCCTAAAATTCGCCTGTGGACCAGACGCAACATGAATTCAAGAGGTACGGAGTTCTAACAAAGTGAGCTTATGAGCTTAGGGGATGTTTATCTTAGCTTATTTGATGGGCTTATGACTATGAGCAAACTGAAAATCAAATAAGTTCATAAGCTCATTTGTTTATGACTTATGGATTATTCACTTGAGCTTATGAGATTAAATTAGATATAAGCTCAAGTGAATAAGCTTAAAAGCCACTAAAAGTGAGCTTATGAGCTTAAACAGATACCCCCTTAATACAATAATCTACTCAGTACGCTTGATAAGCTTATGTTAACAAGTTTCAAAATAAGCTGAAAAAAAACCTTACAGCCTTGCTTCCCATTGTAATTGCCATTGTACCACGTGTGTGGCCCAGTCCATAAAGGAAATACTCTCACATAAACTAAGTATAGATGGGTTGCATTAAACAGATACCCATGAAACTTTTCATAATATAATTAATAAAGGGGTAGCAAACAAACCGTGCCTTGTATTGAATCATACGCCTCTGCATATTCTTATAATTGAGACGATTAAAAAAGCTGGACCCAAAGTATCATTAGCAACCCAAAAGACTAAAACTTGACATCATTGAGCGACTTGTTATCAAGTTCAAGAATTCATATTTGAAACAATAAACATAATCATTATATATAACCAACAATTTAACATTAAACAAATCTTATTGTATTACCTCTTGTTGTTGTTGTAATTAAGCTTCTGAGTTCTGAAAAGCTTGATATCTCTGATTTACTTATGCCAGTTTGATGGATTTTAATTCCAATTCCAGTTGTTGCAAATCAAATTAGAAAGGATCTGATTATTAGAGGATAATAGACCCTATTTGATTTGGGGTAAAATAGTGGTCTGGTGAGGAGGTCGTGAGGTCGAGAAGGATGAGAGGAGGTCGAGTGGAGAATGACTAACTGTGGTTAAGAGAAGGAGTCGCGCCATTTTTATTTGTAAAAGAAGGTCGAGCCGTCTATATAGGGGAAATAGGAAAAATTTTGGTCGATCTGGGTAATTAACCCAACAGATAAACACAAACTTAAAATAAGCCAAATGGCATAGACAAGCACACTAAATAAGCTATGATGAGCAAATAAGCACTTAAGGTAAGGACTGAGTATCAAACAGGCTAAATGGCCTAACTGTCAGGCCTAGTGGGGTCCATAGGCTTGATTGGAAGCCCAAACTAAAGAAAGATCCAATAAGCTAAGCTTATTGGCTTTTCAAAAAGCCAAGTAACAGGCTCTGGGTCCCATAGATTAACACAGGAGGGGGCTTGGAATATTGGCTCAAACACTGAGTGCTCAGAGCACACTCAGGAAATGATCAACCTTAAAGGGTCTTGCAGCCCTATTACATAAGCTAGAAAAGGCAATATAAGCCTTGAACCTACAAGCCACACTTATGAGCTTTTCAAAAAGCTAAAAAACTTGGAATGGGGTCCACTAATAAGCACAGGGGAGACCTTGGGATTTTGGCTTACACACTGAGTCACTCAGTGTTCCTTATGTGGTCAACTTCAAAGCATAAATAAGCTATAAGCCAATAAGCTGAGATCTAAAATGAGACCTGAACTAAGAAGCTCTACTAATAAGGTGTCTAAAAAGCTAAAAGTCTAGGGGTGGGGTCCACTGGTTAAGCTAGAATGGGCCAAGATAGGTGGGGCAATTACCCTGGTGCAAGGGAGGTTACTCACCGTGCAGGCTCAAACAAGCTCTTGCACAAGCTTAAATAAAATTCACAAAAATAAGATGACTATGGGATTTGAAAGGTGAGCTGATAGACTATGACTTGTGAAAAGCTCAAGGTCCAAATCCAATCACAAAAATCAAAACAATTCTTCCAATTTTTAGTTTTTCTGATAAAAGTGTATTTTTGACTTTTTGAAACTATTATCCAAATTGACTTTTGTGAACTTAGACCTTGATTTTATGACTGATTTAGGTTATACAAGCTATATTAAGACTAAATTAAGCTTTATTACGTACTTGTGAGTGGAAATGGGGCATAATCCACTTAAAATTCAACATAGACAGATGATTAGGCCAAATTATTGTTGATTTTGACTTTTTAATGAACAAGGCTTGGTTTTTGTGTTTGTTCTGAGTGATTAGGTCCTAAAGTGACTTGTGAGATCCAAAAGAAACAACAAATAACACCCTGAACACAGGGAACCAAGTAAATCCAAACAACCTATAATATCACTTGATTTTTGGTTTAAATATCAAATAGGAACCTGAGACTTTGAGAGTGCTTCTGATTAACTTATTATTGTCTCATGAGCTTATTAGGACATAGAAATAAGGTGTACAAGTTCAAATGGTCAAGAAGCCAAGTTATACTAATTTTGACAGTCCAAATAAGTATTTAAGCACAAAGGTGTTTCACTGAACCAAGTCTTGTTTCTAGGCTAAATTGTGACCAAATAACAACTAATAAGCAGTGATAAGCACAAATAAGTAGATAATAAGCAGTGGAACAGTGATATGGAAATTTTGAGTATAGAACTTACAAGATGCAATCCTGCTAAAACATGAACCAAGGACCAAGATACAACACCTATAGGTTCTCCATAGAACCACTAACCCATAGCCATCCAGAATTCACTATGCTCCATCCATTATCACCATTAAACCGCAACTTTGACTTTTCTTGTATTTTTGATTTTTTATAGCTAAACTATTTTTTAAGGGTTACTAATAGCTTTTAAGAGCTATATAGGAGCTTATGTGAGCTTAAGAGTCTCTAAACCATCACCAAGAACCAACAGAACTTTAAATTTAGAAATGCAAATCTAAAAGTGCAATTATGAGAATAAAAACTTGAAAGCTTCACTTTGATTGATTGAAATGAGTTGAAACACTCAGGAAATGTGATTACAAGCTTTTAAATCAAAGGATTACAACTAATTTGAAAGTTACAATGAAAACGACACTATTTAAACTAAAATTAACTATTGCCTTATCAATTGGCTACAATGTCCTATTTATAGTGATAAATTAGGGTTCTTGGACATCTCTGCATCTTTTCAACTTTAATTCTCAGCCTTTGGATGGTTTAAATTCAATCTGATCCCTTGAATGGGTTTTGGCGCCAAAATAGAAACAGAGCAAATTGCTCTATTTGCGTGTATATGGGGTGGTATTTAATGTTGGTTGTCTTGTTAGGTGATAAGGGTAGTGGATTGGGCGGTTTGATGGGATGGTGATGGTGGGAGTGTGAGGTGATGTTGCAACTTGGTGGGGGAGAGGGAAGGTGGTGATGGTGTTCGTTTGACTGTTTGGCCCTGGGGATTATTTAAAATGGTTTTTAGGGAAAATTGGGCTTGGGATTGGGCTTTGGGTTAAGGACTGGATCAGGGTTGGATTGGGATGGGTGTTGGGTTTATTTTGCGTGATAATAATAAAGGGTCCGGTTTGGTTTTATTAGTAGAAATCACAAGGACCAAAGTTGTAATTCTCTGAAAGTTGGGGCTGGATTTGTCAATCTTTCAAAGTTAGTCCAAGGATATTTTCTGCCAAGTATGAATAGTCCAAGGTCCGAAATATAAATTTTCCACTTTTGAATTTCCCAGGGACCAATTCTGCCAACTTTGTAAACTCTAGGGCCCAAACATGTAATTTTGCCAAACTTTCCACCCAAGGACCATTCCTGCCAGAGATGAGTAGCACAAGGAAAAAATTTGATTTTTTCAAAGTCTTTAAATCCCAGGGACCATTTTTGTTATTTTTGCAAAGTGTAGGGACTAAACTTGTAATTTTATGAAACTTCACACCAAAGGACTAAATATGTTTATTTGTGATTCCAAAAGGACCTTTGGTGAATTTTCTTCCAAAATAAATGCTTAGGGACTAGATTTGACAAGTTTTGAAAGTTGAGGGACTGAAACTGCCAATTATGCAAACTTTGTTCATATTTCATCTATTTTTAATCATTTTGCATTTGAAACATATAAAACACAATTCTAGGATATTTTCAGTATTTTGATGCATATTTGAGTGTTTTTGGAGTTTTGGCAGTTCAGATAAGGTAAAAATGATGAGTATTTACACACTCATCAATCCATTATCAGCTTTTAGGTGATAACTAGCCCCAATAACTAACTTGAAATTGTTAACATTCCTTAATAAGGAAGTTAGACCCGTCAAAGTACACATCTAAGAAGAGTTTCTCGAAACGATACTTTCTACTTGGATAAAACCTTTCGATTCATGACAGTGTATGTTCCGTCAATTCATTGGTTAAGCCTGAGATGCACTCACATAAGATGCCACATCCTTTTTGTCACCTCAAATCATTTGCTCCCCCTTAATATTTGAATTGATACACAAAGACGTTTTAGCATATATGGGAGAGCATATCTTTAAGTTTAAAAACATCACATTTTAATTAGATTTCATATTTGAGTCACATTTTCTCCCCCGATCAAAAATTTCAAACCATTTGAGATTTGTGATCCCAAGTGATTTAAATGAGTTTAAAGACATTGGGAGAAAAATGTGGTTAGATTTAAGAATGACTGATTATGAGACGTTACATTTACTCCCCCTCAATCCTTGAGGGAGCATGTTATGTGTTAGAAATGATGAGTTTTTAAATGATTTAGAGTTTAACGATAAACTCATGAACATTTCATATTCTCACACATAACAATTACATTCACTGATTGTATGCACAAAGATCATGTTTTGATGATATGGAATTTTTGAAATTCTCCCCCTCAATCGATGACCCATCTTCAATTTATCATTTTACTTCAAAAAATTAATCATTTAGCATCGATTGAGTGGCAAATTTTATACAAAATTTCAAGTTTGATTGATTTTCAAAAATCATGGTACCACCAAGTTTAGTACAAATACTTTCCCGAAGAATCATTGAAGGAAAAGTATTCGTGTTGAAAAGAAGACTTCTCTTATACAAGAAATGATGCACTGAAACGTACATCATTTCGAAGAAACATGGATATAAAGTAATCCATGCCCAAGTGAACATCACCAGGTAAAAGGAACTACCGTCTTTTTGGTGACGTGTATTCCTGATTTTGAAGAATGGGTTGCTATCTGAAGTAATAGCAAACCGTTTTGAAAGAAAATTTTGAGAGACGACATGTTTTAGAAAAACATTATTTGAGGTTAAAAGAAAAACTCTTGCTCAAGCATATGTATGTTTCCGTGTCATTATTGAATGACATTTCTAGAAACGTACATAATATTGATTACACAAGAGACATGTTGTGAGAAGAATATTTTTGGATTTAAATTTTTTTTTTATGGTTTTTGTAGGTTTTATATTTTTCAATTTTTTTTTAAACTATGCACAAAGGATATGTGAAGCATCTCCTTTACTCCTCCTATTCTTCCTGAAGACTTTTGAGAGCTTCAGGCGTGAGACTCTTCATACCAAGAAGAGGGAGAATGAATTGAAATCGTTCCCTAGGAAGTGCTTTGGTGAAGATATCAGCAAGCTAGAACTCAGTCCTCACGAAGTAGAGTTCCACAATCCCCTTCTCAACTTGTTCCCTGATGAAGTGATGTTGAATATCAATGTGCTTTGATCTGGAGTGCTGGACATTGTTGCAGCAGAGAGCTATTGCACTTTTCTTGTCACAGTACATGGGAACCTTGTTGTACACAAGGCCATAGTCCAAAAGTTAAGATCTCATCCATAGGATCTGAGCACAACATAAGGACATAGCAATGTATTCAGCCTCTGTAGAGGAGATCGATGTACTCATTTGTTTCTTTGAAGACCAACTAACCAGCTTATCACCCAGAAATTGTGCACCACCTGTTGTGCTTCGACGTATGTCTTGACATCCTGCATGGTCCGCGTCGGAATAGGCTGTGAGCGCCATAGCAGTGTCCTTGGGATACCAGAGACCCATGTGGATTGTTCCTTTAAGATACCGAAAGACCCTCTTGACTGCTTCCAAGTGCATCTTGGTTGGTTTGCATTGATACCGAGCACACATGCAAACGGTAAAAAGAAGATCCGGTCTACTAGCAGTGAGATACATTAAGGAACCAATCATGCTCCGTTACTTGGTTTGGTCGACAGGGATCCCAACATTGTCTTCATCAAGTTTTGATCTTTCAATCATGGGAGTGTCAACTGAGTCACAAGATTCAAATCCAAATTTCTTCAAGATTTCATTAGCATACTTGGATTGATTGATGAATATGCCATTGGGATTTTGAGATACTTGCAAGCCCAAAAAGAACGGCATTTGACCCATCATGGACATCTAGAAGTTAGAGCTCATCTCTTGTGAAAAACGATCACACTCCTTAGGATCAGAGGAGGCAAATATGATACCATCAACATAGATTTGAACATGAAGGTAGTTTTTGCCCGTTTTTCTAGTAAAGAGTGTAGGATCAACGACACCCTTGGTAAACTTGTTAGCAAGAAGGAACTTGGACAAAGTATCATACCATGCCCTAGGAGCTTGCTTAAGCCCATAAAGAGCCTTCTTCAAACGATAGACATGATTAGGGCATTCCGGATCCATGAATCCTTCAGGTTGACTAACATACACCACCTCCTTTAGATCGCCATTTAAGAATGCAGTCTTAACGTCCATTTGATACACTACCATATTCTGACTAGCAGTATTAGAAAGAAATATTCTTATGGCTTCAATTCTAGCAACAGGTGTGAAGGATTCTTCAAAGTCTATTCCTTTTTCTTGACGGTATCCTTTTGCTACAAGCCTTGCCTTGTTCTTCAATACATCTCCATGCTCATCAAGCTTTACCTTAAATATCCACTTGAGAGCAATGATCATAGCACAATCGGGAGGCGGTACTAATTCCCACACTTCAAGTCGATCAAACTCATGAATCTCTTCTACCATAGCGGTAAACCATGAGTGTTTAGACATTGCATATTTTAAATCCTTGGGCTCAGCTTTAGAGAGGATAGAATTGAAGAAGCAACACAAGGCGTCGGTTGCAAGCTGTTTACGGGTTGATACTGGACGAGAAGGGTTTCCAATGATGTTGTCAATTGGGTGATCATTTGCCCATTTTCTGAGATGCTCATGGGGTTGAGGATAGTGAATTGAGGTTACCGTGTTTGATTCTTCTAAGGATGTTGAATCATTAGAGGATTCAGGAGCAAAGATGTTTACAAACGGCTCGTCATCAGGTGGAGCGAAAGGATTTACTTCAAAAGCATTATCCACAGTTGCTTCTCGTTGTACAGATGAAGATTGAACATTTGATGTAGTAACTGAATGACTGATAGTGGGGGCTTCTGGATACAATGACAGCGATGTGGATGGTCCTGCATTATGGAGTGAAACATTTGCTACATTGGCTAGTTGTGGAACGACAGGAGCTTCAGAAGCAACAAAATTTTGAGATTCAAAGTATTCATAAAACATTGGGTCAAACAGTTTCTTCCAATCTTCACTTGTTGGAGGCACAATAGGAGTAGCAGGAGTAGGATTCTGTACAAGCCCGGAGCTTATGGGTCCAGGAGACAAAAGATTTGGTACGGGTCCAGGACTTGCTTGTCCAGGAGCCTGTTGCTCAGTCAGCTCATCGAATGTAACGTGAATTGTTTCCATTTTTTCTCTGGTACGTTTGTTATAGATTCGGTACCCCTTTCGTTTTGGAGCATAACCAACAAAGAAGCCAATGTCTGCTTTGTCCTTGAGTTTCCCAAGATCTTCACCGTCATTTGTTGGATAACACAATGCGCCAAATACTCGTAGAAACAAAAGGTCTGGTTTTCTGCCATGAACCAGTTCATATGGAGTCTTGCAGTGGAGAGGATGTATCAAGGATTGATTTTTTGTGTAGCAAGTGGTTGCAATAGCTTCTGCCCAAAGGAACATGGGAGCTTTAGAAAAGATAAGCGTAGTCCTAGCAGCTTCAACCAGGGTGCGGTTACACCTTTCAACAACTCCATTTTGTTTAGGAGTACGTGGAATGCTCTTTTGATGACTGATGCTGATACTTTCATAAAATAGAGTAAGTTGTTTGTTCACGAACTCCATTCCATTGTCACTGCAAATGAACCTAACGGTTTTGTTGAGTCGAACTTGCAATTGCTTGATGAGTCTTATGATGATCTCCGGAGTTTCATCCTTTGATCGCAAAAATTTTACCCATGTGAAGCGAGAGTAGTCATCAACAATAACTAGCACATATCTCTTTCCATTGATACTTTGAACTCTCATTGGTCCACAAAGATCCATGTGAAGGGTGTGTAGAAGTTCCATAATGGAGTTGATAGTTTTGGGTTTGTGAGTGTGCTTCTTGGTCTTGCCCATTTGACACGCGGAGCATAGATGATCCTTTTCATACTTTAGTCTGGGCAGGCCTCGAACAAGATCCTTACGGGTGAGTTCATTGACGATACCAAAGTTAAACGACGATGCCATAGCCATGATTTGTTCTTGGATGCTTTTGAGAGCAAGCAAATGGGAGAGGACCACATCATGTCTTCAATTGAGATGGTATAAAGATTGGTGCCCCGACTGCCTTTGAGAAGATCTATACCATCTAATTCTCTAACGAAACATGTGTGTTTTCTGAAGGCAACTTCAAGATCTGAATCACAAAATTGACCAACAGAAAATAGATTATGCCCAAGTCCCTCCACGTAGTACACCCTGGAGATCACACTATCTTCAAAGACGTAATCACCATAACCCATTATTGCACCGAAGTGGTCGTTTCCGAATCTGAACGTACCAATGAACTTTTCCACGAAATTCTTGAGCCGTGAGCGATCCCCGGTCATATGTTTTGAGCAGCCTGAGTCCAAATACCAAAGGACGATTTGTACGACTTGCATTTGAAACCAGACAACGTTGGATAACAGAAAAAGCTGAAGCCCCACAAGCAATTGGGGTCCTTTTGGTTAGCACATATAAACACTGGATTATCATAAGTCATGGAGATACAGTTGGTATTTTTACTAGATGATGCACTAGACCTAGAAGGGGTACTTATGTTTCTAGTGGGAACATTCTACCAGTAGGTCTCCATTCCTTAATTGGCACTACTATAGAGTTAGAGATCCTAGTCATGGGACACTTTTCTCCTAGGGTGAATTTCCTTCCAGCAGGCCTCCATTGATAACCAACAATAGTGAAAACTTTTTCTGTTTTATTCCAGACCTGCCTAACTCGTTTAGCATTCAAAAAATTCTTAACCCGAGATTGCATAGAAGACTTTAAAAAAGACACAACACAAGCATCATGATTACCAAAAAATAAACATTCGTTACAAATCTTACAAATAGCACCAGAATTCGAATTAATTACATCATTGTTAACACAAGTATTTGAATCAACTCGATTCCATTCATACAACATAACTTTATTGTTCCTAGAGCATTCTTCTACTTCCTTCTTAAGTGCACTCTTAGCCGGCAAAGCCTTATCATTCTTTGTATTACACCTAGGCTGTGGCTTGCTAGCTTTAAATACACCATTTACTCCTGTAGAAGCAATGATGGGAACATTAGTATGCTTAGTTGCCAATTTTTTACCGGTGATCTTGATGTTGGATTTTGACATGGTCAGGGGAGTATCAAAAGTAGCATGTTTGTTGCTAACATTAGAGTGCGATGCAGATAACCTATCCGGCTTGTTATCATTCTTGGGGCATGAACCAATAGCGTATTCTAATAATTCCTGAGCTCTATTAGTGATGAAGCATACACCAACAACAACATCATCAAGCGGTTTAGTTATCCTATCTTCTTCAATGGTTTCTCTAAGTATGACAAGGCAATCCTTAAGTTGTCTAAGATAGTTGCTATGAACTAACATATTATTCCTAAGGGGAAGAGAAACATTCAAGGCATCACATGCATATTTCTTACAAACATGAACATTGGAATCGCATGGTCACATGAAATGACAGGCATTTTACCTTTCACCTTAGTCTTTAGATTCTCAATTTCGTTTAACAAAAAAGTGACTTTTTCATTGTTTTGGTCATGTGTTATTTTAATTTACTCAAATAACACTTTGTAGCGTTGTTTAGCATTTGACATTTCTGCACGAAGCCACACATTTTCATGTTGTAATTCGTTAATGATGCCTTGTTTCTGAAAGTTTTGGGAATCTAACGACTTTTGGTAATTGGTATTGGACACTTCGCCCATGTTAGACTTTAATTGAGTAATTTGGGCCCTCAACTTTCGAATCGTGTTCGTGTGAGCTTGAATAACTTCATCCCGTTTGGCTAATTCAAAACATGTGTCAAATTCAGGATCATCCGAAGATGTTTTGGCATTTGAGATTTTGATGCTTCCTTCTAGATGTTGATACTTTAATTGTAAGTTACGATTATCAATCTCTAGTTTTGAGAAATTCCTGGCCATGTTATCATGGTCGTTGTTTTGAATTTTTTGATGTAATTTGAAATTCTCCCCCTCAAGCTCAACAACACGATTGATGAGGCGAAAAATTAACCGTTTTTAAGGGGTCATTTAAGCCCGAATTCGAATTTAATTGATCAAATATTGCCCTAAATCGTTTCTTTTGTCATTTTAGGTACTTTTGGAGTGGAATCTGGAAAAAGAAGCATTTTGGACGTTTTTGGAGCATAAAAGTGAAGAAAACGGCAAAGTCTTAATTTTCCTTGCTGGGAACAGTACCTGACGGCGTCACATATTCCTTAATGAAGACGTCAAGAGTAATACAAGAGGTGGAAGTGGATGATACACGTGACGATCCAGAGAGTTTTGTACTAAGAAGATGACGGCGTCACCCAAGGCCGTCATGGTCCATATATTAGTGACGGCCCAGAAGAAAATTACACATGACGGCGTCAAAAGTGGATCTAGGCAATCCAATTTCATTATGGGCGGCGAGTTGACGGCGTCACAGATTTCTTCTTGACGCCGTCACCCTGTATAATCTATATATAGTTTTCCAAATTTCATTCATTAGTGTGCAACTTTGAGGGAAAAACCCTAGGACGAATTTTTCCAGCTTTTTCAAGGGTTTCAACCCTTTGAACTTTTCATGTCAATTTGAGATAAGTACTCTTTCAATTCAATCAATATGTCTATGTGTTGCTTGAATATATCTTACACTTGTCTTCAATTTAACATGCTCGGCTAGATCTCTTTTGTGTTTGCTTAGATGTAGTGAAACCTAGATGTTAATTATGGGTTGATTATTTGTTTATAGTTGTTACGGATGATTGTATTCGATGTTAGGCTTAAGAAAACTGGCAGACTTCCATTGGTAACATGCTTGAACGTCTTAAGAAACATGATCAGAGGTGTACTATGATTTTTGGTTGTATTTAATGCGTAGGAGAATTCTAATGATCCCATGTTAGGAGCTTCTAATGGCTCGACATAGGAGTGAAGTAGGATCCTATAGAGTTAGGGAATATTGTACACGACCCTACGACTAGTATTAAGGAATACGACTCGTCATCCATGCAAGTGTAACAAACTATCAACCTGTAAAAGATATCTAGGGAGTAATGAAACCTAAGTAAACACAACTTTCCCCATCATTGTTTACACCACACTAGTATAATTAGATTTCATTTCATTTTTGTTATTTTATTTTGATTGCATCTTTAGTTATTCGGGTTAGTTGGCTAGCAACTAATTCCGCCCACTCTTCCAAAACCGAGATTTTTACTTGCTTTTATAAAATATGAAAATACAAAAAGAAGTATCCCTCACCTCTAGACTTAATTTAGGAGACTTTCTAATCCTAGCGACACTATTCCTGAGTTGAACGATCAATCCCCCGGTACTTGTCACTATACTATACTACAACGATCAGGTACACTGCCTGGTGGGGGTTGTATGTTTCTCGAGATCCCTTGAGAGGTAAAGCCTGGTGCAATTCCCACGTATCAACGATTCTGGAAGACATTCAATGTAACCGGCATTTCATGAAATTGACTAGCAGATAATGCAGAGTCAGTGACAGTGTAGAATACATCTTTTGCAATGCAATTAGCAATCAAGTTTTCATTCATAATGAGAATGTTTTTCTTGTCAATTTCACTATGTTTAAGATCAATTGCCAATTGTTTTCCCTCATTTTCCACGTTTTTGAAGACCTTTTTCATTTTAGTCACATCATTATTAATGGTTTTTTGAAGACCCTCAAAATATTCTTTGAGAAGATTGAAAAATGGTATGACCTCAGTTAAGTAACACCGTTTTGTTTGTTCAAATCCCATTTCCCCTTCAGTAATCCCCGTTGGTGTAATTCTCTTCTTACATGTTTTCTCAAAATCAGTGAACAGTTGACATAGAACATATAATCCAATTAGAGTATTACACTGTATGGGAAGAGTCAAAGGTACAAGGTGCATGGGTGTATGTTGAGGATAAAGAGTTTGGTCAGCTATCTTAAAAATTGTACGAGTTTTACACTCAAGTCTTTCAGCTTTCATTTTCTCTAAGTTAGTATTCCAAAAAAATTTGTCAGGGAAAATTTTCTTTTGGAGGGACAAAGATGGCTGAATGATTATCATCTGTGTAGTCATAGTGAAACACAATATTATTAGCAGTGCACAGGGGATCCTTTAATTTCTCAGCAAGTTTTTCCCTAGTTCTATCTTCAATCTCATTTGTCTCACTATCGGATCTCAAATCAGGAGGAGCATGATTAGGCTCAAACATAATGTTCGCATCATATAATGCAGGTTGAGCACCTATACCATTTCTAAGGAAATTGGATTTTGGTTTCGAGACATCCTTTTCACTAAATTCATCACATAATTTCCTATGATTTTGCATCATTTGAGCAGATTGAATGGTTTGGCCTTGCGTGTACAACTTTTCTTCCAGTTTATTTTTCAACATTTTAAGATTTGAGAAATCATTTAGAAGTTTTGTTTCTTTATCTTTGTATTCGTGTTTGATTAAGATTAACCCCTTTTGAATCCCATGTTTTTGTTTGACAGTTTGATCCAATTGTTTTTGCAAAGAAAGTACCTCCCTTTTCAATGTTTCTTGTTTGAAATTATTTCCCGATATGTAAGCACGCATTTGCCATTCCATCTTCTGCTCACGTTCAGTAAGCTCAAATTTAGCACGTTGTTCATATATAGTGACCTGATCCTTAAGGATGTTAAATCTAGTGGTCAAGGAGTCATTGGTGTTATACACTGTGTGCTCATGCAACTCATATTCACTAACATCAACAGAAGGTGTATCACTCAGTACAACTGACAGGCCATTGTCATTCACATACCTTTCATATGGGATAACATTGCTATTCCCCATATCAATGGTATCTGTGTTATCAACATCCGTGAGTTATACTGTGTTAAAAACCCCTTGTGGATTGGCAGGGTTATTCAAATCAAGTGAATTTGGTACCTCAGAAATAGCAGATGCGATGGGAGAGCCAGATTGCTGTGATGAGGAAACAGCAGCAGACAAATTTGCCATGAAGATGGTTTGAGTTGTGGGTTCGTCATCCACATCTGAGTCAAATGCATCACAGTCTTCAACTTGGAAGATGTTCGGATCATTAAGTGCCATGTCTTGAACAGGTTGATCATCCACATCAGCATCAAATGTATTCCTGTCATCACCAGCCAGAAAGAGTAGTGCTTCTTCATCCAATTCAGTCCCATTCTCTTGTGCCTGCATTAGCAACATCTTGTCTTTGAAGTACTCAGAGTTTTGAGGACGCTTTGGTTGAGTGCAATTTCTAGCTATGTGACCCAATCCTCCACAGTTGTAGCACTTAGGTTGCCTAGCTTGTCCTTGAAGCGCATTTCCGACTCTATAAGGCCCATTCCCCCTACCAACATTCCTTTTATTCAAGTTTTGTCTTCCTTGCACATTTTGAACGACAACCCTACCATCCTCTATGACTGCCTGATTACGTGGGTTAGATGAAGTCCGAAGTTGGTTATTAGTTAATGGAAGTGCAGCCCTGAATTGTTGGACCAGTAAGGAAACTTGATTGGAAAGATTATCAATCATCATGTCAGTGTGGGAGTATCCAGAATCCAGATGGGGGTTTAGAGCAGATGGTGAGGATGTTGACGATAGACCAATTGTTGTAGTAGACCTGGATGAAGGATGTTGTTGTTGAGCTTGATCATTTGATGATTGATTGAGCTACTGAACATTTGAGACAAATGCGAGAGAGTCATTTGTTGCCGATGGATTAAGTTTTTCCCGAATTAACTGATCATAAGCAGCATGTTTCTCATGTTGTTGGAGATATGCATAAAGTTGTTCATGATTAGTATCCCTAAGACCTTTGTTAAGTTTAACAGCTGTAACAAACCTATCCCATTCAGGTGCCATGTTATTCACAAATTTGGAGTTAAGCTGAATGTTAGGCATTGTCATCTTAATGATCCTCATATCATTGACCAGCTTGTGAAACGTAACGTAATAGTCAGTGATGCTTTCCCCCAAATTCATCTTGAAGTGCTCAAATTCATCATACAGCTGAGACTCACGATCTTCTTTGGTTAACTCAGACCCAGCAAGCAGCATTTTCACATTGTCCCAAACTGCTTTGGCTTCTGTGTTGTAGTTGATAAGTTTGTAGACATCTTTAGGAATCCCTTGAATGACAATATTTGATGCTCTGATGTCAGCATCATAACGTTTCTTTTCTTCATCAGATAAACCATTGTAGGTGCGAGGTCTGTCTGGACCAATTACAGCTGCTTGATTTTCATTAGTTGCAACAGTGTCTCTAGTGGTGCCCATTTGAAAGGGTCCTTCATCAATGGATTTCAAAATGTTAACACCATTTTCCTTTCCCAAGCAATAGAGACAAATCCTTTGGGCCCATGATTCATAGTTGGTTCTGTCCAGCATTGGAGGACGGGTATCTGACCCTGCAGCTTGAATGTCATCTGAGGAAGTGTTTGCCATGATGTGGTTAATGAATAAGTCTTAGTACCAGGTTTTGATAAAAAATGTAATTCGTGTTTGGCCGCAACAAGTCAAGTTATAACCACCCAACAAATAACAAGTCAAGTCGTAAGCGTAGTGTCACAACGTCAAGTTACAATTGGATTAGTCGTAACAACTTAAGTCGCAACAACACACAAGTTACACTGTTGATACTGAACCAAATCACTAACACTACTCAACAACTCGCTAAATAGGCAATCAACACGCTACAAAACCCAAGTTGCTAAACTACTAACTCGCTGAATTCACCAAACCACTGAAAATATAACTGAGCAAAATGCTGGTGTAACAACTCACTAATGTTCAACTCGCTGGAATACTAACTCGCTGAAAACTAGCTAACTCGCTGAACCAGATCAACTCGCTAAAAACATATCAACTCGCTAAGACCGATTAACTCGCTATGCTGATCAACTCTCTGACCATACCAACTCGCTGGACTTAGCAACTCGTTAATCAAGCTAAATCGCTGAGAGACTAACTCGCTGAAAAGGATCAACTCGCTAATACTGATCAACTTGCTGAGACATATCAACTCGCTGGTACTTATCAACTCGCTGAAGTTCAACTCGGTACTCAATAAGACAAAAGGGTCACTTTCTAGCATTTTGTCCTTATATCCCGATAAACTGCCAAATCGCTACACCCAACTCGCTAGAAAATTTGTCAACCCTCTACAATGAAGTGCCAACTCGCTGGTAAGAAACACACCACGAAATCCCTCCAAAGTCCACGAAAATGATGAAGTGACTAAACCAAGTGCTACACACGATGCCTACAACACTTCTAGATAAGAAAGTACACGTAAAATGCCAAGGACACCTCCTAACGAGATCAAACAAATGAGAAAAGCCACTAAACTATTTTGAACCAAACTAAAAACACAAACCAAGTTATAAATCCGAGCATACCACGAATCCTAGGATAGAACCATGGCTCTTGATACCAATTGTAATATACTCTAATGCGTAAACATGTATGGTATTGTGTTTAGGATGATTAAATGTAAAGAGTTCTAGAGAGATGTTAGAGAGACAAGTTGGGAGCCTTTGAAAGAAACTTCTGAAACGTAAATTGAACTGAAAGGTCCAACCCTCTTCACTAGTGGAGAGGAGTATTTATACAAGGAAGTAAACGCCCAGTAAAACGGGCTGTAGATCGAGCTGACAGTGGGTAAAGACCCGACCCGACTCCACAAATACTAACTAATATTAAACTATGTACTAAATAATACGATTAATACGATGAGCTACAAAATGCTAAACTATACTCGGGGTGACTTAGTCTTCATATGAGTAAACGTATTCCTAACAGGGTCTAAATGCCATTGGTTATGAAGGTGATGGGAAGGTCTGGTACAAGAACAAGTTCTGCCCCAAATGGAGATTTTTGGTACATACCGTACTGCAATGCATTAGTTCTAAATCAGGGGTTGGGATCAATTTTCAACTTCTCTTGCATTTGCTATTGTTTGTTTATCTCAGGGTAGGACATATAATTTCTCTAAGTACATATTTGAGGAGATGCTTAAAAATGTCAAGGATACCAAATACAAATACTTAATGTATCCTAGGTTTCTTCAAATTATTTTAGGCATTCAGACCACTGACCCAACACATAGGCCCATTAACAAATTGACTGCCAAATTATTTGCTTCAATGCAATCCAAATATAATGGAGTGCATAGGCCTTTGTTACCTGCCATGTTGCCTGGTGGCAATGCAGCTGCTAATGAGGGCAATGCTGCTGGTGGTCAAGAACCACTTATTCCTGATGCTGCTGATGCCAATACACCAGTTGATGTTGATGAAGGTCCTTCAGTTGCTCCTGATGCAAGTGCATCAGTTGCTACTGATGCCCAGCCACCACTATCTCCTAAAGCCTCAACACCTAGACCTCCCACACCACCACTAAGATGTAGCTGAGAAGGAAGGGATTGATTTAGATGGTCTACATCTACTAGCTACCACTTCCCTAGAAAGTGCAAAGGATGACACTGGTGGTGATATGGATGCCCAGGGTCTATATGTTGTAGAAGAAGTACCTCCTCCTACTCAGTTGTCATATGAAAGGAGGAGACAGTTACAAAAGCTTAGAAGAGAGTCAGGAGTTGCAGCAACAAGTACATCTATTCCTGCTGAAGCTACTTCATTCCCTGCTGATGTTGTTATGGAGGATGCTTCTGCTAGGGTTTCTGCTGATGAACAGAGTGCTGATGCCATTTCTATTGATAAAGTTGCTGATCCAGTTTCTACTGGTGTTGGGATTTCTTCTACTTTTGATCCTGCTGTTACAACTAATAAGCCAACCATTCCTACTGCTATTTCCACTACTTCATTAGACAAAGGCAAATCTGTCATAACTGACCAAGATTTTCCTGCTAGACCCAAATCCAAGAAAGAACTGGAGCAAGAAAGACTTAGTGAACAGTTAGTTGAACAGTTACAAGCTGAGGATTTGGCTAATGAGGCCAAGAGGGTTGAAGAGTTAAAACTATCTGAGGCAATGGCAAGGAAAATCCAAGCTGACTTGGATAAGCTAGGTTATCCAGCACCAACTAACTTAACTGCTGAGAGACAGAAAGAATTGGATGAGCTATCCAAACAATTTACTGCTGAGAATTGGGATCATCTTGCCTCACAAGTCACTTCCAATCCTAATCTAGCCCAAATAGTGTTAGGTGATGAATTTAATATGGAAGATTATGCTAAGAAGATGGTTGAATTAGGCAAACAAAGAAATAGAGTTGAGGCAGAGAGAAAGGCAAGGGAAAAGAGGGACAAGCCTTTGACTCAAACACAGATGAAGGACTATATGAGACATTTTGTCAAGAATCAAAGTAGTGCTGTGTATGGCTCAAGATGGACCAAGAAGCAAGTGTGGGGTTTTTCAGACTGACAACTACGTATTGAATATAAAAAGATTCAGGAAAATCTTAAAAGCTCTGGGATCAAGGTTCATCAACTAACGAAGAGACATGCAAGTATTTTGGATGAACCAACAACAAAAAGATTAAAGTCTGATGATGCTTCTAATGCTCCTCTGGATGCTGCTGATCCTTTTACTGCTGATGGGGGTAAAGTTCATTCACCCTCAGTTGTAACTCAGGTGGATGATACCTCTGATATTCCTTCTGATGCTGTTGCTTCTGATGCTTCACACCCTCATAAGGATTCTATTGATGCACAACCTGCTGATAACCTTGGAGGATCCTCTACTGATACTGTTCTTCCTGAACCATCTGTGCCTGTTGAGGAGCCTTCCCAACCTCAAAATAATCAGGAATCTCTTCCTGCTGAGGTCTCACAACCTTATATTGCTGATTTGGCTAAGTCCATTCCTGATGGTGAACCAAAACCCATTCCTCCTGCTGAGAAAGAATCAGTTACTCCTGATGGTACCACTCATGCATCTGCTGATCCTTCTGCTGAACACACTGACTCCCCTGCTACTGAGACTTTTTCTCTAGCTGTTTCTTCTCCTTCTTCTACTACTGGTAAAAGACAGAAGAGCATCAGGAGAAAGAGGGGGTTCTAAGACTCTTGATTCACCAGCTGAAAATAGTTCCTTTATTGAATTTGCTGAGGAAGAGGATGAGGATCCTGTTGTGTAGTATCCTTTGGTTAAATGGGAACTCATTCAGTCTGCAGTGGGGCTAGGACAAATTAATGTTATCCACAGAAGAGATGGTTCAACTAAGCATTGCACTTTCCTTAGTGAAATATTACATATGGTGGATAGACAGGATATACTTAGTTTATATGAATGGGTGACAGAATATTACAAATCACATAAGCTAGAAGGTGTTGGTATGTTTTTGCTTGGGGATCTATATGTGCTTTGTGATTCTTCACATTATGTTGGAAACAGCAGATGATCACATAGGAGACTTTCACCATCTAGGAGACATTCACCATGAAGTATTTGTTCATTCACATAAACCTGAACAAGAATGATATCCCTGGAACTCTTTTTGATGAAAAGTGTCTTGTCAATAGCACCTCTTCTGTAACCATGCTTCAGCAGGAATGAGGAAAGCCTAGCATACCAGGCTCTAGGTGCTTGATGAAGACCATAAAGTGCTTTCTTGACCCTGTATACCAAATCAGGATTCTGTGGGTCCACAAAACCCTTTGGTTGAGTCACATAAACTTCCTCTTGAATCTCACCATAGAGAAATGCACTTTTGATATCCATTTGATAAACCATGAATCTCATATATGAGGCAAAGGCTAAGAAGAGTCTAATTGCCTCCACTCTTGCAACTGGAGCAAAGACTTCATCATAGTCGATCCCTTCTTCTTGTCTGTATCCTTGAGCTACTAATCTTGCCTTATTTCTTACTACAATTCCCATGGCATCCCTTTTGCACTTCAAAATCCATTAGGTCCCAATAGCAAACTTTCCTTCAGGCAATAGTACTGATTCGTTGTGTTTTGGTGTGTGCAAAAACAATTTATCAAAATATCAACAAACGTGAGGTCTAATTTATCATGAGACAAATAAACGTGAAGTAATACGAGTAAACCTTTTAGGAAAAAGATTACCTCGCAAAACTTGTGAAAGTGATACTTAAATTATGAGATCGGGAAGTGATTTCCCGGGTCATACCCCAACGAGGTGTGAATGGAAAGCTTCGAATGAGATTGGGATTAAAATCTTGTATGGTTGGAAAGATTATTTGGTGTTACGATACGTTAAATTAACGAAATTGGAAAATTAACAGACGAAGGTGAAAATAAATTAATCTAAGGGTAAACAAAAGGTAATTACTAAACTAGGGAAGTCCTAAAACACTACGGGAAACATAATTAGGTATCGGAAATCCTAAAACGTAAACTAAATTAAAAAAGCAAAAGTTATTTGAAAATTACGCGAGTGCGCAAAATAAAACGCGAATTTTTGGCTACGAAAGTCCTACGGATTTCCAACTAATTTTCTTACGCTCTAAATTACAAAAGAAATTTTTAGGAAAAAGAAAATTATTTTTTTTGACTTTTTATTTAATTAATATTGATTAAAAACTATTTATACTAAATTAAATTATTAAAAATACTAAAACAATTAAGAAAAATCTGAAACTTTTTTAATAAATACTACAGGTTACTACTGAGCTAAGAAAAATATAAAAATGTTAGGCACAATGCAAATTAAGCAAAAAATAAGCAGATTAAGGGCTGAATGGCTTAATTAAACAAAATAGAAAACTAAAGGTTTTATATTTAATTTGTTATTCTACCACTGAAAGAAGACCCAAGGGTGGCTGGTATGTGTGTTGTGTTGTGAACTGAGTGACCCAGGTTCGATTCTTGCTCACCACTTTTTTTTGCAATTATTTTATTTTATTTTTCTTTTGGATTTTTTTCTTTTTGTAAACTACTTAGAAACAGATTTTAACCAAGTTTTGAAAAACATTTTTTTCTGAAAAGCTAAAATCAAGCTTACGCAAGCTTCTAAGAATCTCACAGTTGTGAGGTTTGATGCCAAAGTGCAATTTTGGAACTAAGTGGCTAGCCAAAGAAACTCATAAGCACAACCCAAGGGAAATATACATAAACACAATCACAAGCAATCACAATAAGCTTACAACAACAACTAGATAAGCTAGATCACAAGTTAAAACCAAGTCAAACAAGCTCAGTCCTACTGATCCAAAGCAGTGGTCATTGGTCCTAAGTGGCAACTAGAAGGCTCAAATAAGCTGAATAAATAAGCTCTATAGTCCTAGATAAGCATGGATATCTCAATCCTATACAACAAGCTTTCACAAACACCCAGAATCAAACAACAACCTCAACAGTTGAACTAGATATGTGTTATAGAAAAAAAATGGGTCAGAAGTGAAAGGCTGGGTGCATGGCATGTAGCTTTCCCTGCAGGCCTATTTGGGCAAGTGTAGGGCCCACAAGAAAATTCACAAAAATAAGCTACATATGGGATTCTAAAGTTCAACTGTGACACTTCATACTCAAGAAAATTCAAACCTTAAAACCTAACACAAAATTCATGATAATTCTTTAAAATTCTGGATTTTCTGACCACTTTGAACTTTGACTTTTGGAGTTTTTGACAACAATTTGACTTTAGTGAAATTCTAACTGCCTAAACTACTTGAGTTTGTTATACTATTACTAAATACAACTAATTTAAGTAGTGTGGACAGTTAATGAGCTAAATTACAACTTAAGCTATCTAATTTCTCAAACAGTTAAGGTTAATGAGATATAAAAGCTAATTTGATTTTTTAGTATTGTAAGTGCTTACTTTATGACTAATATAACTCTAATTTGACCTAAGGGAGCTGCTGGTGCCAACAAAACAGTAGTTAAACAACACAATCATGCAAGTCTGGCTTGAACCAAACACCCCCTAATTTGACTGTTTTGACGAATTTCCTAAGCAACTAGATTAATATGGCCTAGAGACTAATTAATTAACCTAAATTAACATTAAATAAGCTAAAATAAATAGAAGTAAAGAACACTCAAGCACAACAACCAATGAACACAGATTACACAAGATGGTATGCAAGAAAATGGCTTACAACTTTTTCCAAGCTAAGTGACCAGGTGAGAAACAGACCCAAACTCATAAACCTATGCTCCCCTGAGCTCTAAACCAATTTCACCACCATTCTGCTACTGCTTCTTCTTCCTTTCTTCACCCTTTTTATTTTTTTTGAATTTTCTTTTGCATTTTTCTCTTTTTTTTTTCTTTTCCTTTTCTTAACTGAATTTTTACTTTCTTTTGAATTCAGAACACTTCAAAACCCCTTAAGAACCATTTATCAATCAAAATTAATAACTTTCCAATGAAATATGAGCACTTAAGAAATTTAAACAAAATCCGAATTTGCAATAAACTTTAATAAAACTTCAATTAAACAGAAAATTTAGAGTTACAATACTTGAATAAGAAAGAAAACATATTTAAAACTAAGATTGGATGCCTTATGATGGCTACAATGCAATCTATTTATACTGCGAATGTGGTAGGTAGGAAATTGCACTCTTGTATTCATACTCTGCAATTAGGGCATCCACACTATCTCTTCAGCCTTGACATTAAATCCCAGCCATCAATTTCATTGAAACTTTATCCTAGCCATCAATCAAATTTTGGCGCCAAAAATAGGCGTTGGTGGATTGGTGACATGGAGAGTTAGGTATAGGTTTGTGAGGAGGGTGAAAGGTTAGTGGGATTGGGATATGGGGTGGAGAGTGATGGGAGGATGGTGATGGTTGGATTTGGAGTTTTGCAGGTTCACGGGGAGGGGGAAGTGAAAGAGATGGGGATTTGTTTGACCTGGTCAACATACGTTTATATTAATAAAACGTAAAGGGCTTTGGGGTTGGTTTTGGTCCAGGGAGATGGTGGGCTGATGAGGTGGGTTTGGTTGGTTTTAATTTTGGATTGGAGTAATGAAGGGCCCATCAGGTTTATAAATATGCACAAGGACCAAGTACGTAATTTGCTGAGAATTAAAGGCCCTGTCTTGCCAACCTACCAAAGTATATCAAGGACCAATTTTGCCATATTATAAATTTCCAAGGACCATGATTTATGATTTTCCCTTTTTAAACTGCTCAGGGACCAAAACTGCCAAAACTCAAAGTTAAGGGACCAAACTTGTAACTTTTTGAAAACTTTTCACCCAAAGATCATTTGTGTTAACATTTGACTTTTAAAGAGTTTGGGTTGACTTTTCTTTAAAATAAATGCTTAGGGGCTAGTTTTGTCAAACTTTGAAAGTTGGGGGACTGAAACTGCCAATTATGCAAATTTTGTTCGTTTTTCGTTTGTTTTCACTCGTTTTGCATTAGAAACATATAAAACACGATCTTTGGGATTTTCTTCGTATTTTGGTGCGTTTTGAGTGTTTTTAATCATTTTGCAGTTCAGATTTGACTAAAAATGATGAGTATTTACACACTCATCAAGTACCAACTCCCATACATCCTGATTTAGAAATTGTTGCATTTCCTCTTGCATAGCAGCAACCCAATCTGAATTTCCAAGAGCTTGAGCTAAGCTGGTTGGTTCAATTTTAGATAGAAAGCAAGCAAAGAGACAATGTTGAAAGTCCACATGATTATTCCTATGTTGATTCTGAATGTAGCAAACAAATGCAGATTCACCGAACTTTGATTGCTTGACCTTGCTTCTTGTCAAAACCCCTATATTGGGATTACCAAGAATCATGGATTGTGGATGCACAGTGTTAATCCTCTTAGTGGCTTGTGGACTAACATCAACTTAGGTTGGAAGGTTTGTGAAAGTAGGTGCATAATCATCATCATATAAGGAGGAGGTGAATATGCCTGTTTTTGGTTGATGATGAATACTTTCCAATTCAGGACTAGAGGATTGTTCATCAGCAAGATCAGATGGACTTGGAAATCTTGTGACATCATCATTAAGTAATACTGAGTCAATAAATGGGTGAACAGTCTACATTATGTTGTATAATCCTTTTATTGTTTCTTCCTAAACTCTTCTTGCTGTTTCCATTCTTTCTTACATTCCAGAGATTGAAATCAGTATTAATTATCCAATTCTCCATCTTCATGGCCCAAATGTCATACTCATCTTTCTTAAGATAAGGGAACTTACCATTACCAGCATATACAGTTGTTGAGATTACTTGTTGTATTGGTTGTGTTTTTGTTATTGTTGATGTTTCTGGTTGAGTGACATCAGAATCGTCTTCTCCTGGCATATTTGAAGGGTTTGAGGGTTTTAGAGAGTTGTAAGTGAAAACTTCTTTATCAGAGATTCTTTCCTGGCTTTGATACCACTTGTTGGATCAGCTCCTTGATAGATCTTTAAGCCTTATGGATCGATAGTATGCCAATGTAATCAAGATCAAACTATGTAGAGAACCTCTTGTAAACTTGTATTTACGCGGAATATAAACACAAGAACGAAGAACACAGTTAACTAAAACACTTTGATCATCTATGGATCTTTTTATTAATCACTATAGATTAAATCTAAATCATGTGTCTAATGCATGACAATAAGTTTCTTTTATACTATGAGAAACCCTAACCTCTCTTACAAGAAAACGTGTAAACCAAAACTATAAAAGATATTACACATCTTGTCCTAAAATAAACTAAATATAATCTTCTAAGAACTTCCAATGCCACGGATTAACTATATCCACAGAACTTCTATCTTCAGCAGGAACCAGTCATCAGCAGGAACCACTATAGGTACCAGCAGGAACCTGTCAGCAGGAAGTCATCAGCAGAAACTATCTTCTGTCTTCAATAATTCCTAACACACACACACGCACACACACACACACACACACACACACACACACACACATATATATATATATATATATATATATATATATATATATATATATATATATATATATATATATATATATATATATATATATATATATATATTCTTTCTTTTTCTTGTTACTAATCAACATTTGGCAATTTTGTTTTTTTTTTGTTTTTTTTTCCTTCTTCTTCTTTATTTCCGACATAGCTCTTGATACCATGTAGAAATCAAAGGAATACTGAAAAACTGTATTATTCAGATTCAATTAACAATGAATATTTACAGGACATTGAATAGAAAAGATTAATACAAACCTTAACTATTAAACGGGCCTATTGGCTTTATTAACTAACACTATGAAAATACATAACAATAATATGGCGTTATGTTTTGATTCTGTTGAGAGAATCATAATAGAATATGAGGTTCTAACAATTTTTCTTATACATAACATGAGGTTATATCATTAATTCTATTGATTGAATCATATTAGAAATTAGAACTTGAGGTGCTCGAGGGTGATCTTAAAATATATATGGTCATGGGTGGGTGTGTTTAGAGATGAATTTATTGTTTTTAAATCGAATTGTAGTCGTTTATAGATTTTTTCATGTTATTTGATGTTAAAATTTTACTTTTTTAATTCTTTATTTTCTCGCATTAGACTTTTTTTAGTTATTTTATAATTTAGTTGATTAGTTTACAATATTTGTTTTTGTGTTTCAAAGATGTTTTTATAATATTACAAAAGAGAATAGATAATTGAGATAGAAAACAACAACATTTGAACATGTTTTTTAGTTTTGCAAAATGAAAAATAAAAACGCATGTTTCTCTAACTAAATGTGTTTTCTATTTGTTTCAATTGTTTTTGGGGTGATAAACCCACCCCCACCCCAAACAACAACATTTGAACATGTTTTTTAGTTTTGCAAAATGAAAAATACAAACGCATTTTTCTTTAACTAAACGTGTTTTCTATTTGTTTTCTATTTGTTTCAATTGTTTTGGGGTGATAAACCCACCCCCACCCCAAACAACAACATTTGAACATGTTTTTTAGTTTTGCAAAATGAAAAATACAAACGCATGTTTCTTTAACTAAACGTGTTTTCTATTTGTTTCAATTGCCCCCCCCCCCCCCCCCCCCCCCCCTTTTTTTTCCCTCTACAGAACATGAAATAGAAAATGAACAAAAATTTTCTCCAAGTAAACGCGGTCATTGTTTTCTGGTCTTGTTGTCCACAGCTAACAGTTGTTTAAAAAATATCATAGCATGCTCATATGTATTCGATGAATTTATTAGTAATGCTATATTCTTCCATGATCACTATATACATCTTTCACGAATCACGATATATGATTGCAAACCCATGGAAACCTACTTGCAATCTTGTAGATATGCTTAGGGTTGTATTGTCGGCCTAAATAAGATCCTAATCCCGGCAGAGAAATCCAAATGTCAAATTATTTTAGCCGAAAACGACCATATATTTGTCAATTAAATAAGCGGCAGGTATTTCTCTAATAAGTATTTTGGACATTGAAGTGGCCAAGTAAAGTCCACTATGCATTTATTTAGTTTAAACTTGAATCATCCATGTGGCCAATGTGTGCGCCATACCAAAATACCTTATTAGTCCCTCCATCTTAAATTTGTTGTAACATTTTATTTTTGAGTTATCTTAAATTAGTTATTCTTTTTTAAAAATAAATAAAAAGATTCAAATTAATTTTGCCATAACACCTTCACTCTCATTTGAGGTTATTAGAGTAAATTGCATTTTTGGTCTATGTGGTTTGGCCAAATTAAAAGTTTGATCCCTATCCTCTCATAAGTGTGTGATAGTTCCCATTTTAAAGTTTGGATTGTATTTTGGTATCCAATCGATGTGAAATGATCAAATTAACCTTGTCTTCTTCTAAATAAGACAAAGGATACTTTAGTCATTTAACTTTATCCAGGACCAAATATGCATTCCAAACTTTAAAATACAGACAACCAAAAATGCAATTTACCTAGATTATTATTAAAAACTTTAAAAATTTTGTAAATTAATTAATTAAAAGTAAGATTGTTATTGTGTATAAAGTAAAAAAAACGAAAGCTATAATGATGATCTTTTTTCTTAAACTGTGTAATTTTTGTGAATAGAAGATAAATGCTACATCACCCAAGTATTTATTGTTATCTATTGTTATTTATTTATTGTTATTTCTTTTTCTTTTCTGGATTGTACACTTTTGAAGTTACAAATATGTGGATTTAAAAGACCGCCGATAAGAACATGTAGGCTAAAATAATTGTGGATGAATCTCTTGAAAGCTGATAATTATGATAAGTTATGGATGCTATTGTTAACAAGTTTATCTTTTGCTAGCTTCTTCTAAATTAGTAGGTCAAATGATCTAAAACCATAGTCATAAAACCAAAAAAAACTATATAAAAAAATAATAAAAAAAAAAAAAAAAAGGACCATGGTCATGGGCCAGTTCGTGACCTACCATCAAATGTTAAAGCATGTCGAAAATTATTTCATAAACTTTTTATAGATCAAATATTCTCTTGTACAAAGTCTACATTTGCATGTAGATATATATATATTTGTTATCATCGCCCTAAAATAGATCCAAATCCCAGCAGAAATTCAAATGTTAAATTATTCGAACCGAAAGTGAGCATATATTTATCTATCAAACGAACGGCATGAACCTTCCAAATAGCATCTTCGACTTTGAGTTGTTTAACTAAGTCAACCCTACTATGTATTATATTAATCTAAACTTGATTCATCCTTATGGCTCAATGTGTGATTGTGGCTATCCTAAATTCTCAATATACCTTATTTTTAGTCTTTTGCCAAAGTACTATCCATTTGTCACTAAAAGAAAATTACATAAGCACGTGTCCATGAAGTTTAAACCGTCACAGATACTCGAACTCGGTATAGCTCTTATTATATCTTTTGATACCTCTTTTGTTTTAGAGCAAGGGGTATGGTGAATATCCAAAGCTTATCATTTGGGTTTCACCGAATGTCACTTTAGATCAATACTTTCACTTCAAAATACCCCCTTTATCATAAGACAAAACTATAAAAATTAGGGTAAAAATGACCAAAATATTGATCAAATTTACTAAATAATGAAGTTTACAAGATATTAAATAAACTAGAAACTAATCAAAACCCTTGCTACTAAACGGGTCAAACCCGACAGGCCAGGCCTAGGCCTTTATTATCTAACAAAAACAACCTTTTCATTTGGGCCCCACCCACCCACACAAAATAACCTCTTCAACGGATGTATCTACAAAGTGTTTTGTCTTTTGTGCTTCACTTCCTCAGCGAGCAGCAAGTGGTGAGCAAACAGCGAGGTGGGCCGTGTGGCGGCGATCAAATGGCGAGCTCGGCTAGCTTGCCATGTCTGAACGGCGAGCATGCCAACATCACCATACTCATTGCTCTTGGGGTTACTACAACCAGTCAACTATTTCAAAATTATTTACACCAAATAAAATTCGTAATTGAGATCCTCATGTCATGACCTCACTCTAATAATTATAGTTCCAATATTTTTACCTCCTGGTGATTCGCTGAACCATTTTTTAACCAAAAACCCTTTTAAGATGAAAACAATCCATCATGAAATGATGTAAAAGTTTGCCCCAATTTGGTAGGTATCATTTAAACTTGTCATAATACATGTCACATAAAGAAACATACTCCATGCCCGATACGGCCTTGGGTTATTTAACCACGAAAACTCTCGAGGATTAGACAAGTCTGCTAGACAGCATAAGACAAATCAGGTATGGTTAAGGTGAGATACTGTAGATTCGTAACGAGGCTTCGGTAGAGAGTCGGATCCGAAACCGGGGTACAATCAGCCCCTAACTTGGACTATGAGTCAATCGGGGTTCGGCAAGAGTGACAATGGCGCATGCCAACGCACTCAAGAACCTCCGTTGCATACTTTTTTTCTGACAAAGAAACATCACCTTATCGGTGCGTGAGACAGAGATGCCCAGAAAATAATTCAGCGGACCAATGTCCGTCATGAAAATTCCTGATGTAAAAAGGTAATAATCCGCTGTAAAAATGTTATAAAAGAAGCAGTCAACAAAATATTATCCACACAAAGAAGTAACTAAGAAACATCGAAACCCTGTTTATAAATGAACAGGGACGAATCACATCTGTTGTGATAAAAACAATATGAGTAGCATAACTCGCAAACCTCTCAACCAAGAAGGTACCTGTTTAAGACCAGATAACAATGTCGGTAAAAGACAAACGTGATCAGGACGACACATATCCTAAAAACCGGATGGTTGATGTATATAGATCGTCTTGGACAATGTATCTTGTAAAAAGGCATTTTTCACATCGAGGTGATGAATACTCACGTTCTCAACACAATCTCGATCATTAATTAAACTAAGGGCGTTGGCAATGGGTCATTCACCCTCACTCCCATCATTTACCACCAACCAATCCCCTTATGCCACATCATTCACTCACTTTTTCCATCATTCATCCTTATTTTTGTTGGCAATGGGTCATTCACCCTTCACTCACTTTTTTTTTTTTTTTTTTTTTTTTTTTAATCCATTAAAATTATTAAAAGCCTAAAATTTCATTAAAATTAAATAAACATTACATAATATTATTAAAAAACATAAAATAACTAAATTTCCATTAAAATTAAAAACTTTAAATCTTACAAACTATATGGCCAACCGTGTTATGCGCATATCTCGCGTTTCCTTTTGATGACGAAATCCTTAAAAACCGGGTCTGGGATATTGTCATGCGGGTCCATAACGAACTTCATGTCACGATTGTAGGTCTCCCCATCAAGAAACTTGAAATATTCTGCGTCCTTTTTCTTTTGAACCTCCAACTGTGCCTGCAATAAACTTTGCTTTTCGGCCGTGTAACTTGCAAGGGTATCACGCATCGAACTTCGGCTTGAATCTCCAGAATTCACCTTTTTTTGCCTTTCAAGTGACGTGATGGAGTTAGGTTCTCGTTGAGGTTCGGTAAGTCACAGTAGAAATCTTCCACATTTATTGGCGTCTCGTTTGTTTGCGTCTGAGCGCTACTTGACTCCGACGACCTTCTTTTCTTGCTCGATCCCGTGGATTCAGCAGCCTGACTAACCAACGGTTGTTCTTTCCACTTTTGTTGATCTTTGAGAATGGGCCACGCTTTAGTATCCGCGAAAGCTTTCCTAAATTATTTTTCAAAATCGAGTTGGGCTCTCTCATAAACTTGAAGATCGTCGCACCCACTTTCTTTCAAGTGCACCTACATATTTATAAAACAATATAAAACAAGTATATATGAAAAACAATGTAATACAAGTATATATATAAAACAATGTAATACAAGTATATATAAAACAATGTAATACAAGTAAATTTATATTTAACATATGTAAAAAATATAAATATAAAAAATATACCGCTTGTATAAAGTAACCGTTGAACGCAGTGAAAGACGCGTGCATACGAGTCCATTTCGAGTTCAATTGATGTATCGTGCGTTCAGTTCTCGGCATAAGGGTCATAATATGCTTTAGAACTCGCTTCCAAAATCCTTGCTTTGTTTGACGGTCGCCAACTTTTTTGTCCACCGAAATTTTAATCCAATCCTTAGCTAACGCCTCCTCCTCATCGGCCATCCAAATCTTATTGACTTTTTTTTTAGGTCGCGTTACCTCAACCTCTTCGACTTCTTGGACTTCTTCATCTTGTTCGACTTGTTCATGTTGTTCGACTTCTTCAACTTGTTGTGTCTCGGGTACCATGTCAACATGGTCGAAATATTCATCATCATCGGTATCCTCACGAATGGGTAACGGAGCGCTATCCCGTTCACGACTTTTTTGTTGGGTATAGCGCGGCTCAAACGGGTCGAAATGAGTAGGTAATTGCGGGAGTTGTTGTTGGGGGTAGGAAAATGGTGGAGATTGAGGTTCGTTAAATTGGGGCGGTAACCGGGTTGTGATTGAAAAGATGGCGGGGGCAGTAATCGGGTTGTGTTTGAAAAGATGGTTGGGGCGGTAATCGAGTTGTGTTTGAACTCGAGGTCGAGTTGCGCCCCTCGCTACTCGGTTAGTTTTTCTTGGATCTCGTTTTTTTAGGCTCCATTTTTTTAAGCTCGTTTTTTTTTTTTTTTTTTTTTTTTTTTTAATTACAGAAAGATGTTTTTTTTTTTTTTTTTTTTTGTTCACATCCATTGTTGGCAACAAATATATAGTCAAACAAGAAAAAGTAATCGTTGTTTGATTTCCAACGGTCAAAAGATGCTCTCAATGGTCAAAAGATGCTCCAACGTTCGAAAAAGAGAACCCTTCCCGTAAATGAAACTTTCATGCAAATGATCCATCATTTGCGGTGCCGAGCACACGGTGACGGTGTTCCCGCAAATGATCCTTCCCATGCCGTGCCTTCATTCATGTGCTGCCAACCCCTTAATATATTTCTTTGTGTCTTCAAATATATGTTATAGAATTATAATCAAACTTATCAATAATAAAATATATGAGTTCTCATCGAAAAAATATATTTTAGATATAGTTGTTAGTTGTTGTACAAACATTATCATATATACTAAAACCCACTTTGTTGGGCCGTTCAAAAACCTGTTACACACCCATTTTCTTCACCTGGGTGTATACTAAAAAGGAGCCATGTTCCGTTCCCCGTTCCGTTTTGTTCTACTATTCATTAGCGCACAGTGGTTCAAATAGTGCTTCCCGTTTCTCCGTTCCGTTTTCCTTTTCCTCCGGATAAGATATTTCATGGCCTACATTCTGGATCCTTCATCCTAAAAAAACACACACAAAAACCTCTATCTCTCTCACTCTCTCTCTAAAAAATTTACCTTGATCCTTACCATTAACAAACTAAAATAGCAAAATCATGATCATCAAAAATCACAAACCTATAAAAGAGGGGAAAAAACGTGAATGATGACGGTTTATTTTGGTTGTTTATTGTTGACAACTAATTTTGGGGTCTAAAGATTATTGTGTAAGTTTCTTTTTATATTCTGTTAAATTAAATTCTGTGTTACTATGCGTTTTAAGTTATGGTTGATTTTTGATGGGGTTTACGTTAATGAAGATATGGTTTAAATTAATGAAAATATTGAACCAATTTTCTTTAAAAGGTTTAACTTTTACCTTATGATTATAGGTTTCAAATGGAAGAGAAGCCCCGATCTCTTGCTTGATGGTTTTAGGTTGTCATTCGCTAAGATTGTTGATATGATTTGTGGGTTTTTGATCATTTGTGCAAAAAGATGAAATTTTGACTTTTTATGTAGTTAATTTGATTATCTGATATAACTTTTGGGTTCGTGTTTTCTTTAAATGGGTTTCTGATGTTTTTTTTTGAAAAAGATGAAATCTTATAATGTTCACTTTGAGGTCTAGATTGAGTCGCCATTAAAGATGATGCCGATTCTGTAATTTTATTGTTAATATGCTTGACATTACCTAAAATTTGTTTTTTTAAATGAATTTCATCTACAGGTAATACAGAACCAAGGAGTCCGTTGCTTCTAGTGTTAGCATCTTTGTACTTTCCTGAAGTTATGCTACCGAATGGAGTCGTCGGGTACAAAATTGTGCAAAGGATAACCCACATACTAAAGCTAAAAGAAATTGACATTTATCCATGGTAAGCATTTTGTTTGAATATGCCGAGGAAGATGTTCTGCAATGATGTTGTGTGCGAAAAGTCCACATTGGCTTTACAAGGTTTGTTCTCATATTTATTTACTACTTTTTAATAAATTTTGATATACAAGAATCCTGTTGTTGGTATTTAAGGACCTGCATATTCTCAACATGAACTAAATTAGTAGACTTGAGGACGTCTATGCTACTTAAGATCATCATGATCATACTTTCTTTTTTGTATAAAGCAAAAAATTGTTATATGCTTAACAAATGATTACCCTACATACATGAATGTAATCAGAACTGAAAGTGCACAAAAAACCATTTAGTGGTGAGTACACAACATTTGTGGGTGTTCAAGAGTGCATTAGATTGAGTGCTAATTTTAAGTTTTCCTATGAAGAGTTTGCTTTTGTTGTTGCACAAATAAAGAGTGTTTGGATCAGAAAAAAGAGTGTTCATGAATAGTGTTTAAAGTGGATTGTAAGTCATAAATGATGCACATTTAGATCAGGCTACTGCATAATTAAGATGTGTGTGGAGCAAACCAAGTCACTAAAGAAACGAAGAATTGCCCAAAAATATAAACCAAACCTGCATTCCACATTAGAAATGGGTGCATTTGAGGGCTGAAGTGGGGTCTAGAATGTGTACGTTTAGGGGCTGAAATGGGTGGGTTTGGGTGCTGAAACGGAAGCTGAAATTGCTACGTTCAGCGGCTGAAATGGGGCCTAAAATGAATGGGTTTAGGAGCTGAAATGGGTGTGATGAGTGTCTAAATACTCATCATTTTATACCAATTTGAACTGCCAAAATATCCAAAAACACTCAAATATGCATCATAATACTGAAAATATCCCAGGAATGTGTTTTATATGTTTCAGATGCAAAATAATCAAAAACAGATGAAAAATGAACAAAGTTTGCATAATTGGCAGTTTCAGTCCCTCAACTTTCAAAAGTTGTCAAATCTAGTCCCTGGTTATTCTAAAAACTTGAAAAAGTCACCAAAGGTCCTTTTAAATCAAAAAGTTACATAATTAGTCTTTTGGTGCAAAGTTTCACAAAATTGCAAGTTTAGTCCCTGAACTTTGAAAAATAACAAAAATGGTCCCTGGGATATTAAAACTTTGGGAAAAACAAATTTTGTCCTTGTACTTCTCATATATGGCAGGATTGGTCCTTGATTGCAAAGTTTGGTGAAATTACAAAACAGGTCCCTGAAGTTAGGTGATTTGGCAGAATTAGTCCCTGGGGTTTCATATGTGAAAAAAATTCAACACATGTCCTCATAATATTCTCATATGGCATAATACACCCCATGAAACACTTTGAAAGAATGCCAATTCACACCCCTCAAAATTCAGAAAATTACAAATTAAGTCCTTGTGATATTAAAAACCAAACCGGGCCCTTATATTACTACAAATCCAAAACCAAGTCCAATCCACAAACACCAAAGCCCACTCCCTTGTTTTGGCCCAACTCCACCTAAGCCCATCCCTTCCTAACCGTTCTAAATAATACCCCCCGATCAAATACTGGTCAAACCCACACCACCTTCCCTCCAAACCACTCCACCACCTCTGCAAAACCACCTTATCCCACCACTACCACTTGCTAGCCTACAATCATCACCAAACCACACCCTCTGCACCTCAAATCACCTCCACATTAAATGCTCCCCTCCCACAACACGTGAACAGTGCAAATTGCCCTGTTTTATATTTCCCGCCAAAAACACAATTGAGGGTCAGGATCAAGTCAGAGCTTTTTAATGGTCAAGATGAGGTGGGATATGATCAGAAGACTCTCCCAAACCCTAATGCTCAACTATAAAAGGGAAGAGATGCAAGGAAAGAGGGTAGTCCCATTTTTTAGTTAAATTATAGTCGTTTTAATTGTAATTTAGTGTTTCAGTGTAATCTTAAAGCTTTTAAGCATTGTGGTAGTTAATTCAAGTGTAACGTCAATTTTCTCAGTAATCAATTCCAAGTCTTATTTTATATCTCAGTTTGTGCAATTTTCCTTTCATTTCAAGTTTCTTAATCTACTGTAGTGTTGTTATTACTAGAACTTATGGACTCTTAGGCTGATATAAGCTCCTATAAAGCTTAAATAAGCTTTTACAAAACCATAAAATACAGCTTAGATATAAAATATAAAAAAATACAAAAAAGTCAACAAAAGTCAACAATTACAGGTTTTGAAGATGAATACTGGAGCAGGGTAAATTTTGGATGGCCTTGGGTTAGTGGTCTTGTGGAAGGCCTATAGGGTTGGATTTGAGGTTCTTGGTTCTTGGTTTAAGTTGGATTGCATCTTGTAAGCTTTCAAAAACTCATTCCTTAAATCTTACTGTAGCATTGCTTATTTAGTTTCCTATTTAGCTTTTCTGTGTTCATTTAGTGTTAAATAGTGATAATCTTGGTTAAAATTAGTATCTTGTTTGTTGAAAATCATAGTTACTTAAATTTCTCATTTTGGCAGTCAAATTAGTATAATTAGTATTCTTGTGCATTTGTTGTTGTTTCCTGTGATTAAGTGTTCATTTGTGATTAAAATATCATAATAAGCTATAGTGGATCAGGTTCATAAGCCCTAGCACCCATTTGTTTTGAAAATCATAAAACAGTCAATCTTTAAGGAGTGTTTGGTTTTGAGTGATCCAAGATGTTGTGGTGTTTAAGTGTTGTTGTTTCTGGTTTACACAAGTCATATAGGGTCAATATAACTCAGAGCAACCATAAAAACCCAGGTTTATTCAAGAAAAAGTCAAAATCACTTTCAAATCTTCATAAATAGTCATCTGTAAGGATTTTTGGTTTCAAACTCATCACATTTGTTCACAAGTTGTCAAGGTTGCTCGTTTTCAAGTCATTATAGTCTAAATTAACATAATCAGTAAGGAAATCTAGATCAAAGTTCATAAAAGTCAGCTTAAGTTTGTAATTTCAAAAAGTCAAAAGTTCAATTGTTTCAGAAAACCAAATCTTGGAGGAATTTTTGTGATTTTTGTATTAGCTTTGAGACATTGCCCTTTTCAGAAGTTAAAGATTGCCACCTAGTATACAAAAGCCCATAGTCATCTTATTTTCAGGATTTTTGTACAAGCTTGTGCATTAGCTAAAAGTGACATGCAGGGCAAACACTTGCCCTGTGCACAAGTTTTGACCAAATTTCCCAAAGCCTTAGCTACTTCAATAGTGGGACCCACCCTTAGCTTTTTGGTTTTTTGGAAAGCCAAACAACTCATCTTGATAGATCAGTGCTTATTTTTCCATTGTAAGCTTATTTGATAGGGCTGCAACCCTCATCAAGTTTGGTCATTATCTGAATCAACACTGAGGACTCAGTGTGAACCCCCAACTTCATAGGCTTGCCCAAAGTTCATTAACAAGCAATAAGCCCTGCTTATTGGCTTATTGTGTAGCCTACCATTCCCTCTCTAGGTTTCAATTTCCATTTTGAACCCCTGATCTCTTCTGTGGACCCCACAGAGGTCCAAAACCCTTAGGTTTGGCCTGATTTGGTCTGTGATTAAGCATAAGTGCTTATTTGAGGTTTTTAGCTTAACCAGTGTACTTTTCCACCTTTCTTTGCTTATTCTAGTTCTGATTAGTAGTTTGTAATGTAATTCATAGCTTGTGTGTACTGTGTAGCTTATTATTAGCTTTTGCATCTTTAAAAATAAAAAATATTCCACTGTTTGGATAAAGGGGGTGCACACAGCTTATTTTTAAGCTATAACAAATGTGTTTTTGTAAAAAGTTCTTGTTTTTAAGTTATTTTCATCAGTCAAAAAGAAAAACACCAAAAAAACCAAACATAAAATTAGTGATAGCTTCTATTTAATAGATTCTATCTTTTTCATTTTTTCATTTCAGCTTATTAATAAGCACTTTATCATTTTCATAATTTTCCTAATTTCCTATTATATTAAAGTATTTGTAAAAAATTTCTTAGATTTTTCTTAATCAGTTTACTAGTTATTAGAATTAAAAAATAGTTTAAATAATTAATAGGTAATATTAGTAATTAATTAGTTTTACTAAATTTTAATTAACAACAGTAGGTTTTTATAATTTTTCTAGGTTTTATAAATTAGTTAAGACTTTTAGAAAATAGTTTCATAATTTCCACTATTCATTTCCAATTTTCTTATTTAATTTAGTTAAACTAGATTTAAATTAATTAATAAGTAATTAATTAGTAAAATAGCCTAAATATAATTTTTAGAAACGTTTTATAATTTTTTAGGATTCATGTGATGGTTAATTCGTTTTATAAATTTTTCCATAATTTTCTAAGTCATTTTAGTATTATTAGTAATTTAAAATAGTTTAATTAGTTTAATTAAGATAATTAGTTTTTAATTAATAGGAAAACCATAAAAAGACAAAAATATTTATTTTTAATTTTTATACTTTCTTCAAGTTCATTTTAAGGTTTAGAAATTAGTTTTGCAAATTTTTAGTTTAATTTTTAATCTTTATCCTTTTTAGTTTAATATAAATTAGGTTTAAATTACTTTTAAATAGTTTTAATTAATTAAGTAATATTTAAATATTAAAATAATCATTTTCATGATTTCATTTTCATTTTAAATTTTCTTTTAAATTTTAAGTTTTAAAAAGTTTCACTTACACCCCCTGTAGTTTGTAATTGTTCAAAACCCACTTTTCTCTGTCTGTTATCTGATTTCCCAATTTGTGCTTTTGTGATCATATCTGTTATTGTTTATATCATTCCATATTGTCCAAGTACCAAGAAATCAGTAGTATAATCATTCCTCAATCATCTTGGTTACTGTCCTCAGTACCACTTATTCCCACATACGTTCAAAAATACAATTTCAATCTCGTTGGGACATAACGACCCGGGGATTTCCCTGTACTTCCACGGATTATAAACACTTCACTTTCCCCTCCCAGGTGGGCCTATCAACAGCACCCGGTTGACTGGTTGGTTTGGGAGGAGTCAAAATTTGGCGCCGCTGCCGGGGAGGTTGTTGCGTATTTCAAAACGTTTTAGGTTTAGTGGTTTTCAAAACCCCTCCTGTACAAATATCACCACTTTGTAAATTTTTGTGAAAATCAAAATCATATCTGAAAAAAGTTCATTAACACTTCTCCTGAAGTGTTAAAAACACCAAAAAAATTATAAACAACAAAACAGACTGTGAAGTTAAATTACTTCATTTATTTTAAGATTACAACCTGAAACAGTTGGTATAAGGTAAGTTCTGACATTAAATTGCGAACTGAAGAGGAATCCATTCTTTCCTCCTGCCAGCCTGCGAGTAATCTTAAAGGAACGATTTCGGTTAACGAATCAGTTCCAAAAATATTGTCCACGTTTTTTCACCCATACACGAAAAGCCAAAAACATTTTACTGTGAATATAATTACATGAAAGTATACCACCCCAAACCAAGGCAAAACACCTACCAACTGGGGGTGTGAATATAATAAGTTCCCAAACTTAAGATAAAAACTTGCCATTATATCCCTGTGGGTGGTGTACCTTTTTCAAAGAAGCCATTCACTTGTGATTATTGGATTTAAAGTTCACTGTGGTTTTGCCTCGATCTTGTTTTGAAAAATTGTTTTTAGTGCATGCGCACTCGTTGTCAAACACGACGTAATCGTCATAGAAACGTAACTGAGTTACGTACTGTTGAAGAAGAACACACACTAAAAATGAACGACGAGCCCCCAGACCCTCCCAAGGAGGATGTAGTGCCTGACACCCGAACAATGGAGGAACTATGTCAACCTACCATGCACGGGAGAGGTGGACCCATTGCACCACTCACAATTGGAGCCACAGATTTTGGACTGAAACACAACATGATACAACAAGTCCAGAATTCATGTCAGTTCCACGGTTTGCCGGGTGACGATGCTAACAAGCATCTCGATAAATTTGTAACCGTCACCCAGAGCATGAAACAAAATGGCGTCACCGAAGACGGCCTACGTTTATACCTGTTCCCCTATTCTCTCACTCATCATGCGACTGCTTGGTTCGTTCGACTTCCAAAGAATTCGATCCATACCTTTGATGAGATGGTTACTAAGTTCTTGGCTAAATATTTTCCACCATCCATGGTTACAAAGCTGAGAAACGATATTAGTAACTTCAGACAGCTTCCCGAAGAGTCCTTATTTGAGGCATGGGAACGCTACAAACTTGCTATTGATCGGTGTCCTAATCATAGCATGCTTCTTGTCACCATTATTGATACTTCTATAATGGTTTGATACTTTGTCATCGTGACACCATCAATGCTGCTGCTGGGGGCACCTTTATGAAAAGGACCCCTGAAGAGTGCTATGGCTTAATTGAAAACATGACTGCCCATCATAACTTTTGGGACTCCTCTGCAGAGAGGAATGACTCATGTAAGTCAGTCACTCCGGCAAGTAATGAAATAGCTGCTCTTACCAAAAAGTTCGATGATTTGTCTGCTGCGGTTCTCCGAATTCACCAGAAAAATCACAATCAGCAGAACAAAACTATCAGTTGTGAAACATGTGGTGGTCCACACCCATATCATGAGTGCCCAGCCTCCGGTGGCTTCACTCAAGAGAACGTATTCGCCGCCCAAGGTTCCTACAATACGGGAGGTAATTCCTACCAACCGCAAGGGGACCGAAATCTGTTGAGCTATCGTTCCAATAACTACATTGGACCACCCAGGTTTAATCAACCCCATAACTAAAATGGTCAAAACAGAAACCAGAACTTTAACCAGAATCAGAACCAGAACCGAATGAACCAAGGTTTTAACAACCAAGGGAATTTCAACTCTGGTCAACACCAAGTTCAAAACAATCAAAACCAAGGAAATTATAACCGTAATCAAGGTCAAAACAATTACCATCAGGGTAATTTTCAACAACAAAACCACTTCCAGGGTAATAACAACCAGCAACATGGGAATTTCCAGAACAATCGGGCTCAAAATTTTCCAAATCAAAATCAAGCCATTGTTCCAACTGGACCATCATCTGATGAGTTATTAAAATAGTTTATGAAATCCCAAGATGAATTAAACAAAGTGCTGGTTAGTTAAATCTCTGCATTGAAGAAGTCTTTAAATGATCGACCCTCGGGCTCAGGTATTTTACCTAGCAACACAATCGCTAATCCGAGCGGCGATGCAAAGGCGATCACCACAAGAAGTGGAGTTTCTTATAAAGGAACCACAACTCCTTCTACCACCTCTCCTGTCCAGGTAGAGGAATGTGATACTGAGGATACTACGGATACGGTACTTCCTACTAATAACGGAGGTACCACTGACATCCTCCTCCAGTTGTCCCGGTCCCGACTCCCCCTAAAAGAGTCGTGTTTGAAACTCCCAAAGGTCCTGTTGAAATACCAAAAGCCAACCCAAAACCATCGATTCCATATCCCTCACGATTGCAAGATCGGAAGCTCCGTGAAAAAGCTAATCATCAGATGGAAAAAATTTTCCAAATTTTCCAAGAGCTACACTTTGATATTAGTTTCGCGGATGCTCTCATATTAATGCCCAAATTTGCATCGACAATCAAAAACTTACTGGGAAAAAAAGAGAAACTCTTTGAAATGGCAAGAACTCCACTCAACGAAAACTGCTCTGCTGTTCTGTTGAAACAGCTTCCCGAGAAGCTTGGAGACCCCGGGAAATTTCTAATACCATGTATTTTCCCGGGGATGGTTGAGTGCTTTGCCTTGGCCGATCTTGGCGCAAGCATCAACTTAATGCCCCACTCAGTTTGGAAAAAGCTTTCTCTTCAGGCACTTACTCCCACATGCATGACTCTAGAGCTTGCAGACCGTTCAATTTCACGTCCCCTCGGTATTGCCGAGGACGTATTTGTAAAAGTGGGAAAGTTCCATTTTCCGGAAGACTTTGTCATTGTTGATTTCGATGCAGATCCAAGAGTTCCTCTCATACTTGGGAGGGGATTCTTAAGGACGGGTCGTGCATTAATCGATGTTTTCGATGAGGAAATCACATTTCGAGTTGGCAATGAAGCAATAACATTCAACCTTGATCAAACCTCGAGATACTCCTCGAATTATGATGCTGAATCGGTCAACCGAATTGATGTCATTGACATTGCATCCGAGGAGTATGCTCAGGAAATCCTTGGATTCGCTGATAGTTCTCCGAGTGGAAATCCCACTCCCTCCTCTCACCCCATAATCGCTAATTCTTCTCCTTCCCTCACTCCATTTGAGGGAAGTGATTTCGTCCTTGAGGAATTAGAGGCCTTTCTCAAAAGTGATTCAGTTCCCGAGGGAATTGATGACCAAGAGATTGACCCGGAGAGGGATATATTTCTCCTTGAGAAATTATTGAACAAAGATCCCTCTCCCATTCCTGTTCTACCTCCACAACTTCATAACGTGGAAGTCAAATATGTTGAGAAAAATGATGATTTCCTCGAGGTCGAACTTAAGGACCTGCCTCCTCATCTAGAATATGCATTCTTGGAAGGTAACGATAAGTTACCGGTCATTATTGCAAAAGACTTAAAGGATGAGGAGAAAACCGCGCTGCTTAAGGTTTTAAAGTCCACAAACAAGCAATTTCTTGGAAGCTCTCAGACATAAAGGGTATTAACCCGGATTTTTGTACACACAAAATCCTAATGGAAGAGGACTTTAAACCTGCCGTGCAACATCAAAGAAGGGTAAATCCAAATATCCATGAAGTTATCAAAGAAGAAGTTATCAAACTTCTCGATGCAGGATTGATTTACCCTATATCAGACAGTCCTTGGGTTAGCCCAATACATTGTGTTCCAAAAAAGGGTGGCATCACGGTTGTCACTAATGAGGATAACAAGTTGATACCAACTCGGTTGGTTACAGGGTGGCGAGTATGTATCGATTACAGAAAGCTTAACGAAGCCACCCGCAAGGACCATTTTCCTCTGCCCTTTATGGATCAAATGCTCGAAAGACTAGCGGGGAATGAGTATTATTGCTTCCTCGACGGCTTCTCGGGTTACTTCCATATTCCCATTGATCCTAAGGATCAAGAGAAGACTACCTTCACATGCCCTTACGGGACGTTTGCCTATCGTCGCATGCCTTTTGGGTTATGCAACGCTCCGGGCACTTTCCAGAGATGCATGATGTCTATTTTCCACGACGTGATCGGGAAAACCATGGACGTATTCATGGATGACTTCTCAGTCATCCGGAATTCTTTCGACTCATGCCTCTCCCATTTAGAAAAGATGCTTCAACGGTGTGAAGACACTAATCTTTGTCTAAATTAGGAGAAGAGCCATTTTATGGTTAAGGAGGGCATTGTCCTCGGCCATAAAATTTCAAAAAGTATGATTGAGGTCGATAAGGCCAAAATTGATGTTATTGCTAAGCTGCTTCATCCCACCACTGTTAAAGGCATAAGGAGTTTCCTCGGCCATGCCGGGTTCTATCGGAGATTCATTCAGGATTTCTCCAAAATAGCCCGGCCCATGACTCATCTTCTTGAAAAGGAAACTCCTTTCATCTTTTCCCCCGACTGCATCGAAGCTTTTTCTACTTTAAAGAAAAGGCTCACCGAGGCACCGATCCTTGTTGCCCCCGACTGGGACTTACCCTTCGAACTTATGTGCGATGCTAGCGATTTCGCTATTGGTGCAGTTCTGGGGCAACGCAAAACAAAACATTTTCTGCCAATACACTACGCAAGTAAGACCATGAGTGAAGCTCAAACGCACTATACCACCACAGAAAAAGAATTATTAGCTGTGGTATATGCCTTTGAGAAATTTAGACCTTACTTAATCTTGACCAAATGCGTGGTGTATACGGACCATTCGGCTTTGAAATACCTGTTCACTAAACAGGACGCAAAGCCAAGACTGCTCCGTTGGGTCCTGCTCCTTCAGGAATTCGATATAATCATATGAGACAAAAAAAAGGAGCAGAAAACCTTGCTGCTGATCACTTGTCCCGATTAGAGAATCCTCATCAGGATATTCTCGAGAGAAAAGAAATTAATGAAACTTTTCCTCTGGAGACTCTCAATCTAATCTCTACCCGGGATGATACCACTACCCCATGGTTTGCCGACTTTGCAAATTACCATGCGAGAAATTTCGTTGTGAAAGGGATGTCATCCGAACAGAAAGAAAATTCTTTAAAGATGTGAAACATTACTTCTGGGACGACCCCTACTTGTTCAAAATCTGTGCGGATCAAGTCATCCGACGGCGTGTGCATGGCCAAGAAGCCATGGAAATTCTTAAAACTTGTCATGATGGACCCACGGGGGGACATCATAACCCTAACTACACCGCCAAAAAGGTGTTTGATTCGGGATTCTTTTGGCCCACAATCTACAAAGACGCCCATGAACTTATCAAAACCTGTGAGGCTTGTCAGCGACACGGGAATATTTCCAAAAAGAATGAGATGCCACAAAACGCCATCCAAGTCTATGAAATATTTGATATGTGGGGCATTGATCTTATGGGGCCGTTCCCGTCTTCACGAGGGAATAAATACATACTCGTGGCTGTCGATTATCTGTCAAAATGGGTTGAGGCAAAAGCCTTACCCACCAATGATGCCCAAGTAGTCAATAAATTTCTGAAGTCTCTCTTTGCCAGATTTGGAACACATCGTGCCATTATCAGTGATCGTGGCACACACTTCTGTAATGAACAATTTGCAAAAGTGATGTTGAAATATGGTGTAACTCACCGTCTTTCAACTGCATACCACCCACAAATAAGTGGGCAGGTAGAGGTCTCGAATCGGGGTATTAAGAGAATTCTGGAGAGGACGGTTGGAGAAAACCGTGCCTCTTGGTCGGATAAGCTGGATGATGCATTATGGGCTTTCCGCACTGCTTACAAAACACCCATCGGGTGTACTCCATATAAGCTAGTGTATGGGAAGGCATGTCATCTTCCGATCGAATTAGAGCATAAGGCCTACTGGGCCTTGAAACATGCAAATTTCAACCTTCACACAGCGGGTGATCACCGAAAGGTTCAACTAAAAGAATTAAATGAACTTCGTGATCAAGCTTATGAGAATTCTTTGATTTACAAAGAAAAAACCAAGAAGTTACACGACTCTAAAATTAAAAACCGTGTTTTCAACATCGGTGACAGAGTCCTTCTCTTCAATTCATGATTGAAGATATTCTCGGGAAAGCTTAAAACCCGTTGGTCTGGGCCATTCACTGTCACAAAAGTATTTCCATACGGAACTGTTGAATTATCTCAACCTGACGGTTCCAACTTTAAAGTGAATGGCCATCGGTTAAAGCACTACTTTGGAGGGGATGTACCATAAATGGTTGTCCCAGATCTCCAAACTTTCCCCACGAAACAATGAATTCGGGGATCGAGTCAAGCTAGCGACTCGATGAACAAAAACAGTAGCAACAACATGGGTTTTCACCCATGTCTCTGACTTCTTTCTACTTTCTAACACCCTAGTGTGGGGGAGTGGCCATCCCCTGCAGCTATTTGAAATGTATATATCTCAAAAAAAATAAAAAAATAAAAAAAATTAAAAAATGTGTGTGATTGTATGTAAATATGAATAAAGTGAAAAATAAAATTTCCACAGTTAGCTTATAATATTATATTTTTATGTTCAAAGAGTCGGCATAATAGCCGGGACTTTGAATATTGAGGACAATATTCAATTCTAAGTGTGGGGGGAAAATTCTAGCGAATTTTATTAAATTATATCCTCTAGTACCCCCATTTTTGGCCCAAAATTTTCAAAATTTTTTCACTTTATTGCAAAATTTTTGTGGTAATCAGTCCGCCATGTCTAAACGACAAAAGGATTGGCTAATCCAGGAGCAAAGGGCTCTTGGTAAAGATATCTCAAATCCGTTGATGGCCTTCAATTTTCCCAAAATTGTATGGTAAATCAACTCGCCATATCCCAAAAAGTGAATGAGTTGGCTAGCCCAGAAGATTATGGCTTGTGGTAAAGGCCGTGGAAAAACCATAATTGGTAATCAGCTCACCAAGATGTTGACTATTCCATCAAGAGTTGGCTAGTCCAGAAGCAAACGGCTTTTGGTAAAGACAAATCAAATCCGTTGACAGCTGGTGGTTTGCTCAAAATCACATGGTTATCAGGTGGACCGTAGTTCTTACTTGAATCGATACCTCTGGCTACTCCAGAAGTGATGGCTTTTGGTAAAGAGTTTTTCAAATCCATTAAATTTTTCTCAAAAGATTGCTAGGGACTAGCAACGTTTTAGTGTGGGGGATTGATGAGTGTCTAAATGCTCATCATTTTATACAAATCTGAACTGCCAAAACATCCAAAAACACTCAAATATGCATCATAATGCTGAAAATTTCCCAGGAATGTGTTTTATATCTTTCAGATGCAAAATAATAAAAAACAGATGAAAAGTGAACAAAGTTTGCATAATTGGCACTTTCAGTCCCTCAACTTTCAAAAGTTCTCAAATCTAGTCCCTGGTTATTCTAAAAACTTGAAAAAGTCACCAAAGGTCCTTTTAAATCAAAAAGTTACATAATTAGTCCTTTGGTGCAAAGTTTCACAAAATTGCAAGTTTAGTCCCTGAACTTTGAAAAATGACAAAAATGGTCCCTGGGATATTAAAACTTTGGGAAAAACAAATTTTGTCCTTGTACTTCTCATATATGGCAGGAATGGTCCTTGATTGCAAAGTTTGGTGAAATTACAAAACAGGTCCCTGAAGTTTGGTGATTTGGCAGAATTAGTCCCTGGGGTTTCATATGTGAAAAAAATTCAACACATGTCCTCATAATATTCTCATATGACATAATACACCCCATGAAACACTTTGAAAGAATGCCAATTCACACCCCTCAAAATTCAGAAAATTACAAATTAAGTCCTTGTGATATTAAAAACCAAACCGGGCCCTTATATTACTACAAATCCAAAACCAAGTCCAATCCACAAACACCAAAGCCCACTCCCTTGTTTTGGCCCAACTCCACCTAAGCCCATCCCTTCCTAACCGTTCTAAATAATACCCCCTGGTCAATTACCGGTCAAACCCACACCACCTTCCCTCCAAACCACTCCACCACCTCTACAAAACCACCTTATCCCACCACCACCACTTGCTAGCTTTCAATCATCACCAAACCACACCCTCTGCACCTCAAATCACCTCCACATTAAATGCTCCCCTCCCACAACACGTAAACAGTGCAAATTGCCCTGTTTTATATTTCCCGCCAAAAACACAATTGAGGGTCAGGATCAAGTCAGAGCTTTTTAATGGTCAAGATGAGGTGGGATATGATCAGAAGACTCTCCCAAACCCTAATGCTCAGCTATAAAAGGGAAGAGATGCAAGGAAAGAGGGTAGTCCCATTTTTTAGTTAAATTATAGTCGTTTTAATTGTAATTTAGTGTTTCAGTGTAATCTTAAAGCTTTTAAGCATTGTGGTAGTTAATTCAAGTGTAACATCAACTTTCTCAGTAATCAATTCCAAGTTTTATTTTATATCTCAGTTTGTGCAATTTTCTTTCATTTCAAGTTTCTTAATCTACTGTAGTGTTGCTATTACTAGAACTTATGGACTCTTAGGCTGATATAAGCTCCTATAATGCTTAAATAGGCTTTTACAAAACCATAAAATACAGCTTAGGATATAAAAAATCAAAAAATACAAAAAAGTCAACAAAAGTCAATAATTACAGGTTTTGAAGATGAATACTGGAGCAGGGTAAATTTTGGATGGCCTTGGGTTAGTGGTCTTGTGGAAGGCCTATAGGGTTAGATTTGAGGTTCTTGGTTCTTGGTTTAAGCTAGATTGCATCTTGTAAGCTTTCAAAAACTCATTCCTTAAATCTTACTGTAGCATTGCTTATTTAGTTTCCTATTTAGCTTTTCTGTGTTCATTTAGTGTTAAATAGTGATAATCTTGGTTAAAATTAGTATCTTGTTTGTTGAAAATCATAGTTACTTAAATTTCTCATTTTGGCAGTCAAATTAGTATAATTAGTATTCTTGTGCATTTGTTGTTGTTTCCTGTGATTAAGTGTTCATTTGTGCTTAAAATATCATAATAAGCTATAGTGGATCAGGTTCATAAGCCCTAGCACCCATTTGTTTTGAAAATCATAAAATAGTCAATCTTTAAGGAGTGTTTGGTTTTCAGTGATCCAAGGTGTTGTGGTGTTTAAGTGTTGTTGTTTCTGGTTTAAACAAGTCATATAGGGTCAATATAACTCAGAGCAACCATAAAAACCCAGGTTTATTCAAGAAAAAGTCAAAATCACTTTCAAATCTTCATAAATAGTCATCTGTAAGGATTTTTGGTTTCAAACTCTTCACATTTGTTCACAAGTTGTCAAGGTTACTCATTTTCAAGTCATTATAGTCTAAATTAACATAATTAGTAAGGAAATCTAGATCAAAGTTCATAAAAGTCAGCTTAAGTTTGTAATTTCAAAAAGTCAAAAGTTCAATTGTTTCAGAAAACCAAATCTTGGAGGAATTTTTGTGATTTTTGTATTAGCTTTGAGACATTGCCCTTTTCAGAAGTTAAAGATTGCCACCTAGTATACAAAAGCCCATAGTCATCTTATTTTCAGGATTTTTGTACAAGCTTGTGCATTAGCTTAAAGTGACATGCAGGGCAAACACTTGCCCTGTGCACATGTTTTGACCAAACTTCCCAAGGCCTTAGCTACTTCAATAGTGGGACCCACCCTGAGCTTTTTGGTTTTTTGGAAAGCCAAACAACTCATCTTGATAGATCAGTGCTTATTATGCCATTGTAAGCTTATTTGATAGGGCTGCAACCCTCATCAAGTTTGGTCATTATCTGAGTCAACACTGAGGACTCAGTGTGAACCCCCAACTTCATAGGCTTGCCCAAAGTTCATTAATAAGCAATAAGCCCTGCTTATTGGCTTATTGTGTAGCCTATCAGTCCCTCTCTAGGTTTCAATTTCCATTTTGAACCCCTGATCTCTTCTGTGGACCCCACAGAGGTCCAAAACCCTTAGGTTTGGCCTGATTTGGTCTGTGATTAAGCATAAGTGCTTATTTGAGGTTTTTAGCTTAACCAGTGTACTTTTCCACCTTTCTTTGCTTATTCTAGTTCTGATTAGTAGTTTGTAATGTAATTCATAGCTTGTGTGTACTGTGTAGCTTATTATTAGCTTTTGCATCTTTAAAAATAAAAAATACTCCACTATTTGGATAAAGGGGGTGCACACAGCTTATTTTTAAGCTATAACAAAAGTGTTTTTGTAAAAAGTTCTTGTTTTTAAGTTATTTTCATCTGTCAAAAAGAAAAACACCAAAAAAACCAAACATAAAATTAGTGATAGCTTCTATTTAATAGATTCTATCTTTTTCATTTTTTCATTTCAGCTTATTAATAAGCACTTTATCATTTTCATAATTTTCTTAATTTCCTATTATATTAAAGTATTTGTAAAAAATTTCTTAGATTTTTCTTAATCAGTTTACTAATTATTAGAATTAAAAAATAGTTTAAATAATTAATAGGTAATATTAGTAATTAATTAGTTTTACTAAATTTTAATTAACAACAGTAGGTTTTTATAATTTTTCTAGGTTTTATAAATTACTTAAGACTTTTAGAAAATAGGTTCATAATTTCCACTATTCATTTTCCAATTTTCTTATTTAATTTAGTTAAACTAGATTTAAATTAATTAATAAGTAATTAATTAGTAAAATAGCCTAAATATAATTTTTAGAAACTTTTTATAATTTTTTAGGATTCATGTGATGGTTAATTCATTTAAAAAAATTTTCCATAATTTTCTAAGTCATTTTAGTATTACTAGTAATTTAAAATAGTTTAATTAGTTTAATTAAGATAATTAGATTTTAATTAATAGGAAAACCGTAAAAAGACAAAAATATTTATTTTGAATTTTTATACTTTCTTCAAGTTCATTTTAAGGTTTAGAAATTAGTTTTGCAAATTTTTAGTTTAATTTGTAATCTTTATCCTTTTTAGTTTAATATAAATTAGGTTTAAATTACTTTTAAATAGTTTTAATTAATTAAGTAAGATAAAAACTTAAGATAAAAACTTAAGATAAAAACTTGCCATTATATCCCTGTGGGTGGTGTACCTTTTTCAAAGAAGCCATTCACTTGTGATTATTGGATTTAAAGTTCACTGTGGTTTTGCCTCGATCTTGTTTTGAAAAATTGTTTTTAGTGCATGCGCACTCGTTCACAAACACGGCGTAATCGTCATAGAAACGTAACTGAGTTACGTACTGTTGAAGAAGAACACACATTAAAAATGAACGACGAGCCCCCAGACCCTCCCAAGGAGGATGTAGTTCCTAACACCCGAACAATGGAGGAACTATGCCAACCTACCATGCACGGGAGAGGTGGACCCATTGCACCACTCACAATTGGAGCCACGGATTTTGGACTGAAACACAACATGATACAACAAGTCCAGAATTCATGTCAGTTCCACGGTTTACTGAGTGACGATGCTAACAAGCATCTCAATAAATTTTTAACCGTCACCCAGAGCATAAAACAAAATTGCGTCACCGAAGACGGCCTACGTTTATACATGTTCCCCTATTCTCTCACTCATCATGCGACTGCTTGGTTCGATTGACTTCCTAAGAATTCGATACATACTTTTGATGAGATGGTTACTAAGTTCTTGGCTAAATATTTTCCACCATCCATGGTTACAAAGCTGAGAAACGATATTAGTAACTTCAGACAGCTTCCCGAAGAATCCTTATTTGAGGCATGGGAATGCTACAAACTTGCTATTGATCGGTGTCCTAATCATAACATGCTTCTTGTCACCATTATTGATACCTTCTATAATGGTTTGATACTTCGTCATCGTGACACCATCAATGTTGCTGCTGGGGGCACCTTTATGAAAAGGACCCCTGAAGAGTGCTATGGCTTAATTGAAAACATGACTGCCTATCATAACTTTTGGGACTCCTCTGCAGAGAGGAATGACTCATGTAAGTCAGTCACTCCGGCAAGTAATGAAATAGCTACTCTTACCAAAAAGTTCGATGATTTGTCTGCTGCGGTTCTCCGAATTCACCAGACAAATCACAATCAGCAGAACAAAACTATCAGTTGTTAAACATGTGGTGGTCCACACCCATATCATGAGTGCCCAGCCTCTGGTGGCTTCACTCAAGAGAACGTATTCGCCGCCCAAGGTTCCTACAATACGGGAGGTAATTCCTACCAACCGCAAGGGGACCGGAAACTGTTGAGCTATCGTTCCAATAACTACATTGGACCACCCAGGTTTAATCAACCCCATAACCAAAATGGTCAAAACAGAAACCAGAACTTTAACCAGAATCAGAACCAGAACCGAATGAACCAAGGTTTTAATAACCAAGGGAATTTCAACTCTGGTCAACACCAAGTTCAAAACAATCAAAACCAAGGAAATTATAACCGTAATCAAGGTCAGAACAATTACCATCAGGGTAATTTTCAACAACAAAACTGATGAGGCAAAAAATGAACCACTTTTAGGGGGTCATTTAAGCCCGGAATTGAATTTATTTGATCAAATATTGCCCTAAATCGTTCCTTCTGTGATTTTAGGTACTTTGGGAGAGAAATCTGGAAAAGGAGGCAATTCGGACATTTTTGGAGCATAAAAGTGAAGAGAACGCCAAAGTCTTAATTTTCCTTGCTGGGAACAGTAGGTGACGGCGTCAAGAAGAAAATTCTGACGGCGTCAAAAGTAATTTTCATGACGGCCCAGTACAGAATTGAAGGCGTCACGAGATAGAGCGTCAAGAGTAAAATGCGTGACGGCCTGGAAAATGCTATAACGTGACGGCGTCAAAAGCAGATCAAGGCAGTCCGAGAAGTATTTTGGCGGCGAGATGACGGCGTCACCAATTTGGTCTTGACGCCGTCAGCCTTAATTTCCTATATATAGTTTTCTAATTTTCATTCATAAAAAAGAGAAGTTTTGGAGAAACCCTAAGGCCGAACTTAGTACGAATTTTACAGGTTTTTCAAGGGTTCTCAGCCCTTGAACCCTTTCATGTGTAATTGAGATAAGTATTCTTTTAATTTAATCAATATGTCTATGTGTTGGTTGTCTATATCTTGTTCTTGTCTTAATTCCATCATGCTAGGCTAGATCTATCTTGTGTTTGCTTGGATCTAATGAAACCTAGATGTTAATTATGTGTTGATTACTTGTTTATGGTTGTATTGGATGAATGATTTCGATGTTAGGCTTAAGAAAACTGGCAGATCTCTAATTGGTAACATGCTTGAACGTCTTAGGAAACATGAACTGACGTGCACTAGGTTTTATTGGTTGTATTTAATGCATGAGTAAATTCTAATGATCCCATGTTAGGAGCTTCTTAGCCGGCTCGACATAGGAGTGAAGTAGGCACTCATAGGATTGGGGAATTAAGTGCGCCACCCCATGAATGGTATTAAGGAATACAATCCGTCATCCACGCAACTATAACAAGTAATTAACGTGTAAAAGATATCTAGGGAGTAGTGAAATCTAAGTAAACACAATTTCTCCACTTATTGCTCACAACCTTAGTTAATTTAGTTTTATTTTCATTTCTAGTATTTTATTTTGATTGCATCTTTAGTATTGGGTTAGTTGACTAGCAACTAATTCCGCCCAAATCCTTCAAACTCGAGATTTTTACTTGCTTTCTAAAAAATATAAAAATTCAAAAATAATCATCCCTCATCTTAATGACTATTTTAATCTATACCCCACTAAGGAGGAGATTGCATATTATAATAATCTTATTGATAACCCGCGATCTCCTTTCACTATAATCGAACCTAAGATAAAGAGAGGCGATCCTAAGAATGCTAAGATACCATGTATGATTGGGTATAGGCACATTAACAATGCTTACATTGACTTAAATCTCCAATCAACATTATGTCCTCAAATGTTTATAATGATATAGTGAAAACAAGACCTGAACCTAGAAAAGATCCCAAATACCCCGGTGGAGTTTGTAACTTTGTCGGGAGAGTCAAAGGTCTACATGTCTTTTTTGGTAATTTCACTTTTGTCACCGACTTTATGATTGTGGAAGATCTTGCTAATGTTATTGATTGTCGATTATCCAATGTTGTGTTTGGCAGACCGTTTGTTGAGGAGTCTAAGTTGGAATATGAGGAGATAGAAGGAACGATCCGATTTGCAAGTAACACCGATAGTATCACTTATAGGATGCCTAATAGGATGAAAGAATTTCGCTTTATATCCTGATTTGATAAGGACAACGTTGGTGCTTTTGAGGACATCAATGAAGAGGATAAGAAAAAGGGCATGGATTATGTATGGGAAAAGAGGAGTCTTTTTACAAAGATTGCTTGGCCCTAGGACCAAGGTATGAAGTCGATAAAGAATTTGCCCAAAAGATTATGGGGGCGGTTGAGAAAAAGGTAATTGGTTTCTACAAAGAATATATACAATCAGAGAGTGGAACCAATGATGAGGTCACGTAGTAACCCATGACCTTGAGTCTAGCTACAAGACTCGTAAATAAAGAAAAATGCTTCTTGGGAGGCAACCCATGTTTTGTGTGATTTTTATTTTGTTTCTTTGTTATTTGCTTCCGTATGCATGCTTCATTTTTGTTGTTGGTAGATCATGTTTCTCAATTAAATAGTGGAAATACTTTACTTTGTTGTTTTGGCCTAGTATTAACTCCACCTAAAAGTATTTTTGCAAAAGATAAGTGTAAGGGGAAACCCCAAATATGTTTTCAAGAAACAAATCGATCATGATTCTCCACAATATTAAATGAGCATGTATATTCGTATTTGTTAGAGTCAAATGCCTGTATTGAGTCATAATGAAGTTTTGCAGGATTTTCCAGGAAGTGAGACCAAGTTTTTCCAGAAATTTTCCGGAAACTTAACATAAGAATTTCTGCAGGTCACTTCTGACGGCGTCACGAGTTAACTCTTGACGGCGTCACGTGTAAAAATCTGGAAATTTTACCGGTTTTGTTTTTCTAACGGAGTCTTATGGTTTTTGTGAATTATTAAGTTTTATAATCTCCAGGAAATCTGCAAACTTCATTCCACAAGCATTATATCTTATTTTGTTTTCTAGGATTTAGTAACTTATATAGGTTGCCGCCGATTTTATGCGAGGTTGTCTTGTCTATTTTCTCAGGATTCACAGGTTATGTATGACAAGAAGATGATTTATATTCTGGAAGGGAAGCTTTGATTGTTCATTTTCTTGGAGGAAGATTTAACCTGGCCACCTTATTATCCATACCGAGCGAATCAGGGGAGTATTTGATTTCATTCTTTTTACTTTTTCACTTTTACATTCTTTACTTGAACATTGGGGACAATGTTCATCTTAAGTGTAAGGGGAGGGTAAAATGATGATACCTTACATGTACACTTTCGCTTGAGTTTGTTTTGTTTAATGGTAGATGTGTAATAAAACTATGAGAAATACTTGTTAGTGCAATTTTAGCGCCAAATTTAAAATTTTTTACAACATTTAGGAGTGAAACTTTAGCCATAGCAAGCGTCTCATGGATAGGAGATTGTATGACTAGCACAAAACCGTATTATTCAAAAACAATTTTCACCCAAATATGTGAGGTTCGCCTTTAGATTTGCTAGGAAAAGCATTTACTATTAGTGCTTATGAGTGTGCCGGTAGCATTTAGATTCTAGAACTTGCGTTAGTGATGCATCCCGAGACCGCTAGTGAGACTACATTCGTGTGGTAGGATTTACTACATGATAAGAGGCATTAGGATCACTCTTGTGTTAAACCCGTATCATAATTACTTGACCATTTAAGTCATATTATTTGACTAGTTAAGTCAACTAATTTTTCCCACACCCTCAGCGTTGTACTCATTTTTAGTACACGAAACCCCTAGTACACCCCTCCGAGCCTATCTTTTCATTTCTAACTTTAAGCATTTTACTTAAAGGAATAATTTGTTACACCCCACTTAAATGTACACCCAAATCGCCTTAGCCTTCCGTGTATGCGCTCATTTTTAGTGCATTATTGTTATTTGTTAAACCCTAAGTTAACTATCTAATTGATTACATGGTTGCTAAGTCGAGTCATATCCTTGTACATATTGTTTTGGGACGATTGGGACTCATGGGTAAAGTACTTATTTTTTGGAGTAATGGGGAAGAACATCATTTATTACCCCCATATATACGTTAATCTTAAAAGTACTCAAAGTGTTTTGATTTTCTTAATTCGGGTCATTAGATTAGCTTATTGTAAAGTATGTAAAAATTCAAGTGTAAGGGAAATGTTCATTCCCTATGATGTATTACTTTGGATGGTAGGGTAAGAGTGTATGCACAAATAAAAAAAAAAAAAAAAATACGGATTACCATCCCTTTTTATTCTATGTTCACTTTATGTTTTTGTTATTTTTCATTTATTAGCTTAAGTCGAGTCTAGTCTTGGCTTAGCAACGCCATATTATACATGTAATTAACCAAGATTGTTAGCTCGCCACCAGTAAAACTTCCTTTATCCAACAAAACCGTGTATTTCATATCCCTACACCTAACGTTACAACCCTTTAAAAGACCTCTTTGATAGTTTATCCTAGGTGCTTACGCCATGTGGTGGAGGTTTGATCCTTTCCCAAGCCTATGGTAATCTATTTTGCTATGATAGGTAGTGAGAGATATCTTCCGTTTCCATATTGTAATTTATACTTTATTACACCCGAGAGATGTGAGTATCTAAACACTATTTGTGAGGTGCTAGTGTATGACCTCCGTGCTTGTCTATTGGTCTTTAGTGGAACGATTATTTGTTGTAATTACTTTTATATTAGTGTTAAATGACCCCTAACTAGTATTTTGACTAGAATAAAAGCGCATTTGCTTGAGGACAAGCAAATCTCAAGTGTAAGGGTATATGATGAGGCGAAAAATGAACCACTTTTAGGGGGTCATTTATGCCTGGAATTGAATTTATTTGATCAAATATTGCCCTAAATCGTTCCTTTTGTAATTTTAGGTACTTTGGGAGAGAAATCTGGAAAAGGAGGCAATTCGGACGTTTTTGGAGCATAAAAGTGAAGAAAACACCAAAGTCTTAATTTTCCTTGCTGGGAACAGTAGGTGACGGCGTCAAGAAGAAAATTATGACGGCGTCAAGAGTAATTGAAGGCGTCACGAGGTAGAGCGTCAAGAGTAAAATGCGTGACGGCCTGGAAAATGCTATAACGTGACGGCGTTGAAAGCAGATCAAGGCAGTCCAAGAAGTATTTTGGCGGCGAGATGACGGCGTCACCAATTTGGTCTTGACGCCGTCAGCCTCAATTTCCTATATATAGTTTTCTAATTTTCATTCATAAAAAAGAGAAGTTTTGGAGAAACCCTAAGGCCGAACTTAGTACGAATTTTACAGGTTTTTCAAGGGTTCTCAGCCCTTGAACCCTTTCATGTGTAATTGAGATAAGTATTCTTTTAATTCAATCAATATGTCTATGTGTTGGTTGTCTATATCTTGTTCTTGTCTTAATTCCAACAAGCTAGGCTAGATCTATCTTGTGTTTGCTTGGATCTAATGAAACCTAGATGTTAATTATGTGTTGATTACTTGTTTATGGTTGTATTGGATGAATGATTTCGATGTTAAGCTTAAAAAAACTGGCAGATCTCCAATTGGTAACATGCTTGAACGTCTTAGGAAAAATGAACTGACGTGCACTTGGTTTTATTGGTTGTATTTAATGCATGAGTAAATTCTAATGATCCCATGTTAGGAGCTTCTTAGTCGGCTCGGCATAGGAGTGAAGTAGGCACTCATAGGATTGGGGAATTAAGTGCGCCACCCCATGAATGGTATTAAGGAATACAATCCGTCATCCACGCAACTATAACAAGTAATTAACGTGTAAAAGATATCTAGGGAGTACTGAAATCTAAGTAAACACAACTTCTCCACTTATTGCTCACAACCTTGTTTAATTTAGTTTTATTTTCATTTTTAGTATTTTATTTTGATTACATCTTTAGTATTGGGTTAGTTGACTAGCAACTAATTCCGCCCAAATCCTTCAAACCCGAGATTTTTACTTGCTTTCTAAAAAATATAAAAATACAAAAATAATCATCCCTCATCTTTAGAACTAGTATTTAGGTTTTCTAATCCTAGCGACATTATTCCTAGCTGAACGATCAATCCCTCGGTACTTGTCACTATACTATACTACAACGATCAGGTACACTGCCTGGTGGGGGTTGTAAGCTTCTCAAGATCCCTTGAGAGGTAAAGCCTGGTGCGATTCCCACGTATCAAAAACCACTTCCAGGGTAATAACAACCAGCAACATGGGAATTTCCAGAACAATCGGGCTCAAAATTTTCCAAATCAAAATCAAGCCATTGTTCCAACTGGACCATCATCTGATGAGTTATTAAAATAGTCTATGAAATCCCAAGATGAATTAAACAAAGTGTTGGTTAGTCAAATCTCTGAATTGAAGAAGTCTTTAAATGATCGACCCTCGGGCTCAGGTATTTTACCTAGCAACACGATCGCTAATCTGAGCGGCGATGCAAAGGCGATCACCACAAGAAGTGGAGTTTCTTATAAAGGAACCACAGTTCCTTCTACCACCTCTCCTGTCCAGGTAGAGGAATGTGATACTGAGGATACTACGGATACGGTACTTCCTACTAATAACGGAGGTACCACTGACATCCTCCTCCAGTTGTCCCGGTCCCGACTCCCCCTAAAAGAGTCATGTTTGAAACTCCCAAAGGTCCTGTTGAAATACCAAAAGCCAACCCAAAACCATCGATTCCATATCCGTCACGATTGCAAGATCGGAAGCTCCGTGAAAAAGCTAATCAACAGATGGAAAAATTTTTCCAAATTTTTCAAGAGCTACACTTTGATATTAGTTTCGCGGATGCTCTCATATTAATGCCCAAATTTGCATCGACAATCAAAAACTTATTGGGAAATAAAGAGAAACTCTTTGAAATGGCAAGAACTCCACTCAACGAAAACTGCTCTGCTGTTCTGTTGAAACAGCTTCCCGAGAAGCTAGGAGACCCCGGGAAATTTCTAATACCATGTATTTTCCCGAGGATGGTTGAGTGCTTTGCCTTGGCCGATCTTGGCGCAAGCATCAACTTAATGCCCCACTCAGTTTGGAAAAAGCTTTCTCTTCAGGCACTTACTCCCACATGCATGACTCTAGAGCTTGCAGACCGTTCAATTTCATGTCCCCTCGGTATTGCCGAGGACGTATTTGTAAAAGTGGGAAAGTTCCATTTTTCGGCAGACTTTGTCATTGTTGATTTCGATGCAGATCCAAGAGTTCCTCTCATACTTGGGAGGGGATTCTTAAGGACGGGTCGTGCATTAATCGATGTTTTCGATGAGGAAATCACATTTCGAGTTGGCAATGAAGCAATAACATTCAACCTTGATCAAACCTCGAGATACTCCTCGAATTATGATGCTGAATCGGTCAACCGAATTGATGTCATTGACATTGCATCCGAGGAGTATGCTCAGGAAATCCTTGGATTCGCTGATAGTTTTCCGAGTGGAAATCCCACTCCCTCCTCTCACCCCATAATCGCTAATTCTTCTCCTTCCCTCACTCCATTTGAGGGAAGTGATTTCGTCCTTGAGGAATTAGAGGCCTTTCTCAAAAGTGATTCAGTTCCCGAGGGAATTTATGACCAAGAGATTGACCCAGAGAGGGATATATTTCTCCTTGAGAAATTATTGAACAAAGATCCCTCTCCCATTCCTGTTCTACCTCCACAACTTCATAACGCGGAAGTCAAATATGTTGAGAAAAATGATGATTTCCTCGAGGTCGAACTTAAGGACCTGCCTTCTCATCTAGAATATGCATTCTTGGAAGGTAATGATAAGTTACCGGTCATTATTGTAAAAGACTTAAAGGATGAGGAGAAAACCGCGCTGCTTAAGGTTTTAAAGTCCGGCAAACAAGCAATTTCTTGGAAGCTCTCAGACATAAAGGGTATTAACCCGGATTTTTGTACACACAAAATCCTAATGGAAGAGAACTTTAAACCTGCCGTGCAGCATCAAAGAAGGGTAAATCCAAAAATCCACGAAGTTATCAAAGAAGAAGTTATCAAACTTCTCGATGCAGGATTGATTTACCCTATATCAGACAGTCCTTGGGTTAGCCCAATACATTGTGTTCCAAAAAAGGGTGGCATCACGGTTGTCACTAATGAGGATAACGAGTTGATACCAACTCGGTTGGTTACAGGGTGGCGAGTATGTATCGATTACAGAAAGCTTAACGAAGCCACCCGCAAGGACCATTTTCCTCTGTCCTTTATGGATCAAATGCTCGAAAGACTAGCGGGGAATGAGTATTATTGCTTCCTCGACAGCTTCTCGGGTTACTTCCAGATTCCCATTGATCCTAAGGATCAAGAGAAGACTACCTTCACATGCCCTTACGGGACGTTTGCCTATCGTCGCATGCCTTTTGGGTTATGCAACGCTCCGGGCACTTTCCAGAGATGCATGATGTCTATTTTCCACGACGTGATCGGGAAAACCATGGACGTATTCATGGATGACTTCTCAGTCATCCGGAATTCTTTCGACTCATGCCTCTCCCATTTAGAAAAGATGCTTCAACGGTGTGAAGACACTAATCTTTGTCTAAATTAGGAGAAGAGCCATTTTATGGTTAAGGAGGGCATTGTCCTCGGCCATAAAATTTCAAAAAGTGGGATTGAGGTCGATAAGGCCAAAATTGATGTTATTGCTAAGCTGCTTCATCCCACCACTGTTAAAGGCTTAAGGAGTTTCCTCGGCCATGCCGGGTTCTATCGGAGATTCATTCAGGATTTCCCCAAAATATCCCGGCCCATGACTCATCTTCTTGAAAAAAAAACTCCTTTCATCTTTTCCCCCGACTGCATCGAAGCTTTTTCTACTTTAAAGAAAAGGCTCACCGAGGCACCGATCCTTGTTGCCCCCAACTGGGACTTACCCTTCGAACTTATGTGCGATGCTAGCGATTTCGCTATTGGTGCAGTTTTGGGGCAACACAAAACAAAACATTTTCAACCAATACACTACGCCAGTAAGACCATGAGTGAAGCTCAAACGCACTATACCACCACAGAAAAAGAATTATTAGCTGTGGTATATGCCTTTGAGAAATTTAGACCTTACTTAATCTTGACCAAATGCGTGGTGTATACGGACCATTCGGCTTTGAAATACCTGTTCACTAAACAGGACGCAAAGCCAAGACTGCTCCGTTGGGTCCTGCTCCTTCAGGAATTCGATATAATCATACGAGACAAAAAAAAAGGAGCAGAAAACCTTGCTGCTCATCACTTGTCCCGATTAGAGAATCCTCATCAGGAAATTCTCGAGAGAAAAGAAATTAATGAAACTTTTCCTTTGGAGACTCTCAATCTAATCTCTACCCGGGATGATACCACTATCCCATGGTTTGCCGACTTTGCAAATTACCATGCGGGAAATTTCGTTGTGAAAGGGATGTCATCCCAACAGAAAAGAAAATTCTTTAAAGATGTGAAACATTACTTCTGGGACGACCCCTACTTGTTCAAAATCTGTGCGGATCAAGTCATCCGACGGTGTGTGAATGGCCAAGAAGCCATGGAAATTCTTAAAACTTGTCATGATTGACCCACGGGGGGACATCATAACCCAAACTACACCGCCAAAAAGGTGTTTGATTCGGGATTCTTTTGGCCCACAATCTACAAAGACGCCCATGAACTTATCAAAACCTGTAAGGCTTGTCAGTGTCATGGGAATATTTCCAAAAAGAATGAGATGCCACAAAACGCCATCCAAGTCTGTGAAATATTTGATATGTGGGGCATTGATCTTATGGGGCCGTTCCCGTCTTCACGAGGGAATAAATACATACTCGTGGCTGTCGATTATCTGTCAAAATGGGTTGAGGCAAAAGCCTTACCCACCAATGATGCCCGAGTAGTCGTTAAATTTCTGAAGTCTCTCTTTGCCAGATTTGGAACTCCTCGTGCCATTATCAGTGATCGTGGCACACACTTCTGCAATGAACAATTTGCAAAAGTGATGTTGAAATATGGTGTAACTCACCTTCTTTCAACTGCATACCACCCACAAACAAGTGGGCACGTAGAGGTCTTGAATCGGGGTATTAAGAGAATTCTGGAGAGGACGGTTGGAGAAAACCGTGCCTCTTGGTCGGATAAGCTGGATGATGCATTATGGGCTTTCCGCACTGCTTACAAAACACCCATCGGGTGTACTCCATATAAGCTAGTGTACGGGAAGGCATGTCATCTTCCGATCGAATTAGAGCATAAGGCCTACTGGGCCTTGAAACATGCAAATTTCAACCTTCACACAGCGGGTGATCACCGAAAGGTTCAACTAAAAGAATTAAATGAACTTCGTGATCAAGCTTATGAGAATTCTTTGATTTACAAAGAAAAAACCAAGAAGTTACACGACTCTAAAATTAAAAACCGTGTTTTCAACATCGGTGACAGAGTCCTTCTCTTCAATTCATGATTGAAGATATTCTCGGGAAAGCTTAAAACCCGTTGGTCTGGGCCATTCACTGTCACAAAAGTATTTCCATACGGAACTGTTGAATTATCTCAACCTGACAATTCCAACTTTAAAGTGAATGGCCATCGGTTAAAGCACTACTTTGGAGGGGATGTACCACAAACGGTTGTCCCAGATCTCCAAACTTTCCCCACGAACCAATGAATTCGGGGATCGAGTCAAGCTAGTGACTCGATGAGCAAAAACAGTAGCAACAACATGGGTTTTCACCCATGTCTCTGACTTCTTTCTACTTTCTAACACCCTAGTGTGGGGGAGTGGCCATCCCCTGCAGCTATTTGAAATGTATATATCTAAAGAAAAAGAAATAAATAAATAAAAAAATATGTGTGATTGTATGTAAATATGAATAAAGTGAAAAATAAAATTTCCACAGTTTGCTTATAATATTATCTTTTTATGTTCAAAGAGTTGGCATAATAGCCGGGACTTTGAATATTGAGGACAATATTCAATTCTAAGTGTGGGGGGGAAATTCTAGCGAATTTTATTATATTATATCCTCTAGTACCCCCATTTTTGGCCCAAAATTTTCTAAAATTTTTCACTTTATTGCAAAATTTTTGTGGTAATCAGTCCGCCATGTCTAAACGACAAAAGGATTGGCTAATCCAGGAGCAAACGGCTCTTGGTAAAGATATCTCAAATCCGTTGATGGCTTGCAATTTGCCCAAAATTGTATGGTAAATCAACTCGCCATAACCCAAAAAGTGAATGAGTTGGCTAGCCCACAAGATTATGGCTTGTGGTAAAGGCCGTGGAAAAACCATAATTGGTAATCAGCTCACCAAGATGTTGACTATTCCATCAAGAGTTGGCTAGTCCAGAAGCAAACGGCTTTTGGTAACGACAAATCAAATCCGTTGACAGCTGGTGGTTTGCTCAAAATCACATGGTTATCAGGTGGACCATAGTTCTTACTTGAATCGATACATCTGGCTACTCCAGAAGTGATGGCTTTTGGTAAAGAGTTTTTCAAATCCATTAAGTTTTTCTCAAAAGATTGCTAGGGACTAGCAATGTTTTAGTGTGGGGGATTGATGAGTGTCTAAATGCTCATCATTTTATACAAATCTGAACTGTCAAAGCATCTAAAAACACTCAAATATGCATCATAATACTGAAAATATCCCAGGAATGTATTTTATATGTTTCAGATGCAAAATAATCAAAAACAGATGAAAAATGAACAAAGTTTGCATAATTGGCAGTTTCAGTCCCTCAACTTTCAAAAGTTGTCAAATCTAGTCCCTGGTTATTCTAAAAAATTGAAAAAGTCACCAAAGGTCCTTTTAAATCAAAAAGTTGCATAATTAGTCCTTTGGTGCAAACTTTCACAAAATTGCAAGTTTAGTCCCTGAACTTTGAAAAATGACAAAAATGGTCCCTGGGATATTAAAACTTTGGGAAAAACAAATTTTGTCCTTGTACTTCTCATATATGGCAGGATTGGTCCTTGATTGCAAAGTTTGGTGAAATTACAAAACAGGTCCCTGAAGTTTGGTGATTTGGCAGAATTAGTCCCTGGGGTTTCATATGTGAAAAAAATTCAACACGTGTCCTCATAATATTCTCATATGACATAATACACCCCATGAAACACTTTGAAAGAATGCCAATTCACACCCCTCAAAATTCAGAAAATTAAAAATTAAGTACTTGTGATATTAAAAACCAAACCGGACCCTTATATTACTACAAATCCAAAGCCAAGTCCAATCCACAAACACCAAAGCCCACTCCCTTGTTTTGGCCCAACTCCACCTAAGCCCATCCCTTCCTAACCGTTCTAAATAATATCCCCGGTCAAATACCGGCCAACCCACACCACCTTCCCTCTAAACCACTCCACCACCTCTGCAAAACCACCTTATCCCACCACCACCACTTGCTAGCTTACAATCATCACCAAACCACACCCTCTGCACCTCAAATCACCTCCACATTAAATGCTCCCCTCCCACAACACGCAAACAGTGCAAATTGCCCTGTTTTATATTTCCCGCCAAAAACACAATTGAGGGTCAGGATCAAGTCAGAGCTTTTTAATGGTCAAGATGAGGTGGGATATGATCAGAAGACTCTCCCAAACCCTAATGCTCAGCTATAAAAGGGAAGAGATGCAAGGAAAGAGGGTAGTCCCATTTTTTAGTTAAATTATAGTCGTTTTAGTTGTAATTTAGTGTTTCAGTGTAATCTTAAAGCTTTTAAGCATTGTGGTAGTTAATTCAAGTGTAACATAAACTTTCTCAGTAATCAATTCCAAGTTTTATTTTATATCTCAGTTTGTGCAATTTTCCTTTCATTTCAAGTTTCTTAATCTACTGTAGTGTTGCTATTACTAGAACTTATGGACTCTTAGGCTGATATAAGCTCCTATAAAGCTTAAATAGGCTTTTACAAAACCATAAAATACAGCTTAGGTATAAAAAATCTAAAAAACTCAACAAAAGTCAACAATTGCAGGTTTTGAAGATGAATACTGGAGCAGGGTAAATTTTGGATGGCCTTGGGTTAGTGGTCTTGTGGAAGGCCTATAGGGTTAGATTTGAGGTTCTTGGTTCTTGGTTTAAGCTGGATTGCATCTTGTAAGCTTTCAAAAACTCATTCCTTAAATCTTACTGTAGCATTGCTTATTTAGTTTCCTATTTAGCTTTTCTGTGTTCATTTAGTGTTAAATAATGATAATCTTGGTTAAAATTAGTATCTTGTTTGTTGAAAATCATAGTTACTTAAATTTCTCATTTTGGCAGTCAAATTAGTATAATTAGTATTCTTGTGCATTTGTTGTTGTTTCCTGTGATTAAGTGTTCATTTGTGCTTAAAATATCATAATAAGCTATTGTGGATCAGGTTCATAAGCCCTAGCACCCATTTGTTTTGAAAATCATAAAACAGTCAATCTTTAAGGAGTGTTTGGTTTTGAGTGATCCAAGGTGTTGTGGTGTTTAAGTGTTGTTGTTTCTGGTTTACACAAGTCATATAGGGTCAATATAACTCAGAGCAACCATAAAAACCCAGGTTTATTGAAGAAAAAGTCAAAATCACTTTCAAATCTTCATAAATAGTCATCTGTAAGGATTTTTGGTTTCAAACTCATCACATTTGTTCACAAGTTGTCAAGGTTACTCATTTTCAAGTCATTATAGTCTAAATTAACATAATCAGTAAGGAAATCTAGATCAAAGTTCATAAAAGTCAGCTTAAGTTTGCAATTTTAAAAAGTCAAAAGTTCAATTGTTTCAGAAAACCAAATCTTGGAGGAATTTTTGTGATTTTTGTATTAGCTTTGAGACATTGCCCTTTTCAGAAGTTAAAGATTGCCACCTAGTATACAAAAGCCCATAGTCAGCTTATTTTTAGGATTTTTGTACAAGCTTGTGCATTAGCTTAAAGTGACCTGCAGGGCAAACACTTGCCCTGTGCATAGGTTTTGACCAAATTTCCCAAGGCCTTAGCTACTTCAATAGTGGGATCCACCCTGAGCTTTTTGGTTTTTTGGAAAGTCAAACAACTCATCTTGATAGATCAGTGATTATTTTTCCATTGTAAGCTTATTTGATAGGGCTGCAACCCTCATTAAGTTTGGTCATTATCTGAGTCAACACTGAGGACTTAGTGTGAACCCCCAACTTCATAGGCTTGCCCGAAGTTCATTAATAAAAAATAAGCCCTGCTTATTGGCTTATTGTGTAGCCTACCAGTCCCTCTCTAGGCTTCAATTTCCATTTTGAACCCCTGATCTCTTCTGTGGACCCCACAGAGGTCCAAAACCCTTAGGTTTGGCCTCATTTGGTCTGTGATTAAGCATAAGTGCTTATTTGAGGTTTTTAGCTTAACCAGTGTACTTTTCCACCTTTCTTTGCTTATTCTAGTTCTAATTAGTAGTTTGTAATGTAATTCATAGCTTGTCTGTACTGTGTAGCTTCTTATTAGCTTTTGCATCTTTAAAAATCAAACATACTCCACTGTTTGGATAAAGGGGGTGCACAGCTTATTTTTAAGCTATAACAAAAGTGTTTTTGTAAAAAGTTCTTGTTTTTAAGTTATTTTCATCTTTCAAAAAGAAAAACACCAAAAAAACAAAACATAAAATTAGTGATAGCTTCTATTTAATAGATTCTATCTTTTTCATTTTTTCATTTCAGCTTATTAATAAGCACTTTATCATTTTCATAATTTTCTTAATTTCCTATTATATTAAAGTATTTGTAATAATTTTCTTAGATTTTTATTAATCAGTTTACTAATTATTAGAATTAAAAAATAATTTAAATAATTAATAGGTAATATTAGTAATTAATTAGTTTTACTAAATTTTAATTAACAACAGTAGGTTTTTATAATTTTTCTAGGTTTTATAAATTAGTTAAGACTTTTAGAAAATAGTTTCATAATTTCCACTGTTCATTTTCCAATTTTCTTATTTAATTTAGTTAAACTAGATTTAAATTAATTAATAAGTAATTAATTATTAAAATAGCCTAAATATAATTTTTAGAAACTTTTTATAATTTTTTAGGATTTTTGTGATGGTTAATTAGTTTTATAAATTTTTCCATAATTTTCTAAGCCACTTTAGTATTATTAGTAATTTAAAATAGTTTAATTAGTTTAATTAAGATAATTATCTTTTAATTAATAGGAAAACCATAAAAAGACAAAAATATTTATTTTTAATTTTTATACTTTCTTCAAGTTCATTTTAAGGTTTATAAATTAGTTTTGTAAATTTTTAGTTTAATTTGTAATCTTTATCCTTTTTAGTTTAATATAAATTAAGTTTAAATTACTTTTAAATAGTTTTAATTAATTAAGTAATATTTAAATATTAAAATATTCATTTTCATAATTTCATTTTCATTTTAAATTTTATTTTAAATTTTAAGTTTTAAAAAGTTTCACTTGCACCCCCTGTAGTTTGTAATTGTTCAAAACCTACTTTTCTCTGTCTGTTATCTGATTTCCCAATTTGTGCTTTTGTGATTATATCTGTTATTGTTTATATCATTCCATATTGTCCAAATACCAAGAAATCAGTAGTATAATCATTCCCCAATCATCTTGGTTACTGTCCTCAGTACCACTTATTCCCACAAACGTTCAAAAATACAATTTCAATCTCGTTGGGACATAACGACCCGGGGATTTCCCTGTACTTCCACGGATTATAAACACTTGACTTTACCCTCCCAGGTGGGCCTATCAATTGCACCCGGTTGACTGGTTGGTTTGGGAGGAGTCAGGGTGCTTTTGGGGGCTCAAATGGGTGTTAGTTTTGGGGCTGAAATCGGGCCGTTTAGGTGCTGAAAGGGGGGCTGAGACGGGTGGGTTTGAGCACTGAAACGGGGGCTGAATTGGGTGCATTTGAATGCTGAAATGGGTGCATTTGGGGGTTGAGGTGGGTTATAGGTTCTCTTTGATAACGGCTGCAATATTTGGTTTATTGTACGAAATATATATATTTTTTAAACCTGAATAAGTTATAGGTTCTCTTTATATATCAATTGTAGGAAATAATTTTTTAACCTGGAGGTGGCGCCTCTTTACATTTCAGCCTCTTTATATATATCATACATAACACTTAAGTTGTTTCGTTTCTCTCATGTTGGCGGCTCAATTTTTTTAGCTTTATGCATTTCTTTGTTGCAATTACATGATATCCATTATCCATAAAGAAGATGCTTATAGTGCATTTCTTTGTTGCAATTACAGGTCATCCATGGAAGTTGGCAAATCTACTGTCATCATACTTAAGCTGAAATCAATATTTCATGAGTCACTTCCTATGTCGTGGTATTCGAGCCTATGAATTTTGCAGACTGCCATGGAAGTTGGGCAAGGTACGTGCTAATGCAAACTATATTAGACATCATGCTTGGTTTGCGGCTATAGTTCAAAATGTATAGATGTGTTTTAAATTGAACCAATTTTAGAAAAGAAAATAACCAAAATTGACCAATTTACAAATATATGGGTCAAAAGTTTCGCCATTAGGCCTTATATTTCTTGGATTTATGTCAGGACGGATCTTTTTTTCTGGGTGTACGAGGACTTCTCTTTTCAAAGCTAATATATTGTTTATTCCATGCATGTTCATATTGAACATATCATGTACCGGAATCAGCGAGTCTTTATCTTACTGTAAAAGGCATGGCTGGGCATACACGAATATAGGTATGTTTATAAGTGATAAACTAAGCAATTATTCCTTGATATTCTTTTCAGAAGTATTATACCTATCCAATTTGTACAGTTTTAATAAGCAATCACCAACCGGGTTGTATTTGTATTAAGTTTTCCTTTTCTGTTACGACCACTCATTTATAATGCAATGATTTGTTTCTAGCTGTTATAGTTTAGTAGTTGAGTTACGAAGGTCTACTAATATATTCATATGCACGATCTCTACATTGCAGCTAACAGTGAAACGATCACAAAGACATCATGAAACAATTTCCAAGTCTATGCTCAAGGGCAGTGAAGAACACACGTAATATCCCGGCTGTACTCTGCATGGGCAAAGGGACGCATAGCACTAGAACAAGCAGCAATTCAAATGGCACTTTTACTGACGAGTTTGCTCCTGAAGAATAGCCGTATGACATAGCTTAACTCATTTTGTTTTATGTTATTAAGGAGTGTCGGCTGGCACATACATGTAGTTACACAAAGTTGATGGGCATATGTTTTGTGATCCAATATGTGGGATTCCAACAGGTTTCTTCAAATAACAAATACTATCATCTTTGTGCTTTATCAGATGTGCAGACTTTTATGCTATTATTTAATCTTTGCAGGCTATAGACCGGGTCCAAAAGATGTGGACTTTCCAGGTGGTTGAAAACCGGATTCCAGGCATGGGAGTATTGCCTATTGGGAATTCTTTTGTCAGGTACCATTTACTGAAACTATGATCTTTTTTTTGGGTAAATGGATTACCCCGGTAAATATTGAAACTATGATCTTTTACACACACCCGTAAATATATCATGTATAGATTTCAACAATATAGTGGTAGAAATGCAAATACAAAGAAGTTATATCAGTATTGCAATGAAATGCATAAATCAGAAGAACTTTATCACGTTAAAAAAATAATGCACTAAAAATTGTATTTTGACAGGTTTGAACTTTATTTTACTACGTCAACAGTATGACTTTCCATATTTATTAATAAATATGTAAAGTAATACTCATAGTAATGGTAGTTTTCATGTGTTTTAACTACATCTCTCATCTTTTGAACATGATTTCAGGTAAGTGGATCATTTCTAGATGAAACACAGCTCCGAACCGTTGTGGGCGAGATTGCAAGGTAGAGCTAGATGTGCAATTAACCCCATCACCAAAGCAAATGCCGCAAGATATAGTCACAAAAGTGAATGTTGAAGCTAAGAAGTTTTATTGATTATTAACTTGACATTCACAAAAGTGTTAAAAGTATAAGGTTTCAGTTTTACAGTACTTCAAAGACACATACATTGGATCAATGATTTTTTCATTTTATAAAATCGCAATTACGTATACTCTTTCCTTTACATGTATAGTCGTGAACTAAATTTGCATGTTTACAAACTGTTCATATACCACTCGACAACAAAGCACCCCCGCAGCAACGCGCGGGCTTCCCCGCTCGTTAACACTAATCTTTTATATAATAAAACAAAAACTTAAGTGGAGATTTTCGTATTTCAATATATATATATATATATATATATATATATATATTTCTTTATTAGGTAATATTTTTTTTTTTTTTTTTTTTTTTAATTTATAAATTTATAAATTCGTTTTGTTGATATATTACACAAGTAGAAGATAAATACAAAAAATATAGATAAGATGCAACTAACAATGGCATTAGACTTTTTAAATGATTATCTTTATAATAAAAAGCTACAATTAAAAATCATAAATCAAATAAAACAAATATTAAATTATTTCTTTTTAATAAATAAAAATATATCATTAAAAAAAATTTAAAAATTGCGCGTGCGCGAGCATTATAACTAGTATAAAGTATAACAACTAAAAATATTATACGATTTTATTATTTATTTTTATTTTTTTGGAACGGCGATTTAGTAGTTAGTGATTCGAGCCTACAGTGACATCCAATTGGGCAGTATGCAAGCTTCGAACTTTCTCTTTAGGGGATAAACCCCACTTCTATTTATTTCGATCCCTTGAAGGTCAATGGTGAGACTCGAACATGAGACCTCCCCAAGGATACACTTGGTGGCCAACTGAGCTAGCCCAGTTGGTTAAAAAATATTATACGATTTAATCATTTAGAGTAAGAGGTATCATGGGCTGTTAAGCTCGTGCCATGGTACCAGCCAAGAAAAGAGGATGGCGCACGACACCGTGGGTGGCGCCGTCGGCTGTTGCGCCGTGGTGGCTAGCCCACGCCGTGGGAACTTTTTCTTTTTTTTTTTTTTTTTTTTTTTTTTTTTTTTTTTTGAACTTTTGGAACGTTGGAGCCTTTAAAGTGTATGTTTTCAAAAAAAAATAAATTTTAACCCTCTAAAAAACCTTATAAATACCCCTTATTATTTCATACTTCACACACACTTTCAATATACTTTTACAAACAAAATGAGTAGATTTTGGAGCCAAGAAGAGGAGTCACTTTTAGAGGAATGTTTCGCTCAAATATCCCAGAATCCGGATACGAGTGCGGATCAACAAATGAATACCTTTTGGGATAAAGTTCTCGACGTATACAACAAGGAAGCCAACAAGCGCAACTACCGTATTCGTAACAAGAACATGTTGAGGGGAAAGTGGCATTCCCTTACCCGAAAAGTACGTGACAGGGCAAATAATCCAAACCAAAACTAGTTAAATTTATGTAATGTGTTTATTTAATTAATGAATAGTTAATATTGTGTATGTTTTATTTTATGTAAAAAGTAAAAAAAAAAAAAAAAAAAAAAAAAATTTGCTGACGGCACCAAAAAAGGGTTTTTTTTTTTTTTTTTTTTTTTTTTTTTTTTTTTTTTTTTTTTTTGGTTTTTGCAGGTGGTAGCACAAGGAGGAAGAAAGCAAGTTTGGTACACATGCAAAAGGAAAAAAAAAAAATGCTGACGGCACCAGAATTTCTGGTGCCAAGGGATACGGCCAGAATGTGGTGCCGTCAGATTTCTGATGCCATAGAAATTTTTGCTAATGTGGCAGTAACTTTTGGCTCATGGCACCAAGGTTACCAATGCTCTTAGAATATAACTTAATGCCACATTGACTATCAATAAGCTGCTAGTTTGCTATAGTATTATTTTTATGAAAAATATTACATAATTAACATTTAATAAACAACAAACATTTCATAGTTGACACCAATTATCATTTTTAAAATGATTAGAAGTATATATAATTATAGAATATATGAGCTTATTAATTATCATTTTTTTTTTAAATTTAAAATGCTTAAACAAAATGTTTGGCCTTATTTTAAATCCTTTCTCTTATAGAAATGTCTCATTCTTTTTGTTTACCTCGATATATAAGTCATAACGAAAACTTTACTTTTGACTTTTTAAATAACAGCAACTCTTTCTTGAACTAATATGGAAAAGAATTTACTATAAAAACAAGATAATAAAACCAAGTTTTTGTCTAAAATCTACCAGTACTTGTATCATGGTGTTTGTTTCTTGTGGTTTGCTTGAATTTTAACGGGCACCGTTTTTATCGAATCTAAATTGTGGACGGCCCCTTAAATCTTAGACCAGGTCATGAAACATCCCTTATCTTAAAACTTATTGAAGAAATAAATACTTTATTATTGGAGTACCATCAATCCTTACAAGTATTCATATGACAGTAGTTAATAATGCGAAAATTACCTGTTGGCCCTGCAGAGGAGGACTTTTCCTGCAGATGCCCACTTTATCTCACATTACCTATTTGGCATACTTATTCGCTACTTGTCCAGATTTAGTCCAAAGAAAAAATAAAACATTAAATGGCCACCGAGGAACCGGACATGATAATTTTTCATTATCCGGCTCGAGCAAGAATAAAAAGAACCAAATGAATCCATATAAAATATATGTCATCTAGACCCCGCACATCACCATTTCGCTGCCAATAAGCAGCAAATTCCTTTTCTGAAAAAATAAATAATAAATAAATAAACTAATAAATAAATAAATAAATAACTCTGGGTTAAATAAAGAGGATATTGTAGAAACTAAAAATGGGGTTGAATAGTTTCATCGTTTATAATTACATTTTAAGATTTGTAGATTTTCTTTTTAATTTTTATTTATTATTATTTTTTTTTTTTTGAAAATCGTTTGATTCAAAGTTATGTTATATCTTATCAAATGTATATGAACACAATAATAACACGTAAAGTAAACAAGATATAAACAAGAGATGAAGGAAAGGAACAACCAAACCGAGACACAGAGATTTATAGTGGTTCGACACGAAGCTCACTCTTCGCCCTACTCCACTCCTCTAGTATCATACTCGAAAGTTCGCAATCACTATGTCAACAAACTCCCTTCATGCGGTGTAAACCGTACACCAACGCTTATACCAATTTATAACACTAGGTGGAATGTTGAGTTCTAATTCTAGCTAGGACCAATCTACACGGACATACACCTTGTCCACTTGAATTTACACACAATCCAAGTCTTCACACTTCACGGACTTTCACCTAGTCCTAATCTTCACACCAATACACAAACTCACTCCAATTCCAAGTCTTCACACACCTATACTCACACCAAGTACTAGTCTTCACTCACCGATACACGGACTCACAATAAGTCCAACACACCTAAGCGCGGACTTACTCCAAGTCCAACACACCTACACACGGACTCATACCAAGTCCTACTTTAAATACACCACTACACGGACATACACTTTGTCCAAGTCTACATTAACACACCTAATCTCGACTCACACACAAGTCAAATACACTAATATACAATATTGACAAAAGAGAGAGTTTGGAGGAAGAAGAGAATCGCAACACAAGTTACATGTGTGTGATGACTAATATATAACACTTTGTTTCTTGATGAATACGAGCGTTCTTCTCTTGCACTTGGAGATAGAGGATGACGGGATCACTTATAAACACATATCAATACGTTATAGTGATCAAAGAAGAAGGAAGAAAGAACATAATATTTTTGTGCCAAGAGGGGTTAATTTTTCTGCAAGAATAGTGCAGTATTTATAGGCACCAAGAGGAGCGACGAACGGTCCCTTAAACCTTGGACAGTCACATATTATATGGTGAAAATTTTATCTGATTAGGCGGAAAATATAGCTGTTGGAGAATTTCAAATTCAAATTTATTTTTCATATTAAAATATTTTTTTATAATTATAAAAATACTTTGTAAAAAATATTTTGTCAAATAAAAATGTGGGGTTTTAGGAAAAATAAATTCTTTGATTACTTAACTAGATTGGTATAGTGTTTGTTCATACCTTAAGTGATGTTGTAGTCGAAATGTTGTTGAAACGAGTTTTCTAGATTAAAAACTGATTAAGTGTAGTTTTACATAACGTGTTTTTATATTTTGTGATTATTAAAACATATAAAGACCGAATAATGTAAATGACGTTTTTAACATTATTTATATTAACAAATATCACCATTTCACACTGCCAAGTCACTATTTCACATACATATGGTCGTGAAATGCATTTCCATTTTTCTAACTAAATAAAGAGTATCAAAAAGTGCAAATTCACCTTCAACTTTAGGATATTTACAACTTTTTTATATAACAAACTTTATTCGTCGAATATCTATCAAATGTCTAGCTAGTTCGCTAATAAAAAATATACCGTTGCGAAGAGCTCTAATTACGAACAAAACGAACCCAATATCGATATGTTTTTGACGTATGTACGATTTAAATAAAATATTGAAAATTAAAATATTAAAAAAAAAACAAAAACAAAAACAAACAAACAAACTTTCAAAACACTCTTAAATCAAAAGGACCAAGGACATGCAATTTCTATGAAAGAGGAAAATCGTTTGGAATGACCGAAATATCATTTGGGGAATATTCCATAATAAAATGTTTACGTTTTTATTTACAAATGATAATCCGGTCATTCCAAACGATTTTCCTCTTTCATAGAATTGCATGTCTTTGGTCCTTGTGATATATATATATATATATATATTTATATATATATAAAACTTTAGTATTTTTTTTAAACCGTACGTACGTCAAAAGCATATCGATAATGGGCTCGTTTTGTTCGTAATTTAGAGTTCTTCGCAATGGTATTTTTTATTAGCAAATTAGCTAAATATTTGATAGATATTCGACGAATAATGTTTGTCATATGAAAAAGTTGTAAATATCCAAAAGTTGAAGGGTAAATTGTAACACCCCGCCAAAGCGGAAATACGAGGTGCAACATAATCAATAATCATCACAACAATACCATAATTTACATTAAAAGAAAAGTATATCATTAAAACATTGTTACAGCCGACATCGGCAATTTAAGATACAAAGTTTAGTTCCCAAAAGATAGCTTTGTAATACATAATAATCAGTAGTGACATGTGAAAACTTCATTATGCATAGACCATGAAGAAAAACTTACATATAATCACCTGAAATGCATGAGAGAAAACGGGTCAACTAACACGGTTTATATAATATGAAAAATCTTTTGAGAAAGTTCACAAGGCAAAGGCATTGTAAATCCATTCAATTGTAAATTGCGGCCATACAAAACTTGCAACTTATGTGTTCACAACCCATTGCAGATAAAGTAGTATGTCTGGTAGTCAAGCACAAGCGGTCATAATAGTTCACGATATAACACCACGTATATAATAATGTTATGCTAGGCAAAGCCCCTAAAATAAATAATATGTGTCCCGTAACATAGTGAACGAGAGATTGGCCGACCTCTAATAGCGCTATCCATACTACCTACTAATAGGAGACTAACAATACGAATGTACAAACAGTACATCATACAACTATTATATACAATAAAGAACACTCCGAACATGGGAGACTTTTCACGCTCCACCAATAAGGCGAGACTTTAGGTCAAGAACGCTCACCGACATGGCGAGACTTGCACGCTCCACCCATAAGGCGAGACTTTAGGTCATAGCACATATGGTTCATTATGTTCAAAACAAGTCATAAGTTCGTAATTAAATTCAAGAGTTTGATTCAAGTTCAAAAGTTAAAGTTAACAGGGTTAATAAAATAGTAATCAATTTGGTTCAAGTATAATTCACGCATCCACCCCAAAGCGATTAAAATAGTTATAAAAAGGAGTTCGTGAATACTCACCAGTAACGAAGTAGTGGTGGTGATTGGAATATGAGTACGACGGGAAAACCGTGAAAGTCACTATGGACCTATATAGAAATAAAATATAACACGTCTTAGGCTCGAGGAAAAGATATGTAATGCTTATACATATGTTTTTATAGTAATTAAACTGATAATACCCTAAGGTAATTTAGCCAAGAGTTTTATAACAAGTCGCGGGTCAAAAAGATGCTTATTTATGTTTATATGGGTTAATATTTCAAAGCTGTTAGAAATTTGATAAAAATTCCGCACGAATCGGTTCGCCATTTCTAAACTGTAAAGAGTAAAAATATGAACTTTATATTGGAAAGTTATGACTCTGTACATTTCAAAAATCTAGACCTCACTTAACTGCGCTCTTCATATCAAGGGTGAAATTACCAATTTATCCTTGTATCTCTATGCAGTTAATTTCAGCATCCAGTTAGGCTTAGGAAAAAGGGTAGAACTTTTTATATATAGGTCTAATGGACATGAGGCCAGTGAGAAATGTTTTCTACATGTATTAGATCAAACTTTCATGTTTTGACAAACATAAGCTTCTGGGTAAAATTTTAGAGAAAATGGCCTATCAAGTCTGAAATGCATTTCTGGGTAACTTTTAGTGTAGGATTTTTAATAAAATCATCATGAGGTTTTAAGATGCAAGGCTTTTTGAGAAAGGACACTGAGACATAGGGCTACATCCCTGTATTTTTATTTTAGCTTAAATGGTTACTGAAATAAAATGACATGGTCGTTTTTGGGCACATGCAAAACTGGGCAGATTCACTTTTCGAAGTTATGATCTAGCTTAACAACTCTTGCATTTCTAGCATAATCAAACTTAACTGTCTATCAAGCACTTAATTTCCTATGAAAAATTGAATCAAATCTTCCAAAACACACATGTAAGAGTTGTTTAATCTATCCTAATAATACCATAAATAATTTAAAGTAAAATGAATTTGGAGGGAAAAGAAAGGGTTAGGAACAAACTAGGATACTAGGGCCTTCAAGTCTTGCACCAAGGTAGCTATGATACTCTGATGAGGCAAAAAAATGAACCACTTTTAGGGGGTCATTTAAGCCCGGAATTGAATTTATTTGATCAAATATTGCCCTAAATCGTTCCTTTTGTGATTTTAGGTACTTTGGGAGAGAAATCTGGAAAAGGAAGCAATTCGGACGTTTTTGGAGCATAAAAGTGAAGAAAACGCCAAAGTCTTAATTTTCCTTGCTGGGAACAGTAGGTGACGGCGTCAAGAAGAAAATCCTGACGGCGTCAAGAGTAATTTTCATGACGGCCCAGTACAGAATTGAAGGCGTCACAAGGTAGAGCGTCAAGAGTAAAATACGTGACGGCCTGGAAAAAGCTATAACGTGACGGCGTCAAAAGTAGATCAAGGCAGTCCGAGAAGTATTTTGGCGGCGAGATGACGGCGTCACCAATTTTGTCTTGATGCCGTCAGCCTCAATTTCCTATATATAGTTTTCTAATTTTCATTCATAAAAAAAGAGAAGTTTTGGAGAAACCCTAAGGCCGAACTTAGTACGAATTTTACAGGTTTTTCAAGGGTTCTCAGCCCTTGAACCCTTTCATGTGTAATTGAGATAAGTATTCTTTTAATTCAATCAATATGTTTATGTGTTGGTTATCTATATCTTGTTCTTGTCTTAATTCCATCATGCTAGGCTAGATCTATCTTGTGTTTGCTTGGATCTAATGAAACCTAGATGTTAATTATGTGTTGATTACTTGTTTATGGTTTTATTGGATGAATGATTTCGATGTTAGGCTTAAGAAAACTGGCAGATCTCCAATTGGTAACATGCTTGAACGTCTTAGGAAACATGAACTGACGTGCACTAGGTTTTATTGGTTGTATTTAATGCATGAGTAAATTCTAATGATCCCATGTTAGGAGCTTCTTAGCCGGCTCGACATAGGAGTGAAGTAGGCACTCATAGGATTGGGGAGTTAAGTGCGCCACCCCATGAATGGTATTAAGGAATACAACCCGTCATCCACGCAACTATAACAAGTAATTAATGTGTAAAAGATATCTAGGGAGTAGTGAAATCTAAGTAAACACAACTTCTCCACTTATTGCTCACAACCTTAGTTTAATTTAGTTTTATTTTCATTTCTAGTATTTTATTTTGATTGCATCTTTAGTATTGGGTTAGTTGACTAGCAACTAATTCCGCCCAAATCCTTCAAACCCGAGATTTTTACTTGCTTTCTAAAAAATATAAAAATACAAAAATAATCATCCCTCATCTTTAGAACTAGTAATTAGGTTTTCTAATCCTAGCGACACTATTCCTAGCTGAACGATCAATCCCCCGGTACTTGTCACTATACTATACTACAACGATCAGGTACACTGCCTGGTGGGGGTTGTAAGCTTCTCAAGATCCCTTGAGAGGTAAAGCCTGGTGCGATTCCCACGTATCAAGTTTTTGGCGCCGCAGCCCGGGGAATAGTTATTGTCTAGGTTAGAATCTCTTTTTATTAGGTCTTCTTGCTAGATTCCTTTCTAGTAAAATTTTATTTTTATTTTTAGGTTTTCTTTAGTCTATCTTTTTCTTTGTGCCTTTGTTAGAAAAATTAAGTTCATTGACTATTCCGTTCACCATTATGGAGAACGCGAATCCATCAAGTCCGACACTAGAGTTTTACCAGAAAAAATAAAATTACACCAGTTTGGATATACCAAGATGGACGAATGAAATGAGGAGGACAGGATCTTATATTGATTTTATTGAGTACCTTGAGAAAAGAGGCCAAGGGCATAAGACTTTTAAAGAATTCACCTTAGGAGCTCTATCAACCCCTCAAAATGCCTCACTTAGTGAAACCTATGCACCATATGAGCCTTCACCTAGGATAGTTTCGTATGAGCCACCTAGCTGCATGTCATGGTTAGGCCCTACCATAATACAGGATGAACACATAGGTGACCTTGATGTGATGGAGGATGTAGCCGAACATGATCACACTGATCAAAATGACCTAGGTTTTATGATCGATGATGATGAATCTCAAGAAATAGATGATGAATCTTTTGGGCAATTTGTATATAGTAGTCATAATATTGAGGATGATCCATATGATTCGGACATAGAAGTTGAGATGCCTAGAGAAGTACGTGAGATACTTGGGAAAATGTTAGGGTTAGATTATAATGAAACACATGTTGAGGATATTGGTGATCTTGACACAAGGAAGGATGAGGTAAATAACACAAACCTACAAAGTACCCCACAACTTCCATCATCACTTGAGGCACACACACCGCCCATGACTTGCCCGGAAGAAGTAGAAGAGACTATAGGAACCCCAATTGAGGTAGAACCCTTGGACCAAGCACAACTAGAGAAAATAGGTTTTAACACTTATAGTGATGACCTTTATTTTAGTTCTAGGGAAGTTCCTAGTTTTGATGAACCGGAGCCTCAACCAAAACCATTACCTAATCTTCCATCCTTGGATGAAAATTTAGGAATTGAAATAGGTTCTGATCCACCCATCAAACCATATAGTCCGAGTAGTCTTAGGATAAAGGTAGTGGACTCTAAGCCTTGTAGAGAGGAAGCCAATATAGGAGTGGAAAATGACCTTACATGCTTACATCACCCATTTATGATTGATCACAAGAAACATTATGGGTTTAAACCGGGTTTATTAGGTCAAGATGGATTCCCAACTAGGAGTCTCTTGAAGTTGATTGAAAATGATCCCTTTCTAGGAGAAAATCTTAATCCACCCATTAACTCGATCGAATTAGGTAAGGTTATGATGATAGGAGCACACCCCTTTGAGCATATAATTCATCCACCACTCTTTCCTCACGAGGCATATTTACATCCTAAGGGTGTGTATCGCTACTTCCACCCGCACTTAATCTTAAGTGTAGGGAAAACCTCCCCTATCTTTGTTAAATAAGGGTAGAGTCAGGCTCGTGACTCGAACAAAAACAAGCGCTCCTTGGGAGGCAACCCATGTTTTGTGTGATTTTATTTTGTTTGTTTGCTATTTGCTTCCGTATGCATGCTTTATTTTTATTGTTGGTAGATCATGTTTCTCAATTAAATAGTGGAAATACTTTACTTTGTTGTTTTGGCCTAGTCTTAACTCCACCTAAAAGTATTTTTGCAAAAGATAAGTGTAAGGGAAACCCCAAATATGTTTTTAAGAAACAAACCGAGCATGAACCACAACAATATTAAATGGACATGTGTATTAGTACTTGTTACAGTCAAATGCTTGTATCGAGTCATAATGATGTTTTGCAGGATTTTCCAGGAAGTAGGACATAAGTTTTTTCAGAAATTTTCTGGAAACTTAACGTAAAGATTTCTGCAGGTCCCTTCTGACGGCGTCATGAGTTTACTCTTGACGGCGTCACGTGTAAAAATCTGGAAATTTTACCAGTTTTGTTTTTCTAACGGAGTCTTATGGTTTTTGTGAATTATTAAGTTTTATAATCTCCAGGAAATCTGCAAACTTCATTCCACAAGCATTATATCTTATTTTGTTTTCTAGGATTTAGTAACTTATATAGGTTACCGCCGATTTTACGCGAGGTTGTCTTGTCTATTTTCTCAGGATTCACAGGTTATGTATGACAAGAAGATGATTTATATTCTGGAAGGGAAGCTTTGATTGTTCATTTTCTTGGAGGAAGATCTAACATGGCCACCTTATTATCCATACCGAGCGAATCAGGGGAGTATTTGATTTCATTCTTTTTACTTTTTCACTTTTACATTCTTTACTTGCACATTGGGGACAATGTTCATCTTAAGTGTAAGGGGAGGGTAAAATGATGATACCTTACATATACACTTTCGCTTGAGTTTGTTTTGTTTGATAGTAGATGTGTAATAAAACTATGAGAAATACTTGTTAGTGTAATTTTAGCGCCAAATTTAAAATTTTTTACAACATTTAGGAGTGAAACTTTAGCCATAGCAAGCGTCTCATGGATAGGAGATTGTATGACTAGCACATAACCGTACTTTCAGAAAAATTTTCCACCCAAATATGTGAGGTTCGCCTTTAGATTTGATAGGAAAAGCATTTACTATTAGTGCTTATGAGTCTACCGGTAGCATTTAGATTCTAGAACTTGCGTTTGTGATTCATCTCGAGACCGCTAGTGAGACTACATTCGTGTAGTAGGATTTACTACATGATAAGAGGCATTAGGATCACCCTTGTGTTAAACCCGTATCATAATTACTTGACCATTTAAGTCATATTACTTGGCTAGTTAAGTCAACTAATTTTTCCCACACCTTAGCGTTGTACTCATTTTTAGTACACGAAACCCCTAGTACACCCCTCCGAGCCTATCTTTTCGTTTCTAACTTTAAGTATTTTACTTAAAGGAAGAATTTGTTACACCCCACTTAAATGTACACCCAAATCGCCTTAGCCTTCCGTGTATGCGCTCATTTTTAGTGCATTATTGTTATTTGTTAAACCCTAAGTTAACTATCTAATTGATTACATGGTTGCTAAGTCGAGTCATATCCTTGTACATATTGTTTTGGGATGATTGGGACTCATGGGTAAAGTACTTATTTTATGGAGTAACGGGGAAGAACATCATTTATTACCCTCATATGTACGTTAATCTTAAAAGTACTCCAAGTGTTTTGATTTTCTTAATTCGAGTCATTAGATTAGTTTATTGTAAAGTATGTAAAAATTCAAGTGTAAGGGGAATTTCTATTCCCTACGATGTATTATTTTGGATGGTAGGGTAAAAGTGTATGCAAAAAAAAAAAAAAAAAAAAATAGAAAAAGAAAAAGAGAAAAAAAAAAACATACGGACTACCATCCCGTTTCATCCTATGTTTATTTTATTTTTTTGTTATTTTTCATTTATTAGCTTAAGTCGAGTCTAGTCTTGGCTTAGCAACGCCATATTGTAATGTAATTAATCAAGATTGTTAACTCACCACCAGTAAAAACTTCCTTTATCCAACAAAACCGTGTATTTCATATCCCTACACCTAACGTTACAACCCTTTAAAAGACCTCTTTGATAGTTTATCCTAGGTGCTTACGCCATGTGGTGGAGGTTTGATCCTTTCCCAAGCCTATGGTAATCTATTTTGCTATGACAGGTAGTGAGAGATATCTTCCGTTTCCATATTGTAATTTATACTTTATTACACCCGAGAGATGTGAGTATCTAAACACTATTTGTGAGGTGCTTGTGTATGACCTCCGTGCTTGTCTTTGGTCTTTAGTGGAATGATTATTTGTTGTAATTACTTTTATATTAGTGTTAAATGACCCCTAACTTGTATTTTGATTAGAATAAAAGCGCATTTGCTTGAGGACAAGCAAATCTCAAGTGTAAGGGTATATGATGAGGCGAAAAACGAACCACTTTTAGGGGGTCATTTAAGCCCGGAATTGAATTTATTTGATCAAATATTGCCCTAAATCGTTCATTTTGTGATTTTAGGGACTTTGGGAGAGAAATCTGGAAAAGGAAGCAATTCGGACGTTTTTTGAGCATAAAAGTGAAGAAAACGCCATAGTCTTAATTTTTCTTGCTGGGAACAGTAGGTGACGGCGTCAAGAAGAAAATCCTGACGGCGTCAAGAGTAATTTTCATGACGGCCCAGTACAAATTGAAGGCGTCACAAGGTAGAGCGTCAAGAGTAAAATACGTGACGGTCTGGAAAATGCTATAACGTGTCGGTGTCAAAAGTAGATCAAGGCAGTCCGAGAAGTATTTTGGCGGCGAGATGACGGCGTCACCAATTTTGTCTTGACGCCGTCAGCCTCAATTTCCTATATATAGTTTTCTAATTTTCATTCATAAAAAAAGAGAAGTTTTGGAGAAACCCTAAGGCCGAACTTAGTACGAATTTTACAGGTTTTTCAAGGGTTCTCAGCCCTTGAACCCTTTCATGTGTAATTGAGATAAGTATTCTTTTAATTCAATCAATATGTCTATGTGTTGGTTGTCTATATCTTGTTCTTGTCTTAATTCCATCATGCTAGGCTAGATCTATCTTGTGTTTGCTTGGATCTAATGAAACCTAGATGTTAATTATGTGTTGATTACTTGTTTATGGTTGTATTGGATGAATGATTTCGATGTTAGGCTTAAGAAAACTGGCAGATCTCCAATTGGTAACATGCTTGAACGTCTTAGGAAACATGAACTGACGTGCACTAGGTTTTATTGGTTGTATTTAATGCATGAGTAAATTCTAATGATCCCATGTTAGGAGCTTCTTAGCCGGCTCGACATAGGAGTGAAGTAGGCACTCATAGGATTGGGGAATTAAGTGCGCCACCCCATGAATGGTATTAAGGAATACAATCCGTCATCCACGCAACTATAACAAGTAATTAACGTGTAAAAGATATCTAGGGAGTAGTGAAATCTAAGTAAACACAACTTCTCCACTTATTTCTCACAACCTTAGTATAATTTAGTTTTATTTTCATTTCTAGTATTTTATTTTGATTGCATCTTTAGTATTGGGTTAGTTGACTAGCAACTAATTCCGCCGAAATCCTTCAAACCCGAGATTTTTACTTGCTTTCTAAAAAATATAAAAATACAAAAATAATCATCACTCATCTTTATAACTAGTAATTAGGTTTTCTAATCCTAGCGACACTATTCCTAGCTGAACGATCAATCCCCCGGTACTTGTCACTATACTATACTACAACGATCAGGTACACTGCCTGGTGGGGGTTGTAAGTTTCTCAAGATCCCTTGAGAGGTAAAGCCTGGTGCGATTCCCACGTATCATACTCAAACTTCAAAGGGCTTTTGGTCTTGATAGGCCACGAAATCAGCAGAAAAAAGGGAGGTATTTGTGGTGGTTTGCATGTGAAAATGAGAAGAGATGGTTTAGGTTTAGTGGTTTTTATGTTTAGTGATAGATTTATTAGTCTTTTACTTACACTTGTTAAGATATTAGCATGCACACTACAAGGATCAGCCACCTCATGGCTAGGAGAGCGAGTGGATTATTTTGTGACTTAAATTTGAGTATTATGCGTTATGGAGAGTAGTTTTGATCACAGTAATTTAAAACATGAAGTTTTTTAGATGCGTAACGTAAAACCGGTTAACGTAAAGATACAAAACACAGAATTTTTGTAAAAATAGTTACATTTAGCCTAAAATGAGTAGATTTAATGTTTCAAGTATTTTCCGAGCATTTCATAGTGTCATAGAGTTGTTAAAGCTTAAAACGCTAGCCGAAAATGCGTAAAACTTCAAAAGGTAGAAAGTTTACACAATGACGGAAAAATAACAATATGACTTTTTGAAATACGTATAAAGTAAAATAAAAATGCCTAAAACATGTAGACTGAGCTCAGTATAGGGTCGCTTGCAGTTAATTGTTCATTTAATGACGTACGCGAGTTAACCTCACAAGTTATTCTTAAAAATTAATATCCGCGAAATTAATTAATAAGTGAAAGAAAGTGGTTAAATAATGACGCAGAAAATATGAATTGGTGTTCTCATAACATCCAACTCCCTTTCAATCTATAAATATAGTACAACAATAGTGGCGATATTAACCACTTAATAAAAAACTTTACATCGTTGGTTTATATAAACTACCAACTTCTTCTTTCTTTTTCTTTTCTCATTTTTTGATTTTTTTTAATAACTAAAGGTGTAAAATTTCACCACAATTCCATCACAATAAATCTGGATAATTTTTTCTTACTTTTCAGACTTTTAGACATAATGTAATAGTGAAAGTAGTAAACACACGAAAAACTGACTAAAAATATATACAATATGTACTTTCACTCCATTGCATTGTGCAATTTCCCGACCTAACCAAAGATAATAAATTTACGCACACGAACACAGGTAACGCAAAGAAACACACTTTGCCAAAGCAACTAATCACGGACTTAAATCTACAGGGTAGGCAAAGGTGTTAGGTGTAACGAAACATAATAACAAGGTGTAAAAATCCTAAAGGAATGGCTCTACGTGTTTTTCTAGGGGTATCTTACTCTAAAAATGAGAGTAAACAAGGGTTTATATGGGGGTTAACTAACCAGTGTAGTTAGTTAATATCACAAAATATATAAAAGCTTTTTGGTGTAATCCTAGAGTTTTATCAATTTAGACAAGTCACTCCAATTATAAAAATAATACTTAATATGTTGGTCTCGAATAGTATACAAGTCAAGTTCTAAAGTTTACAAGTCACCGGCACACTCATAGATTTGTGAATTTTGAAATCACAATTTTAAAATTAAAGTCTAGTGTGCAGCTATGCAACTTACATTAAACAAAAACATGCTAAAACATTTTAAATTTTGATATATAATGATGCGTGGTTTTGCAACCTTGCAAAAGGTTTTACCACTCAAGGGATCTTGAGAAGCTTGCAATCCCCACCAGGCAATGTACCTGACCATTGTAGTATAGTATAGTGGCAAGTACCGGGAGATTGATCGTTCAACTCAAAGAATAGTGTTCGCTAGGGTTAAAACTCAATTAAACTAAGTTTAGAGGTGAGGGATGATTCTTTTTGTATTTTTATATTTTTTGGAAAGCAAGTAAAAATCTCAGGTTTAGAAGAATGGGCGGAATTAGTTGCTACTTGCTAGTCAACTAACCCAGATAACTACAAATGCAAATAAAATAAAATGACACTAAAGTAAATGTAGAGAAAAAACAATAATAAGAGAAAATGTGTTTACTTAGATTTCACTACTCCCTAGCTATCTTTTACTAGTTGGTTAGTTTGTTACAATTGTATGGATGACGGGTTATATTCCTTAATACCATTCGTAGGGCCGTGTACGATCTTCCGTAACTCTATAAGCTTCTACCTCTTCCTATGTCGAGCCGACTACTAGCTCCTAACATGGCCTCCTTAGTAGTTACTTATGCATTAAATATAACCAATTAATCGTAGTACACATCCGATCATGTTTCTTACGACGTTCAAGCATGTTACCAAATGGAAGTCTGCCAGTTTTCTTAAGCCTAACATAGAAATCATTCATCCACAACAATTATAGACAAACAACCAACTAATAATCAATAACTAAGTTTCATTACATCTAAGCAAACACAAAGAAAACCTAGCCTAGCATGTTAAAGTAAAGACAAGCATAAGATAGAATCAAACAACACATAGACATATTGAATGATTATTGGAAAACTTATCTTCAATTAAACATGGATGAAACAAGGGTTTGGAACCCTTAAAAATAAGGTAAAAATCGTGCTAGGGTTTCTCCAAAGTTTTTTTTGGTGCAAAGGTGAATTTATATTAACTTTCCAACCATATGTACAACTTTAAAGATAGAAATGCAAAAGAATCGGACAGCCCCCAATTCCTAATACAAAAAAAAAAAAATACAAAAAAAAAAAAACAAAAAAAACAAAAAAAAAACATAGCAAATCAAAGTAATACTACTCACTATACTCTAACAGATAACTTTCAAAACAACCAAAAGTTATCTCACAATACACTTAACTACAAATTCTATAACATGCCAATCCTCATTCCTCATTGCTTAAACACTCTCCAATTCACCTTTTTTGCACCATAAACCATCTAGCTACATTTCCATCTTACCCTCCTCTCATGCTCACTCAACCAACACCCACAGTAAACACAAGAGAGATGGGTTAATGGCTTTACTAGGCACCTGTAACCCCTCCACAGCAAGGGCTCTGCTAGTTATGCTACATTTCCATCTCAAGAATGACTTCACATAACTAGGAACACACTCCTTGGGTGAGAACCAACCAAAACCTCCTATGGGAATGCAAAGCATGGACCATGAAGTGCCATCTTTCATCACTCTCAATTCCATACTACTTGCACTCCCCTCCAAGGCCATTTACCCTTCACAAAAGGAAGCCCTACTTTATGGTACATCCATACTGAGATAGACCTCCTACATAACCAAACATAGCTACCTAGTTCCCTCCCAAGGCCAAACTAGAATAAACTATGGGTTTCTCCAAAGTTCTCCTCTCAAAGTTGCACACTTAACAAATGAAAACTAGAAAACTATATATAGATTTTTGAGTCTGACGGTGTCACGTATAAATCCTGACGCCTTCAACTCGCCGCCATAAAAACTCTCGTATTACCTAGATCCAAGTCTGACGCCGTCATGTGTAACTTATCTCTTGGCCGTCTCTTGCATTTTGTATGTGACGGCCTGTGTAAATCTTCCAAATATATTCTGGCGCGTCACGTGTAACTTGATTATCCACCTCTTTTTTAATGAGTGACGGCGTCACATGCAAATCCTGATGCCGTCAGGTACCAAATTCAGCATGATTTGGAGACTTTGTCGTTTTCTTCACTTTTTCGCTCCAAAAACGTTCAAAATGCTTCCTTTTCCAGATTTCTTCTCAAAAGTACCTAAAATGACAAAAGGAACGATTTAGGGCAATATTTGATCAAATAATCTCGACTTTGGGCTTAAATGACCCCCTAAAAGCGGTACACTTTTCGTCTCATCAAATACCCTTACACTTGAGATTTGCTTGTCCTCAAGCAAATGCGCTTTTATTCTAATCAAAATACAAGCTAGGGGTCATTTAACACTATATAAAAGTAATTGCAACAAATAATCATTCCACTTCAACCAAAACAAGCACGGAAATTATACACTAGCACCTCACAAATAGTGTTTAGATACTCACATCTCTCGGGTGTAATAAAGTATATATCACAATATGGAAATGGAAAACATCTCTCACTGCCTGTCATAGCAAGATGCTTGAAGTTAGAAACGAAAAAGATAGGCTCGGAGGGGTGTACTAGGGGTATCGTGTACTAAAAATGAGTACAACGCAAAGGTGTGGAAAAATTAATTGACTTTATTAGTCAAGTAATTATGACTTCATTGGTCAAGTAATTATGATACAGGTTTAACACTAGGGTTATCCTAATGCCTCTTATCATGTAGTAAATCCTAACTACACGAATGTAGTCTCAATGGCGGTCTCAGGATGCGGGTTTAACGCAAGTTCTAGAATCTAAGTACTACCGGTACACTCATAAGCACCAACAATGAATGATTTTTCCTAAAGATCTAAAGGCGAACCTCACATATTTGGGGTGAAAAATTTTGAGTGATACAGTTTTTCGTGCTAGTCATACAGCTCCTATCCATGAGACGCTCATTAAGGCTAAAGCTTCACTCCTAAATGTTAAATTTGGCGCTAAAATTACCCTAACAAGTGTTTCTCTTAGTTTTATTACACACCTACTATTGAACAAACAAACTCAAGTGCAATTGCATTCTCTAATGTATCATTATTTACCCTCCCCTTACACTTAGGCTTAACATTATCCCCAATGTTCAATAAAAATGATGTAAAAGTAATGATGGTAAAAGAATGAAACAAATACTCCCCTGATTCATTCGGTGTGGATAATGTGGTAACATGGTTAGATCCTCCTCCAAGAAAATGAACGTTGAAAGCTTCCCTCCAGAAATATAAAGCATCTTCTTGTCCAATATAACCTGTTAAACCTGAGAAAATAATCATGGCAAACCTCGCGTAAAATCGGCGTCAATCTCTATATATATAAAGATATAATGCATGTGGAATGAATGTTTGCAGATTTCCTGGAGTTTATAAAACTAAAGAATTGACAAAAACTTCAAGACTCCCGTAGAAAAATAAAACTTGCAAAATTTTTCAGATTTTTACACCTGATGCTGTCAGGTTATAACCCTGACGCCGTCAGAGTGTTCTGACAGAAATCTTATGTTAAGTTTCCGGAAATAAAATGGTTACTGAAATAAAATGACATGGTCGTTTTCGGGCACATGCAAAACTGGGCAGATTCACTTTTCAAAGTTATGATCTAGCTTAACAACTCTTGCATTTCTAGCATAATCAAACTTAACTATCTATCTAGCCCTTAATTTCCTATGAAAAATTGAATCAAATCTTCCAAAACACACATGTAAGAGTTGTTTAATCTATCCTAACAATACCATAAATAATTTAAAGTAAAATGAATTTGAAGGGAAAAGAAAGGGTTAGGAACAAACTAGGATACTAGGGCCTTCAAGTCTTGCACCAAGGTAGCTATGATACTCAAATTTCAAAGGGCTTTTGGTCTTGATAGGCCACGAAATCAGCAGTAAAAAGGGAGGTATTTGTGTGGTTTGCATGTGAAAATGAGAAAAGATGGTTTAGGTTTAGTGGTTTTATGTTTAGTGCTAGATTTATTAGTCTTTTATTTACACTTGTTAAGATATTAGCATGCACACTACAAGGATCAGCCATCTCATGGCTAGAAGAGTGAGTGGATTATTTTGTGACTTAAATTTGAGTATTATGTGTTATAGAGAGTAGTTTTGATCCCGGTAATTTAAAACGTGTAGTTTTTAAGATGCGTAACGTAAAACCGGTTAATGTAAAAATACAAAACATAGTATTTTTATAAAAATAGTTACATTTAGCCTAAAATGTGTAGATTTAATGTTTCAAGTATTTTCCAAGCTTTTCGTAGTGTCATAGAGTCATTAAAGCTTAAAACGCTAGCCGAAAATGCGTAAAACTTAAAAAGGTAGAAAGTTTACACAATGACGGAAAAATAACAATATGACTTTTTGAAATATGTAAAAAGTAAAATAAAAATGCCTAAAACATGAAGACCGAGCTCAGTATAGGGTCGCTTCCAGTTAATTGTTCATATAATGACGTACGCGAGTTAACCTCACAAGTTATTCTTACAAATTAATATCCGCGAAATTAATTAATAAGTGAAAGAAAGTGGTTAAATAATAACCCGAAAAATATGAATTGTTACATAAATTTTGCACTTTTTGGTATTTTCTTTATTTAATTACAAAAATGGAAATGCATTTCACGATCATATGTATGTGAAATGGTGACTTGGCAGTGTGAAATAGTGATATTTGTGTGAAATGGTGATATTCTCTTATCTAATACAGTTTTTTTTTTTTTTTTTTTTTTTTTTTTTTTTTTTTTTTTTTTTTTAAAAAAAAAAAGGGAATTCGCTCCTTGTTTGCAGCGAAATAGTGATGTGGCCTTTTATTTTTACATTTTTTTCTTTGGGCTAAACCTGGACGGAACACTTGGTATGTTTTTATTTCTCTACTTAGAAGCAGCGAACATGTAGACCAAATAGGTAATGAGAGATAAAGTGGTCCTCTGTAGTTTTGCAGGGCCAAACAGGTAATTTCCATGTTAATAATACATTATGGGACCTATAATAAGTTTGTGTAACTTTTCGAATATCTGGAACTAGTCTATAGAACTTTTCTGGCTTATTTTGAAATTTTGTGGCTTATATAAGTTTATTATGACACAATAAGCTTATATAAGCCAAAATGTTTCAAAGTAAGCCACAAAAGTAAGCTTATGTAACGTAAGGACCTAACTAAATAAGCCATAAGTCGGCCATATAAGCCGAAACAAACACCCCATGTTGTTATAGGATAGTGTCATCGTAAATGAACAAGATTTTGATTATTCTAAGAACCCTGGGTATGGTCATGAGAGATCTACGCCAAGCCGAGCTAGTACGGAACCAAGCCAAAATGAAACCCACCCCCCCCCCCCCCCACCCACTAGGTGCCAAGGCGTGAGTGACCAATTTGGCTTGCGCCAGATGAAGGAACTTTTGCATTTTTCGACCGTTGCATGTTGCAGCGGCTACTTTTTTTAACAAAGAAAAAAAAGTTTATACACTTTACTTTTACACATTTTTCATTCTGTATAAACCTTTTTACACACAAACTAAATCTTTCATTTCCATTTCTTTACTAAGTTATAAAAATGTCTCAACATCAAACTAAATCTTTCACTTCTATTTTCAAATTCATTTCTTTACTATATAAAATAAAAAGAGATGATTTGTACATCTTGTCTCTTTATTTGTACATTTAAATATACAAACAGTTAAAACAAAATATTAACAATGTACAAATATCTTATGCATAAATTACAATGTTTCAATCAATAGTTAATCTTTGAAAATCAACTAATAAACCTTAGGGCCCGTTTAGTTTGAGGGTGTAAAATGGGTTTTGATTTGATTTGATTTGATTTGATAAGTTTATGTTTGATTGAAAATTTTGTTAGTGGGTTTCACTATTTGAATTATATTGTAAATTGTAAAAGGTGTGCTACACCCACTCAATTTTTACAAAATTTCTCCCACACGCTGATGTGGCAGAGAGATGATTGGTTGGTTTGGGAGAAATTTTGTAAAGATTGAGTGGATCTAGTATTTTTCAAATTGTAATACCCATCTAGTAAATTCTTTAGTTTTTATTTAAAATTATGGACAATTATTTTGAAACATTCAAAAATAAATATGAACTATATATATAATATATATATATATATATATATATATATATATATATATATATATATATATATATATATATATACTATCTATAATGGAAAAATGGTCAAACTTGAAAAGTTGAGTCTTGAAAGTTGAGTATTGAAAGTCAAATGTGAGAGAAAATTAATGTAATTAATACTCTAATTAAAACACCCCATTACTTAAAAATACAATAATTTATTCACATTGTACAACCAATTAAAAACATATCTATCAAATTAAATACAACCAATTAAAACACAAACCGGGTTGACCCGGTAATTTGACCCGTTTTTTACCCAACCTAGCAAGTTGACCCGGTTTAAATCGACCCATTTTTCGACCGGAGTGGTTCAACCGATTGAACTACCCGGGTCGAACCGGGTTTCAAAACATTATCCATTACTTAAAAGTACAATGATTTATGTACAACCAATTAAAAACATATCTACCAAATTAAATACAACCAATTAAAACACAAACCGAGTTGACCCGGGATGCTTCAAACCCGGCCGATTGACCCGGTTTAATTAGACCCGTTTTCGACCCAACCTAGCAAGTTGACCCGGTTTAAATCGACCCATATTTCGACCGGAACGGTTCAACCGGTTGAACCACCCGGGTCGAACCGGGTTTCAAAACATTATCCTTTACTTAAAAGTACAATGATTTATTCACATTGTACAACCAATTAAAAAACATATCTACCAAATTAAATACAACTAATTAAAACACAAACCGGGTTGACCCGGGACGCTTCAAACCCGGCGAATTGACCCGTTTTCGACCCAACCTAGCAAGTTGTCCCGGTTTAAATCGACCTATTTTTCGACCGGAACAGTTTAACCGGTTGAATCACCCGGGTCAAACCGGGTTTCAAAACATTATTTTTCGTTTATAACCTATAAACTTTTTTTATCAATAAACTATTTGTCGTTATAAAATCCTGTTGCTATACACGGGTAATCGTCTAGTGTATATAAAATCCTAACCCCGCCTATTTTGCTAACCATAAACCGTAAACCAAAAACGGTCCTTACGTTACAAATTCCTAAAAGAATCAATCCATCAAACAAGACAAAAACCAGCTGTCCAAACCTTAACACCCCTATACCACAGCATATATAAATACCCTAATAGTATAACCGTAAAAAAATTCGTACTTTTTTCCCATTCCATCAAATCCAACATTTCTATTCTCTGAGAACGAAAGCTCTAAAACCCACATTGTACTTCATGCATAAAAACCTGTACAAACACTAATATGTCTTTTTTTTCAAAAAATAAATAGTTGAACACGTAAATGAATGTCGTCCATGTGTCAAGTGAAGGATGCACCAAAGAACACGATACTACTACTCTTTTTTACCACTGTTTTTTCTTCAGCATAATATTCTTTTGATCGTTTTTTCATTCTTTATATAATTTTTATACAAAAAGAATAGTGTTTTTGGATTGTTTTTTTTTGAAGTGTTTTTGTATTAAAAAAATGGATGTTGATAGAGATGAGTTATCATCCTCATCTGTGTTAAGGTTGGAAGGAGTTGATGATGTTGAAGATTTTGTTTGGGTGAGTTACATATGTTTTTTTTAAGGTTTTCGTTTTTGATTGTTTTTTTTATGATGGTTAAAATGTTGTATATATCATTAGTTTTGGCAAATGATGATTTAGTTTTTTTTTTTAAGGATTTTGCTCTTATGTTTTTTTAAGGGTTTTGTTTTATGTTTTTTTTTTTTATTGCTTTTATTATTGTTAAAATGTTGTAAGTATCATTAGTTTTGGCAAATGGTGAGTTAGTTAAAATAAATATTGTATAAGCCGGCTTGTTTGTGATTTGTTTCTGGTTTTTAAAGTTTATTGTTTGTGAATTAAATAATTTGAGTTTAGGTGTTAAGGCCAAACTTTATATGGATTTTTAGGTTGTTGATGATGAAATAAAAAATGTGACATTAAATGATGTAGTAGATGAATAGTTTTGAGGGTGTCTTTTGAATTTATATAACTTTAACATAGTAGCTTATCGGAAAGCAAGAACCAGGGTGTTCGAGATTTTACGTATTCGTTTTTTGGACTTCTGGAGTTTTAAATGAAATGTGTTGTTGGGAATAATGCAGGGGGATCAAGTAGAGTCAGCTTCGATGTCGTTAGGGAGATTTAGTCATGTTTATGATCTGATGGATATGGGCAACAAAGCATTTAGAGAAAATCGATTCGAAGAGGTAATATTATATAACATTGGTTTATTTATGTTGACGTATTGAACTCAAAGTTACCGATTTGCCACTGGCTTTGTTTCTGCCAAGTGGTCATGTTTGGACATATATTGCAAGACATAATGATTTTGTTGTAAACTTGCATTGACACTGACACATACCTGGTATTTGGAGTATGCTGAATTTAGAACAGGGCGCACACAACCCTGAAGTATAGTGTCCATTAGTTTTAAAAGTTTGGTACATAGAAGTTCTAATTTCTCATGGTGGTTGTTTTTATGTTTCTCTAACAGATTTCTTGCAAACATCAGAGTTAGTTTACTTCTATTCTAATAATATTTCTTATCAATCAGGCAGTCAATTGTTTCTCGAGAGCTCATAGTATAAAACCTGATGATCCTATTATTCTTAGCAACCGATGTGCTGCTTATCTCAGGTAAAATCCTTAACAGTCACCATGTGCTCTTCTGGTCGTTATGTCTATTTGTGGAATTACTAATAAAGGCACGTGTTTCCTTTACATTTTACATTGACACCAATCCATCTCCTTAATTTGGTATCCAGGATCAGTCAATTCCTGAAAAACAGGCCACCTTCTGCATCGGAACACAGACCATTAAGTGGGCTTGATCCTACAATACATGCTGGCGTATGTGAAATTTCTTTATTTTGTATGATCGAGCTCATCCCTTTGTTGCTTCTTAATTTAGTAAATCGCTGGGAATTACCTCTTTATATTTCAACTTCCTTTTTTAGCTTGCATTGAAGGATGCTGAGAAATTTATGAACATGCGAAGTCAATCTATAACTCCATACATATTGAAGGCTGATGCACTCATTTTGGTGAGATCCCCTTATAATGAATTCTTGTTTGGTAGCACAAATCATTTGATAAGAGATAGTAGATTCCATAGGAACATCAATTGTTTTCTTGAGTCTCTTAGTTGCCTTTCAAGACACGTACCTCTTTTGATTATAAAATATTGGCAGTTAGAGAGGTTCGAGCTAGCGCGTGATGCAATTGTTTCCGGTCTTCGGCTTGATGCTTCAAGGTAATATAGTACATTATACTTGGCCACTTAAGTGTTTCGCCGTACATGTTTCATGATCTTTTGAACAGTTATGTCTTGTTTTCTTTTTTCAGTTTTATGTTAATAATTGTAAATTTAGTGTATGACTATGTCTTGTCACTTTTTCTCCTAGTATGAAGTCAAACACATAATAATATGACTTTTTGTGTGTTTCTGGTGCAACACAGCATTGCTTTACGGAACTTAGAAAGAATCACAACCGACATATTTGGGAGGAGACAGCATGGGAGACCAGCACGTACTGATGATTTTGATTGCACACTTTGCTTAAAATTACTATATGAGCCAATTACAACTCCGTGTGGGCACACTTTTTGTCGCTCTTGCCTTTTCCAGTCTTTGGACCGAGGTTGATCTCCTCTGTTATCTTATTCATAATTATATCCCCATTTCGTTTGAGTTACTAATTCCTTTCTAAACGTTGGATGAATGCTAGGGAACAGATGCCCTTTGTGCCGAACGGTTCTGTTCATTAATCCTAGAACTTGTGCAATAAGGTGGGCTTATTCTACTTTAATGATTACCACCAGTTCACCAATTGTTTATTTCTACGTGAGTTTAAAATTCCGATAGACTGATCTAGCATGTTTATTCTATTTATTCTGTGGTTTCAGTGTGACGCTGAATAGCATAATAGAAAGAAACTTTCCACAAGAATATGCAGAAAGGAAGTTGGAGCATGAGATTTTGACAAACATGGGTCCTGATTTATTACCTCTTTTTGTCATGGATGTTGTAATGCCTTGCCAGAAGTTACACCTGAACATTTTTGAAGCTCGTTACAGACTTATGGTGAGCCTTAACACCTGTCTGTACACCTGCTTTTAATACAACCAAAATGATATTATTATTGAAAATAAAATGGGATACAAACGAAGCATCAATAAATCAATAAATAAATCAAGCATTTAATCTATTATCTGCTTACCATGTCTTGTATATAAAGGTAATTCATTATGCTGAAACTCTAGTTGCTACTTTTCTCTTATACGAGTACCACATAAATAATGTGGTACTATGGTTATGATATAGATATATATATGGTCAATTACGTATTGAAATATAGCTAATTAGATATGGTTATACTAAACTTACTATGGGAATACTAGTTAACTGTTATAGAGAACATCCAGTGTCACTCAAATATAGTGCAGATAGACGTATTTAGAAGTTTTTATGTTGTACATCATGGATTCGATAGACTGGATATGCATTTGTATCAAAATTTCTTTTATCTTTAAAGTAAATCATAAATGACCTAGATTAAATAGCCAGTGTTGGTGATGTCTGTTACTATATTAATCATGTTCAACCTTTGTGGTAAATAACAGGTGAGGAGGATTATGGAAGGAAATCACCGAATGGGAATGGTAGATATAATCTTACGTTTTATTAAGATAGGTTGGTATACCAGCTACGCCTCACTGTTATTGAGGGTGGTGTTTGTTTAAATATGTGTAGGTTGCACTTGACCCTGCCGCAGAAGGATCTGTAGCTGATTATGCTTGTGAAGTGGAAATTACAGAGTATGCTTTGGTTTTTGTCATGATTGAATTTGTTGCTGGGGCACACGAGTTTATATTGTTAAATTTAATGGGGTTAATTATTCTTTTTCTTTTCTTGCAGCTGTGAGCCTCTTCCTGATGGGCGTTTCTTCCTGGAGGTGATTAGTTTCAGATTTTCTTGCTCGTATCTTTTGTATGAGAAATGATAGAAGTGGTAATATGGGTTGGTAACGGGTCCAAATAGGCCGTTTTATAGTACCAAAAAGTGGGTTGAGTCATGTTGACCCAAAACACCTTTGTGCTCTATTTGTTTTCCTCATGAATTGTATTAGTAGTGTTTTAAATATGATTACTAAAAGTAAAATCTGGCAAAAATGCTCTAGTTCTCTAATTAAAGGAAATTAGGAGGTTCTTGTAGATAGTTCCACTCATGTTAATAGATCAAACTAATGCAGGTTGAGAGTCGGCGGAGATGTCGCATCCTTAGAAACTGGGATCAAGATGGGTTAGTAACATTATTGAATCATTTGTCATAAGTGGTTCACGAAGTTGTTTATATAATTTTGTATTTATGTATTTTTTCTATGAAGGTACCGGGTGGCTGAGGTTGAATGGGTCCAAGATATCTCTCCACTTGAAGGAACAAAAGAAGCATATGATGTAAGTATACTTGGATCTTGACTCTTTATTTATTTATTTATTTTATCTATTTTATTTTATTTTATTTTATTTTATTTTAAATGTCTTGGATCTTTATTTATATCTTGAGCCCGCTATTCTGTTCGTAACTAATTATCCACAAAACGAATGTCAGTCTGTATTTGCATTATTTGATCAGTTTTTTGGTTTCTTTTTATCTGATATACAAAATTTCATTGTTGTGATATTTGTTGAAACATACATTACTGGTTTAATCTTACACTTTTGAAGCCTGGTACCTGTGGTGTGGAAGTGAAAAGTTCGACTCATTTACTTGTGAATTAGTTGATTTGGTTTTTGTTTTGTCTCAAACAATTCAAAAAAGAGAACGGGTTCAATCGGTCGAATGGGTCAAATGTCACCCAAAATTTATTTTAATGCATACGAGACAACCACTTGAATGAATTTTGGAAGGTTTAATATTATTATTGTAATAGAATTGTTTTGTAATCATACTTGACGCATTATAAACTTTTTTTATATGGACAAAAAGTTTTTTGCGACCCAACCAGGCCCATTACCCGAATTTACCCGTTCCAACCCGTACACAGTTGGAATGTTTACGCAACCCGCCCATTTTGTCACCTGATAGTGGTACTGTACACCAGTGTAACCACTTAGTTCTTCTATAACCATATTTTATTTACATGGAAGTACTATTTTAATTCCAAGTGATTGTCATTGCATACAGTTGCAGGATATGACTAATAAAGTAGCAGCGTATGCTCGATCATGGATGAAGGTGGCTCAAGAGGCTGCACAAACAGGTTACATAATTTATTATGTTTTTAGTAAAATTGTACTTTGAAAGAGTACATTTTGTAATATGTGTAATTATGAATGCATCTGACTATGACAATTTGATCACGTGAATCTCGATTTATCTAGGGGCACATTTTTTAATTGCATTAGTATTTTCATGCAGATCAAACAAGGCTTATGGAACTGCATCGAGCAGAAGGTCTGAGGCCTTCACCAAGCGATCCTGAATCCTTCAGTTTTTGGGTATATTATCTTGCATGCCGTCTTCTTGTCTTTCTAATAGTTAACAAGAACCAATTTTTTATCTTTAAGAACTCATTGTGCAGCTTGCCACACTAACAAATGTGAGACCACTGGACAGGCTATCTCTCCTTCGCCTTAGAGATACAAGAGAGGTAAAACTTGTTACTAGACGTGGTAATTATGACACTTGTATTTATAAATGGGTCAATTCCAGTTTATGTTCAAAGAGCCAAAAATTTGAATGGGTTATAAATCATCTGCAATGTATTTAATTGCTTGAAAAATAAAAAGTGTATTCACAGTTAAAAGACAGTTATATGTAAGTTTTGTCAGTTAAAAAAGGTGCAATGAATTTTTTCCATAATATAGTTTTTGTAATCATATAGAGCACATTATTTAGATAAAATGGATAAAACTGTGTTAGACAATAGTTGTATTGACATGTTGCACAACCTGCCCAAGCTAATTTGCCACCTCTAATTGTTAGCTTTTTGAGATTGATCATATTCCAGAGCATCCTATATGAATTTGATTTAGTTAATAAATTCACTCTTTGTGCTACAATGGAAATTTGGGAAAATTGTCTAAATATACATTCAACTTGCCACCTTTTACTATTGTATGCACTGAACTTTTTTTTTTCCTATTATATACACAAACTTTACTAATCACCCTTATTGTATCAATAAAACGCCTTTTTGATGACGTGGCAAGTTGATACAATAGGGATGATTAGTCATCAAAAAGGCGTTTTATTGATACAATAAGGGTGATTAGTAAAGTTTGTGTATATAATAGGGAAAAAAAAAGTTCAGTGCATACAATAGTAAAATGTGGCAAGTTGAATGTATATTTGGACAATTTTCCCATGGAAATTTTGTTCACATAAATGAGAACATATATTTCAATTTGCAACAAATCGTCACCATACCGTGTTTAATTTATTTCTATATATATAATCCTAAATTATATTTGATAATTGACCATAATGATGCAATATAGTCGTAAAAATTCAAGTTAAATGTCTATTAAGGGTGACGATCCATTATTCAACTCTTACTACATTCCATCTTAACTCTGATCTCTTTGTCTCTAGCTAACATGTAATTCTTGGTTGCAGAGGTTAAGAAGAGGGTACCTTCTCATGAAAAGAGAGGAACGATGATGTGGATTTTGATGAACATAAAGATATTATTATATTCATTAATTCATGCAGTATAGTTTTATTTTGGTGGCAATTCAATATTCTTTTTTTCTGATATAGAGGCTCCAATGGCGGATAAATGCACACAAATGGTGAAGAAATAGCACAATCGATTTTCTTTTTCTCCTTTCCTTTTTAAGTTTTGGTTGTAAAGCAAAAGCTGGCTCCATACTCACCCGCTAGTAAGCTTAACAAATCTTTGGCCCAAATCTCCCTTTCTTTTTGTACACTGATAATGTTGAGTAGAGCTGCACATTTCCCGGTTCGGACAAAAACCGGATCCGGTTCCAATCCGGTCTGGTTCATAGTCAAAGTCAAAGGATCCGGTTCCGGTTCCAAACCGGTTCGGATATTTTCGGATCCGAGGTCTAAAAATCCGGGACCGGTATACCAGGTTCCGGATTGGTTCCTTATCCGGTTCAAAAATAAAATCCGGTCGAACTGGTTCCCAAGAACCGGTCGACAATTCCTTAACAGTGGGCATGCTAAATTTTGCGTTTCCGGGTTTTTTTTTTTCGTTTGCGTTTTCCACACAATAAACTTAATAAACATCGATTTTTACTAAAAAAAACTAATAAACGTCACACATAAAGTACTTGAATCACAAATTTAATACATTTTGACTATTTATTCTTATTCGGCAAACCATGACCTGCCGACCAAACATCGGCTGTTAAGTTTACACTAGTTTTTAAAGCATCAAAACCAAGTATTAATTCATTTTTAACCTTTACCTAAGATTTAATACAATTACGTTTAAGAGTTTGACGACTTACATGAGTGTAGCGTGGTTGAAGCCTTTTTTGAATCAACCTCGTTAACCGAGGGTTGTCGAAGTGGTTGAATGGCAAACCCTCTTGAATCACAAAGTGAGCTAAATCTTGACGAAGCGACCTCTCGTCAAATACAAAAATACTCCCATCTCGTCCCATAACACTTTGTTCCGATGCCGCAACGCCTTTTGTTGCTTTACAATGGTTTTTCGTGTGCTTCTTCAACGTAGAATTCCCATCGGAATTGATAAAAGTGTTACAAGCTTTACAACAAGCCTTTTTTGAACCATCCAAAAACCTAACCAAGTCAAAATGACACCAAATTTCTTGGTTTCGGGTTGTTGGTTCAATCCCAACTTCAAACGGTTGGTTTGTAGAACCTTGAGCTTGAGAAGCGGTATTATTTGATGATGTTGGTTGAGATTGAGAAGCTTGGTTTCCTCTAGACATCGTAAGCGTTTTTGATCAAGTTTGTGAATGATTTTTGAGTGTTTTTCGAGTGTTTGATTGTTGTGATTCAACCAAAATCATCAATGGTATTTATAGGAATGTTTAGGAGGTCAATTTGGTGAATATTGATGGTTCTATTCGTTAGAAAACGGGCAAAAAATGGCCCAACGTCCCTTTTGCAGCCTACTGGTTTGCTGCTGCAATTTTTCACAATATGACAGTTGGAACCAGTTCTAACGGTAAAAAACAAGAACCAAACACGAACCGGCGGATTTTGTAAGAACCGGGACCGGTTTTTGGAAGAACCGGATTCGGTTTTGTTTTTTATTTATTTATATTTTTTTCCGGTTTCGGTTCCGAAACCGGGTAGGATGGCCACGGCTAATGTTGAGGAAAATCTTTTGGATGACTTTTTATCTGAGCTAACATGTCATTTCATGGTCTATTTGTAGGCTTCATGAGGTGGTTATGATAAGGAAATATTTGTTACGTTTTTAAGGGGTTATTTAAGCCCTAAATCGTGTTTATATGATCAAATATTATCTCAAATCGTTTCTTTTGTCATTTTAGGTACTTGGGACATGAATTCTGAAAAATGGAGCATTTTGGAGCTTTTCGGATGTTTTTATGCTCAAGAATGAAGAGAACATAAAAAGTCAAGAAAGTCAGGATTTAACACCTGACGGCGTAACGCTTTGGAGCTGACGCCGTCACCTTATGACGAGATGCCGTGGATTTTTATGCTGAGATGCCCTGGAAGAATTTGTCAGGTTAACACCTGACGGCGTCAGGTGTTTCTTGAGCAAGGCCGTCTCCCTTTAACTCAACACGAGACGGCCCAGAACCTTTATAAATGGACGGCGTCAGAGATCTCTTGGGCGATACGAAACCCTAAGACACGGCGACCTAACGGCGTCAGAGGCTAAAACCTGACGCCGTCATAATTGTATATCTATATATATTTTTTTGATTTTTCATTCATTATGTGTAAATTTTTAGGGTGTAACACTTAGGAGAAAAACCCTAGACGAATTTTCCAGTAAACTTAGGGTTTTCATACTCTTCTTTCATCCATGTTCAATTGAAGATAAGTTAATCTTTTTAATCATTCAATATGTCTATGTGTTGTTTGATTATCGTTTATGCTTGTCTTTCTTTTAACATGCTAGCTTAGGTTTTTTAGTGTTTGCTTAGACCTAATGAAACCTAGCTATTAATTATTGATTGTTGGTTTGTTTGATTGGATTGGGTGATTGATTTCGCGTTAGGCTTAAGAAAATTGGTTAATCTCCTATAATGTAACAAGCTTGAACGTCTTAAGAAACGTATTCGGTTGTGTACACCGATGTTTTTGGTTGTTTTTAATGCATAAGTGACTATTAAGGAGGCCATGATAGGATACTAAATGTGTCGTTATAGGAAGAGATAGAAGCTTATAGAGATGGGGAAGGACGTACACGCCCCTACGACTGGTATTAAGGAAAACAACCCTTCATCCAAGAAATTATAACAAACCAATTAATTAGTAAAAGATAGCTAGGGAGTAGTGAAATATAAGTAAACACATTTTCTCATTATAAGAAGTTCACCACATTTACTTTTCTTGTTATTTAATTTTATTTGCGTTAGTAGTAATTTTGGGTTAGTTGACTAGCAACTAATTCCGCCCACTCTTTCAATACCCGAGATCTTTACTTTGCTTTCATAAAATACAAAAATACAAAAAGAATCATCCCTCACCTTTAGACATAGTTTACGTAGCTTTCAATCCTAATGACACTATTCCCCTAGAGAATTATCAATCCCCCGGTACTTGCCACTCACTATACTACATCGGTCAGGTACACTGCCTGGTGAGGATTGCAAGCTTCTCAAGAACCCTTGAGAAGTAAAACCTTTTTCAAGGTTGCTGTTAATACAAATGTCGCCTAAAAACGTTATTTATATTTTATGATCTTTGCTAAGTTTTGTTAATGACAAAGTATGAACTTTAGCTAATAGTAAATCATCACTTTAGTGTTTAAGTCTTGTTTAACTAAGGTTTACATTTCCTTTTAAACAAAACATTATTTTTATTTCTTTAATTAGAAAGTGTCTTGTCACATCATACATTTATGGCAAGCTTGTGTATTTGACTTGCCATAACATCTTACACACTTTTGGAAGCTTTCCAAATTGGATTTAATGTGTTTGACTAGTTGTTGTTGATGTGACTTTAGTTGGTTTGAATTATTTATGGTAAAACCTACTGCAAGCCTGGCGGAACCCTGGGGGTACACGGGCGGAACCCATCTGAGGGTTCCGCCGTATCCGCCAGACCTGCTTTTTGTTTTGCTATAAATACCAAGCCACTTGTTTGTTTTGGGTTATCATTTTAGGACATATATTTTCATATACTCTCTCAACTAACTCAGTAACATTTGACTTGTGTGATCCTCTTATGTAGCAAGGGAATTCAGAAGATCATTCAAGAAGTTACAAGCTTCAACTCTAAAGTTGCAAGTCTTGTTATCTTTGTAATGTATAAGCTTTGGTAGTTTATACTTCATTTGTATCATGTGTGTAGAAGTGATCGGTTAGTATTTTAGGCCTCAAAATACATAGTGTGTCGGGAGTTGTTGTACCCTTATAAAAGAACTAATGGGAGTGGTTGTACCCTTGGTAAAGAACTCGATATCTAGCTTAGTGTCGGTAAAAGTATAAGCAACGATGGGAGTGGTTGTACCCTTGTAAAAAAACTCGACATCTAGCTTAGTGTCGGTAAAAGTGTAAGCGACGTTGTAAAGGTTTCTCCACCGGGAAAGGAGCTTGTTGATTAGTGCTTATAACTCTCGAGTTGGAAACTCGGGGCGTGGATGTAGGGCAAGGAAAAAGAGTCCTTGTAGCCGAACCACGATAAACTATCGTGTTGTGGTTTGATCGTTTCTTTCTTTGTCTTTGCTTATTACATATTATCTTTAGTTAGAATTGTTATTCACACGCAAAGCTTTTCAAAGAATTAAACATGTAAAGTTATAGTTAGAATTGTTATTCACACATAAATCTTTTCAAAGAATTAAATAAGTAAAGTTGTGTTTATATCTTTAAACAAACGTAAAGTTTTTAAAGGATAATCAAGTTAAAAAGCGGTAAACTATTCAACCCCCCCTTCTAGTTTTCCACAATTGGTATCAGAGCTATGTTACTCAAGATCTTTAAAATATAGTGTATTTTAAAACTTGGATCGATCCATGGATTTTGAAAATCTCAAAGAAGGGAAACATATTCAAAACTCACCGCTATTTGAAAAAGAAAACTTCCTTGAATGGAAAAGTATATTTGGAAACTATTTAAAATCAATTGATCAAGATCTTTGGCATATTATTTCTATTGGTGATTTCAAACCAACGAAAACAAGTTTTGAAAACCAAGATGACTATTCTAAACTTGATAAAAATACTAAAGCTAAGATGATGATTTATAAAGCTTTATCAAGTACTGAATATGAAAGAATGTATTTTTGTCAAGCGGCTAATGATATTTGGAAAAATATAATCAACTTTCATCAAGAAATATGTCAAGTCAAAGATGATCAATTTGATCTTACATATGAATTAGAAGTTTTAGAAAAACTAATAGATAGACACTCAGTAGAAGTTAATACATGTGCTACTAGTTTAAATGTTTTAAATGAAGGTACAAGTGAAGATGAGTACGTATGTCTTGATGAACTTGCTTGCGAATCATGGAATGAAACGGATGTAGACGAAGACAATGATTCGGTGGGTGATTGTCAATTTATTGAAACAACAAGCAAGATTTTACGCTTTGTGGTTATTCTCTTGATAGCATCTCTATGCAATTTAAAAGGTATGCATTACTTCAACTTGACTTTGATTGTCTCTTGTTTCTAGCATTATGTGTTGTAGTATGTGTTATTAGTAGCATTCTAAAGTGTCTACCTGCTATTAGTAATAACAAAGATTAGATTCTCCGCGACAAGGAATTTCGTCATTAGTACTAGTAGGAGATATAAGGTGTTTCGGTTCTTTAACCGTCAAGAGATAAACACGAGAAACTCTTGAGTGAGTCTCACTCAACTCTTGCTTACAAGTGAGCTAACTAAGAATTTCCTAAGTGATAAAATGTCTAACACTTTTGTGATGCTTGCAAAACAAACCTTTGTAAAACAACATTCTTAAACACCATACTTTGGGTCTTAAATTGTGTTTTACTTCAACCACTCCTTTATGATAATTTCACATAAAACACACAAGGTGAAATAAATCACATTAGCATACATTAGGATGTGTGGAAGAAAATGAGTTTTCAACATCTAGGATTTACACATCAAATGTGACACTTAGTCTTATGATGTTGTACCTCTTGGACTTTTTCAAAACGAATAAAGTTCATAGTGTCTTAAGTAAGGAAACCCAAAGAGCCGAGGAGTCGTTGAATATAACATTTAACGAGAGATCACCTCCTTCTAAGATATCATCTTTGGTAGATGATGACTTAGTCGAAAGTCCAATGATGGCAAGACAAGTATGTTGTGTAAAACATTAAGGATAAAGGTACATAATAACATCTTCTCACCTTGAGTCAAACATTGAATCAAGTAAAATTGACATAAGTTATAAAACTTGATTTATAGGTCATAGTTGTGTCTAAACAAATTCAACAAAAACAGTTTTTGGAATTTAGAAACAAAATAGATTTTTCAAAGTAATTAAGTGATTATAGTGTCAATATTTGAAAGACTTTTTGATAATATAAGCAAGCCCCAAAAGCAAGGGATTTTTAAAGACATTCCTAGTTACTCTCTTGTTCTCAATGGTTAAGTTATTGATGACTTATCAAGAATTAGATTAGTTAATCCGTAGGTAAAACTAAACGTAGAGAAATGTTCGGAAGACTACTTGTTCTCATAACAATTAGATCCAACATTATGTTTAGTGTTTGTCTATGTGCTCGTTTTAGAGAAGATCCTAAAACAACTCTTTAGTTGAGCTTGTTTGGATACATCAAAAGGTACTACACAACTAGAATTATGGTATCCCAAAAGAATGGGAATAGAAACCATAGTGTATGCCAAATGGAATTTTGTAGGTAATAAGTTGATAAGAAAAGCACAAGTGGTACTTGCACTTTTATACTTACTTACCCATTGATTCTTCAAAAACACTTATGGTTCTCATATTAGTATCGGATGGAGAAGCACGTCAACAAGCTCCATGATGTTTTCGTTTTAGTATAGTGTTTATTTTTCCGAAGAAATGCTTAGGAAAGTATTTCCCGGGTCGTGTCCCAACGAAGGTGTGAATGGAATTTTGAATTCCCGAATTTGCGAAACGTGTCGTGAAAGTGGTAAAAAGTGATTTGATGAGATTATACTAATGAAATAATAAATGAAGCACAATTAACTAAGTCAGCACGTATTTCAAATAAGGAAACTTAAAACATAACGCAAAATCGAAAACGTAAGCTAAAACGGAAAATAAACGTTAACGTACGAAATAAAACGCGACTTTTAAGCTACACTACTCCTACGGACTTGGAAATAATTTTCAAAAGTTAAAAATGATAAAAGAAAATTTTGAGAAAAAGAAAAATATTTTTTTGACTTTTTATTAATTTTTTATGAATTAAAAATTATTTATCTAATTTAAAAAATAAAAGAAAATGCAAATAAGGTAAGAAAAATGCAAAATAAATTTTGAAAATTATAAAATAACTAAAAAGTAATTTTAAAACTAAAAACTATTTTTTTTGGCTTTTTGTGTAATTTTTTGGGGAATTAAAAACTATTAAATCTAATTAAAAATATCAAAATAAATTCAAAATAAATGGGAAAAATGCAAAATAAATTTCTAAAATTCTAAATTAAATGAAAATAAATTTCTAAAATATTTTTGGATTTTTCTAGGATTTTTCTGATTTTTTTGGATTTTTTAGTAATTAAAAAGTATTAAAAAATGGAATAAAAATGAAAATAAAATAAGAAAAATAGTAAATTGACTCAGAAAAATTTGAAAAAATTGCAGAAAATCTAAAATATTAAAATGAGCTTGAGAAAAAATTTTTGAAACTAAAATAAGCCAGAAAAGTGCTTATAAGCTTGAAACAGCTTATTTGGAGTGCTTATTTATAAGCAACATTGACCAAATCTTGACCCAAACTTAGACCAACTGATTTTTAGACTTAGAAAAGCTAAAGGGAACAAGTGAAAGGTCAAAATGATCTCAGAAACTCAGAATTTGGGCAAAACAGGTTGAATAAGCAATAGTAAATAAGCAGTTATGCACCAATTAATACAATAAGCTTCACAGAAGGATTATAGTACTAATTTTAAGCTCAATGCTACTAGACAAATTCAAACAAGCTCACAAGACAAGCAGAACAAGCTCTTGGCAGGTCCAATGATAAGACAGACAATGAGGCTTTCCTACCCTTGAAGACAGCTAATTATTAAGCACTAGATAAGCTAATTAATGGAATCTAAAAGCAGATACTACAAGCTTGAACTACTAACCATCAAAATAACCTAAGCTCTCTAATACTAATCAACATCTAATCCTCCAAAAGTACCCTAGTTCAGCTACTGTTGAACTTGCAGGGTTGCAAATCAGTCCTAAAGGGGCATATTGAGGGGCAAGTAAAGCTAAACAATTAAGCTAAATATGAAGAATTAAGCATAGAAACAACAAGCCAGCAGTATGAGCTTCTTAGAAGAACCAAAAGTTAAGCAAAGTGCGGCCAAAGGTAATGAGCTAGAGACTTATGAAAAGGGCTAAATGACAACAACTTATGCAAAATGGCTATATGCAAAATGGGTAAGATTGCGATCGACTTAAGGAACAGAAGTACCAGATGTGCACAATGTTTCCTAGACTATATTAAACTAAATTAAGGAAATAACTACAACTAAAAATGGCCTTAGCTAAATTCTATCCTAAGCTAATAATTCAATCAGTGTAATAGGAAAACTTATGCTAAACCTACTAGGAAATGCAGGAGTTTAATTAGAGACTACAGAATTATAGTTAAAACAAGTTTATTAATGAACCTAAAGTGACCCAATCCTATAACTACTACTAGAGCCAAACACTCGTTTAAGTACCTAACTGCCTAAATTTAGAGCAACTAGCTACCTAAATAAGCTGAGAATATAACTAACAGACTTAAAGCAAAAAAATAACAATCACTTAAAAGCACCAAATAATCAAGCAATGAACAATAGTAGTTTCTAAACTATTTAGGAATTAAATTGGGAAATTGGTGAACTAACCTCAAGATGGTGGTACAAAGCTCATATGAATTTATCAGTAAACTACTTAATCAAACATAAGCACAAAACAACATCTCCTGAATTAGCTCACCATTGAATAAGGAATTAATGGATGAAACAGTGATTATCGAACTAATAAACTCACAGATGGTTAAACAGCTTAAGTGGGCTAATGTAACAGTAACAAGTACTAATAAATCAGAATTATGAAAGCTTGAAAAATAACTTCAGACAAAACTTTTAAATTGAAAACTGAGATTATATTGATTAACAATCAATTACAAAGCTGAATTAAAAAATAAGCTGAGAACTACTTAAAATAGAAAGACATAAGCTAAAATCTACTACTCGAAGCTACCCTAAGCTAATTTTACCCCTACTCCTAATGAATTTCCAACGTGAGTGAGGAGGGTATATATAAGCTTGAGGAAAGAAGGTCCCAGAAATTCCATGTCATCAATCCATGGCACTTGTGCTTCTTCTGAGCCTCTAATCACCGTTAGATCATATATGTTGTCATTCCCTCACTCGTATACCCTTGGATCGTGTGCTTCTAATGATTAACCAATCATTTCATCTGGGATTGCCAGCGTGGCTAAAGAATGTTGTCATTCCTTCTGTCACGTGTCAGGGTCAGGTGTTTTCTAGAAGCTAAGGTGATTTTATTTAGTGTACGGTTAATTTTTAGGAAAAGAGCAGGTAAATTGGCTGGGGGTGAAGATAAATAGTAAAAGGTTCAGGTTTGGCGGTTTGACTGGAAATTGGGGATTTTGACTTCCAGGTTATTATAATTAGGGGTGGATCCTGGTAAAAGGGGTGTTGGATCTGGGTAAAAGGGTGGACTGGATTAATATGAAAGGGGTGTGGGCTTGGTGATATTCATGGGCCAGCAAGAGTGGATTAGGTTTAGTTTGTGTTGGGTTTAATAATAGATATTAAGGTTTTGTAGATTTAGTTTTAATTTTGAAATTGTAGCAAAGATTAGGGACCCAAGCTACCAAATCTTCAAACTTTGATCCAAGGGCCCATGTTGTTCATCTTAGATTTATGAAGGACCTCCTTTGATATTTCTTCAATAATTTCTTCAAAGGACCAATTTTGTAAATATCTGGAAATACAGGGGCCAAAATTTCCAATCATTTCAAACTTTGCTCGGGGACTAATCTTGCAACATTATGAATCTCTGAGGACTTCAAATGATATTTTTAGCTTTCTTTAATCATTTTGCTTCCCCGGCTCCGGCTTTTGACCTTTTTCCAATCTCGTGCTCGTTTTTGTTCATTTTTCTCATATCCGTACCTGCACATACACAAATACAAAAACATACATTCTCTTGGCATATTTGGTTAGTATTTGGTATTTTTGGTCTGAATTAAGGCCTAAAAAGGATGTGTGATTAATCACTCATCACTCCACTTGAACAAGCTAACTCGCGTCGACGACGGAATTCATCTCATCAACATTGTTATCCCTTCAACAAAGGAAACATCGACTTCAGCGACAATCCAATCCATTATGTTCTTAATTGACATATTGTGATCCGTCATCATCGTCTTGGTAAAAATGTTTATTGAGGAACATCTTAACTAAGAAAGTCTTATACGTTAACCATTCTGTCAACGTTTTTCACAAAACCTCTTGAATGAGAAGCATTCATCATCCCTAGGCTTAGTCAAAGACTCATAAGACCTGAAACCTTAGTTTTGAACATTAGGATAAAACCACAAAAATCAAGACAATCCCTTTTGAATTTTTCCCTGCAGTACCCACGGAACCCTCAGACCATACGGGCGAAACCTTCCCTTTGGTTCCGCCTGGTCCGCCAAATCTGCAACATGTTTTATTTTTAATTTCAAAACCAAACACCCTCTTAACTTAATCATTCACTTTTCAAACAGCCATCACCCTCTCAAAAACACATAACCATATGAAATTTAGGGCTATCAATCTAACCTCTTCAAATCCAATCAACTTTGTAAGTGTTCTAATCATAATTGCATTTTTGATTCAAGTATAACATTCTCATTTACATTCATTAACTAGAATCTTAGGGTTTATGCATAGAACTTTTTAATTCATGAAAAACTTGGTTGCTAACCAATCATGTCTTCCATTAGTTAAGCATTGTATCCTTTTTGTTGTTATTTTGATTTGACAAACACACCAAGTGCATTGTCTTTCAAAAATTGCAATCCACAACTAGAACATAACTCTTCACCACATTGTTAAAACAAATGAAAAACGTTATTGAAACATCACTTGCATATTGTCTCTTGAATGCTAAAGGGGATACATAACTAATATGTATTTTCGGGTACATTCAATCGAAGACACATTCAATTAGGAGAGTTTTGGTTATCTTTTGTTTTTATAACAAAATTTGCATAACAAAACAATTTAGGCATCAAAATGAGTCAAGATAACCAAGTCTCCACATTATTTGCATATAGGAACACATCAGAATATCCACATTGTTAAAAGTCATTAACATAAAATTTTGTGTTTTCTAGGAATCAACATGCCTCCCGCAAATTTCTCCGATCACAAGGAAACCCTTAAGTACTTACCTAAACACCATAGGACCAAAGGTCTTACTAAAGATCAAGTTAAAACCTTTAAGAGTCTAGAAAAATGCTATGTTCATGAAGGAAGAACCATTGATCCATCCTTCCTAGAGGGAACATCCATTAGCCAAAACTTTGCCGCAATCAACTTTGAATGCCTTCTAGACATCGATGAGCAAATTTTCCCTAGGTTCATCTTAGAATTCTATGCAACCTTAAGCCTTTTCTTCGATGACGATGGTGAGTTCTCACTAACCTTTACAACCAATCAAATATCAAACATCATACCCTTGAAAGATTTTGCAACAATTCTTGGTGTTCCTAATGTTGGTACATGTCTCTACACGGATAAGTGGCCCCTTTCTAGTCTTGATTCTATTGAGCGTTTTCATCCATACGACACTCCTCTTGCGAATAAGGAAGCAATTCGTGAGCACCTATTTGTTAGAACCTCAACAACTAGGAAGAATCGTTCGGCTAACGAGGTAGATAAGGACCCTTTTGGTATGGAAATCAATGAGCTCAAACCATAATTTAAGAAATGGGAAGAAATTCTTAGAACCAACGTTATAAGTTCCAAGGAAATAGAGATCATGTCAACACATGTCTTAGCTACATGCTCTATAGCATTTCCACTGGTCAACCTTTTAACTTAGCCTATTACCTCGCCAAAAGAATGGCCGACATACCCTTGGTAGGAACAACCGCTCTTCCTTATGGAATGCTTCTCACCCGCCTCTTTAGAGCAATCTCACCCATTCCTCGTAACGATAAGGGAATGTGCCTTGACTATTCTCTCGTTCCTCACATCTTCGTCCCTCTAAGTGATAAACGAGTCTTCAAAGCTAAGGGCAAACGTACTCACTCACCTTCACCATCATCATCATCATCATTCGACATGAGCGAGGACGATAAACTTCCTAACTCCAAATTACCTCCTTTAGACTACCTTCAAGAACTCCCCGTCATTGACAATGCATCCGAAGAATTCAAGCAAACCAAAGGAATCTTCAAGTACTTTGGAAGGTACCTAAGTAAGCTCAATAAGAAGATAGACCGGTAGTGAGATGCGTAATTAAGGAGTGTTTGGCTTATGAAGGTTTTAGAACTTTGTATGTGTTAAACTATGCGATTTGTATTGTTTTTCACGTTCATGTTTTATTACGTTTGTCGGAACATGTTTTGTATGAGCTTTTATACATAATGACAATATTTGAAGTGTTTGTCAATTTTTATGCTTATGGTAAAATTCACTAAGTTTAGGGAAAATCGCTAGCCCCTGGTCAAAGTCCTATGATATGAATATATACATGCCAAATTTTTGCATTTCCTGATCAGACATATAATAAATTTTCATTTTTAAGAGTTTCAAAAAATTTGAAAATCGTCTCGCGGGTCAAATTAGTGGACTGTCTGATTTTTCAAACCTGGCGGATCTGGCGGCACCCTCAAATGGGTTCCGCCAGTGAAATTTCTGGGCAACCCAGAAATGGCCCAACGGACCAGACGGAACCCAAAACAGGGTTCCGCCTGTGTATCGCGAGGGTTCCGCTAGTCACCTGCAGAAATTTTTTGTCATTTGTCTTAAGTTCAAAACTTGTAAAGTGTCAAACCATTATCTTTAGTGAGAAACATCTTCACTTCACTAAAACAATTAGAATGTCACTTCCCACCAAAAACTCAAATTCAAACATAACTAACCCAAGGAACCCTTTTAAAGGATCCTTCAAACCATTGGAGCATTTTCAACTTAATCACTTCCCATGATCACAAAGCATTGAGTGCATATGTTGGTCTTTCACTCCACCCAATTCCATTGGATTGAAATCCAATGATTTGACATGTTCATGAAAATTTTCTAAATCATTTGAAACCTCAATCTTTGAATTTTAGAACATCAAATCCAAACACCCATTTCAACATCTCTTCCACCCTATAATTTTGAAAGTTTTGCAACAATTCAAATCACACCATCACCATCAAAATTTCCTCTCTCAAAACCTCAAAACCACTCCTTTGAAATGACTAAATCCAACACCTCATCCGAGTCATCGAAATCTTTGGCAAAAACCACTAAGATTTGTGTTAAACCTTGTTGCTTCAACAAAACTGTCAAGTCAAGCTCATCATCTTCAAGTGATGCTTCACTTAACATTTCTTCACCTATCCAAGATTTCCTTAACCTTACTACCTCAACACCATCCTCAACACCTTGCAATACCAATGTGATCACTATTCAAGATTTGCTTAATCTTGCTACTCCAACACCCTCTCCACCACATTGCAACACCAACATAGCCACTATTCCACCACCAACTAGACCTTCAAGCAATTCAACATCACCATCTCAACAAGCTCAACCATTAAAAACTCCATCACCCCAATCACCAACACTTATACCAATGGAACTTTTCCATACACCACCAACATCACCACTACCCTATTTGGAAACATTAGAAGACCTATCACCTAAATCATCAAACCCACCATCCTTATCACTCTTTGACACCATTACTCAAATGGAAACCCAACAACAACCTAGTGAGCAATTAGATGATGAACCCCATCAACCATCATTAGTAGAACGGTTGGCTTACCGTTATGCTAGACCATCAATTTTTCCAAATGATCAAGGTCATACACACTCACAATCATTTGTGTTTCACCCAATTTACAAAGACCTTCATGGTAATCCTTCCGGAGAACCAAGCTTCCGCCACTTTGTTCAAAACCAACAACCACAACAACAAAAACCACAACAACAACAACCATCACCACAAGAACATTCCTAACAATTTGAATCTCTACTTTCTTCTTATAAGAAAATAGAAGCATCCATATGGGAAAAACCTCCAAACCTTAATGATGAGATTGACACTCATTTAAACCACCTTCATGCCTTCAAACATATGGTTGACTCTCAAATAAACCATATTACAGTTTTACAAACAACACTACACTCATCTAGTGAAGGAACCAAAAACACCTCTCAACCATCCAGATTTGCTTCTTCAAGTTCAAACCATCCACCACCAACAAATCAAACCTTTCTTCCACCAAACTTTCCCCACCATGATTGCGGACATTACGAAAGAACCGCTCACATTAGTGAAAGGTGTCGAACAGAAATTCGCGAGCTATCCGAAGAAATGAGGTTTATACTAAACCACATTTTGGACTGTCTACAATCCTTGTCTCACCCACCTCAACTTTAGAGTCTCCAAAATGAAACAAAACCGTTTCTTTTGGAAAATATTTCCCATTTAAACCAACAAACCAAAACCGTGTCACCTTCTCAACCTTCAAAATAAAGCCCGCTACAACCTCCAACACACATTTTCATCCTTAAACAACCTTAGCCTTGTTTTTGGAAAATGTTTCTCATTAAGGAAAATGATGATTTCCTTGTAGCATTTTATGTTCTTAGTTTATTTTTAAATTTTCTTTATTTTTAAGAAGTAGGATGATGTCGTCCTAATTTCTTGTCTTTGACTTTTTAAGAGTCAAAATTTTACATGAAATGAATTTCATTCTACTACAAGGTTTGCATTGTTTGTTGACCATTTAGGTATAATGAGTAAACTATACCTCGCTATGGTAGCATACTTATATCTTGTGTTTTAGAAACTAACCTTTCTTTTTGTAGGATCATTATCCATGTTTTCTTTCCTTGATACTCCATTTAGGGGAGTAATATTCAAGGGGGAGCATGAGTATTGCATTATTCCGCTTCGCAACTCTTAGTTGTGTTTTAGACATGAAATGCTTTCATGACTTGTCTTGTGTGGAAACTAATTTTTTTTTCTTGTAGGTTCAAAATCCATGTCTCCTCTCTTGGCACTCCATTTACGGGGAGTATCGTCCAAGGGGGAGCAAGTGCATACTTCCGCTTCACTACTCTTCTTTTTGTTTCGACAAAAAGGGGGATAATTTATATATAAACTTGTTTAAACTTGTTCCAAATTTAATTTTCTTAACTCTTGCATATCACATCATCTTGGCAAAAACAAGTTTTTATACTAACTTTATAAGACTTAACACTAAAACTAGTGGCTTACTTATAAATAAAGTTTATGTTTTGTCATCAACAAAAAGGGGGAGATTGTTAATACAAATATCGCCTAAAAACGTTATTTATATTTTACGATCTTTGCTAAGTTTTGTTAATGACAAAGTATGAACTTTAGCTAATAGTAAATCATCACTTTAGTGTTTAAGTCTTGTTTAACTAAGGTTTACATTTCCTTTTAAACAAAACATTGTTTTTATTTCTTTAATTAGAAAGTGTCTTGTCACATCATACATTTATGGCAAGCTTGTTTATTTGACTTGCCATAACATCTTACACACTTTTGGAAGCTTTCCAAATTGGATTTAATGTGTTTGAATAGTTGTTGTTGATGTGACTTTAGTTGGTTTGAATTATTTATGGTAAAACCTACTGCAAGCCTGGCGGAACCCTGGGGGTACACGGGCGGAACCCATCTGAGGGTTCCGCCGTATCCGCCAGACCTGCTTTTTGTTTTGCTATAAATACCAAGCCACTTGTTTGTTTTGGGTTATCATTTTAGGACATATATTTTCATATACTCTCTCAACTAACTCAGTAACATTTGACTTGTGTGATCCTCTTATGTAGCAAGGGAATTCACAAGATCATTCAAGAAGTTACAAGCTTCAACTCTAAAGTTGCAAGTCTTGTTATCTTTGTAATGTATAAGCTTTGGTAGTTTATACTTCATTTGAATCATGTGTGTAGAAGTGATCGGTTAGTATTTTAGGCCTCAAAATACATAGCGTGTCGGGAGTTGTTGTACCCTTGTAAAAGAACTAACGGGAGTGGTTGTACCCTTGGTAAAGAACTCGACATCTAGCTTAGTGTCGGTAAAAGTATAAGCAATGATGGGAGTGGTTGTACCCTTGTAAAAGAACTTGACATCTAGCTTAGTGTCGGTAAAAGTGTAAGCGACGTTGTAAAGGTTTCTCCACCGAGAAAGGAGCTTGTTGATTAGTGCTTATAACTCTCGAGTTGGAAACTCGGGACGTGGATGTAGGGCAAGGAAAAAGAGTCCTTGTAGCTTAACCACGATAAACTATCGTGTTGTGGTTTGATCGTTTCTTTCTTTATCTTTGCTTATTACATATTGTCTTTAGTTAGAATTGTTATTCACACGCAAAGCTTTTCAAAGAATTAAACATGTAAAGTTGTAGTTAGAATTGTTATTCACACATAAAGCTTTTCAAAGAATTAAACAAGTAAAGTTGTGTTTATATCTTTAAACAAACGTAAAGTTTTTAAAGGATAATCAAGTTAAAAAGCGGTAAACTATTCAACCCCCCCCTTCTAGTTTTCCACAGTTGCAAAACCACGCATCAGGTTGTATGCTATGGTTTAGTTGATAACTTGATATGATAATGCTCTCCACAAGAATTTGTCGGTATGAGACTGCTTTTAGCCTCGCTCAGGGAGAGGTGAGTGTAAACTTGGTGTGGGGCATCGTGCTATAACTGCTATTGTTTACAACCTGAATGGAAAGATGGCAGTCACTTAGATTTTGAGTCCCTGCAACTCTAGACGCTAGATAATAATAAAGACGCACCAAGTACATGACGCTTGGAAGTAACAAAAGCAGGTTTATGCACCAAATTTTTTATAAAACAAAATCTATAGAAAAACAACAAGAGGATCCACTTGCATTTGTATGAGAAGCCAGACAGACATGAAGGCTTAAGAATTGCCCAAACAACTAAGAATTATCAGATTCAGTGGGTGATGGATAAGGCGGATGTAGATACCTAAGTAGATTTCCTATCACGTATGGTGTATGCAGTTTTACAGAATCTCAGCATCATAATTAGTCACTAAACTAACTTACACCTAGTTATTTATGGCATAAGAAGTATAAAATTAGCAAATCCTCTGGAAATGATCGTACCATCCTAAATCATAGCATACCAACCTGTTGATCAAGTGACCTCTAAAGTGACTCTGGGACAAGCTTTGTTCTTGTAGTCAATTAACAGGGTGTTACATCCAGTCTGTATGGGCATTCATCATTGGCTTATTGCCCCTGTACCAACTTCCCCTGTCTTGATTGCCCTACACACATTCAAATATTTTTTATGATGGGTTAAGTGGATCAGATTTATCCTTCCATGCTCACTTCAGTTTGAGTTCAGTAATCTCATTTGGTTGCAAGTCATCTGAGTTTTATTTTCTTACCCACTTCCTATGTGTGCCTGTCACGGGCCTCATGCAATTACCACTACTACATTCGTTGGCTAAGTGGTTTCTTTTCTACATCTTTAACATATCTACTTGTAGCTCAAGCAACCAAGAGCAGAAGTTCTTCTAATCAAGTTAGTGTGAGCTGACTTTGCAAGATGTCAATAGCACAAATAGGTGTTAGCCGCCTAGTTAATGTACTCAACTAACTATGATTTTTTTTGTTAGCTGAGGATGTCTCTGTAACTATTTTCTTCTTGTACCCCAATTCTGAGGATGTGGTTGGAGCTCTTTTCTTCTTGTACCTCAATTCTGAGGATGTCATCGTAGCTCCTTTCTTCTTTTGTACCCAACTTTGCTCTTTTCTACTTTTAAACAAAACATTGTAGTGATATCTAATTGGGTTTTACTCCTCCCAAAATAGAATAGAAACAAAATGGAAGTTTTATAAAATAGGATAGAATATACAGCTCCCCACAAAACTGGCAACCCTTTATGTAGACTTGAAAGTTGATGTTGTAGAAGTATCTTCTATCGTTGTCTTCTTATGCACAACAGATAATTTAGAAGACACGGTAAACCACACATGCAAGCTTCTCTGTCTGTTGTCTTGACGACGATGACTATTTGTTTGGGGGGCATAATATTAATGATATCTTCTCACTTTGTTGAATACTTCATAATAACCATTCATACACCTAGAAATGATAATGCCCGACACGAATCCACCCAACTAAGGTTCAGTGATCTGATAAATCCCCCTACAAGCACACATTTCTCCCCCATGATGGTTACGATCTACCAGAATCATCTTAAATCCCAAAATAAGATCAACTAGAAGCATCATAAACCAGTGTAAGCCTACACACTAACCCGTGAGAATATGTTGATAAAAAAAATACTCTCTTTACATTTCCTCTCAAACCTATCTCTTACAAACCTCCGTATGAATTCACCGGCTAACTATAGTGACCACTTGTGGAGAAAACCAAGTATGACGAACTTGAGAATGAAGTAGATTACCCAAACTTATGACTTAAGCTTGTGCTATTCTTGTGACTAAGAATGGCGATGTGACTTTTTGTAGAAGCCACACGAGTCACTTAATACTTTATATCAACCATCAAAATTATATTTAGTATAGTGAGCACTACAACGTAACTCCTTAAAGTGAGCTATACTTTGTGAACACTGCAACATAATTCCTTAAACAAAGATAACTATATAGTCAAGTCCTAATCACGGCCATTGAAAGGCCAAACAAGTATCTTGAGACATACAACCAACCAACCAGCTTGACTCTAAGATAAATAAGTACACGCACCCGTAAAATGCCACTTCAATCCCAAATAAGCAATAAAGAATAAACCCCGTAGTCACAAAGTAGTTAAAATACTAAATCTAACCTTGTCGTGTGAAATGAATGATTCGTGATAATGGATCGATCATATGAGGTTGTTAAAGTGTTTGTTGGTTGTAATTCGGTTTAAGGTTTATAGGTTTTCTCGGTTATGTCTTGGAATAGTTCTCGGTTTTGTCTAAAAACCCTAAATCTCGGTAGAACTAAAGGTGCGAAACTTGGTAGTTTTTGGTGTAATCTCAGTGAGATTAGGAGCCCTAGAATCTTGGTAGAATCTCGGTAGAGACTTGAAACACATAATCTTGGTAAGTTAGGAGCATTAAAATCTCGGTAAAACAAACCCTAATGTATTTGTGGATGCAGTGGATGAATCTTGGTAAACTAGGGTTTGTAGGATCTCAGCGGATATGGATAAAAGGGGACTGAGATTTTCCGTTTGACCGAGATTTTAGTGTATGGCCTAGTTTGTATAAATCTTGCCAAATGACCGAGATTATGGATGAGTTTGTGACCGAGATTGGTGTTGTAAATCTTGGTTGGGACCACAAAGTGAAGTGGAAACTCCTAAAACTAAGGGATGACCGAGATTGTACTAAGAACAACCCAAATTGTGGAAAAGGCTACCGAGATTCGCACGTTTGCACATAAATTTGAACTAATAAACGTGATTTTGCAAGACCTGAACCACGATAATTTCAAATCTATTGTCTTTAACGTGGTTTTGGAATGAAACGTTTTAATGTGAAAGGGGTTTTTTGGAGTGAAACGTTTTAATGTGAAAGGAAATATACCATGGAAGATTTGATAATATAAAGTAGGATTGAATACATATTGAGGATGTATGTATTTGTTAAAAAGAAATTAGTAGATGTTTTAATAAGAAAAAGATGATGGAGGTTGTTTTGTGATGAATCATTTGGTAAAGAAGAAGATAGAAAAAATGTGTATAACAAATAAATAAAGGAATCTATTAAGTTTTCTTTTGAAAATGCAAGAACAATAAAGAGGTTGAAAATGAAGGAGATCAAAAAGTCCAAAATGCCCCACATGACTAGCGCATGACTCAACTTAATGAAAAAACTAACAGCCATTTGGTCAAAGAACTTATTATTTACAAGGACGACCGGGGTAATTACTTAAGTTTTAGGATGACATGTGAAAATGTGTGTAACCTACATGGACGATTTATGCAGTTATCTCTTAATATCTTTGGATTGTATGATCTCACTAAGTAAAAACGAGTCAATCTTTAATAAGATCTTAAAAGGCAATATTAAGTAAGATCTCAATCTTTCTTTATGATCGTAAGATCTTGATTAAATTCAATCATACTTCCCTTTAATTATCTAACTAATAAACTATAAATAAATGAGTTTTGTTAAAGTAAAACAATAAAATAGGAGTTATTAATTATAAATGTTTTATAAGAGTAAAATATATGAATATTTAGATTTAAAAATTCAACTTCCTTAATCACCGATTTGAGTATTTTAAACCATTACTCATTGCATTTTCGCATTATTATAACTTTGAGAACTCTTTTTTCTTCACGAATTTTCTATACAATCAGCTTCGAATACGAATTACTAGACATATAAGACATTTGAACATTTAAGTAGGATTTTCCGATCTCGATCTGATCTTATGATTCCGATCTTGCAAAGAGAAAAATAGCTCATAGTAGGTTCTCGATCTTGAAAACCTTACCTTAACGTTTAAGTGTGTTAATAGCTGAATTGCAATAGCCAGTGGCTAACATTTTATGTGATTGCGATTGTTTCTCCTTTTTTAAACGTTTGTGTCATGGTTAGTTGCAGCAGTGTAAAATAGTGACTTACTGAAAAGTGTTGTTCAAATTTGGTCCTTTAGCTCTTATACAACCCTGCCAATTTCAACTATAGCAGACTTAGCATCCTCGACATCTTCCTGGACGATCCTGTTAGGCCATACAGTCAGTACCTTTGAGAATGATACTACTTTAAGGGGTTGCAAAACTAGATTGCTTTGGCAAAAAACAAAAACAACTATTATTATGTAATCTTATCTTAAGACAATATAATGAAAAGTATTTGATGGATCTATACACACCTTGATTTGTGTTAGAATGATACTTTGAGTTATACTACCAAGTATGCGGAATCTACTTAGTAATACTTAGAAGTTTGTTTATAAGTAAAAACAGTTGTATATGAATGAGAACAATGTGTAAACCAAACTGTTAGCTCCAATATTATTAAGAATAATAATACGAGTGATCTTTGTATCACTAGGGTTACAACCTTGAAGCTCTAAGAAAATTGTATATCAAACCTTAACCTAGGACCTCCTTTTATAGCACAAGGAGTCCTCTTCTACAAGATAAGTATAATGCTAATAGAATATGATATACACAAAATCTATTCTATATTTATCTATACACGTTTCTTAACAATTATCCTGACAGAAGTGGTAATAATATGTACTAGCAGTGGTAATGAGTTTCCACTGCTAGTGCATTCTTCAGCAGTTGTAAACTCCATGCTTAATAGTGGTAACTGTTTGTGTAATTCCCAACAATCCTCCCCTAAACTTATAATTTCTTTACAAATCCATAAGTCTCTTCAATCAATCAGCATCATTGAGGATATAGGGAATTCTTCCAAACACTTCATTTTCTTCTTAAAGCCTGCATAGCTCTTGAACACTGATCTTGTATCTTCTGAATCAAAGCTCTAACTTTTTCAGTGTCTTCATGAACTCTTAATCTTGATGTCAACATTATAGTAAGAGTTACTGCTCTAAGTGGATATTCCTTCTCAGCAAACATGAATACATCCACTCCAGCTGTTGTAGAAACATGATGAACCTCACATGAATCATAGTATGACCATGTGGTATGCAAATCTGTAGCTTCAAACTTCCAGTAACTATCTTTAAGATCTGGTTCATAAAGTCTCCTCAAATCAACCCATAGCTGCATTTCCTTCATATCTTTGAGAGTATTAGCCTTGAATCTTTCATCAACTAACTTCCAAAGCATATCAAGATCACTTCTGTCACAAGCTTTAATAAGATCTTCAAATTGAATGAAGGATGAAGTTTCACCTCCCAATCTTGTTATCTTCCATGTTGGAGCAAAATTCTTTGTTGTGTAAACTTCCCAATCAATAATTGGATGTCTTACTTGTATAGGATCTGGATAGAAATCTTCTTCTTCTATCACTATCATAACACTCAGCTGATCTTCTGTAAGTTTCTCAGATTTAGATTCTTCTTCTTGAGAAAACCTTGTCTTTTTAGTGACTTTATGATCAAAAGCTGTAGCTTTCCTTTTAGACTTAGGAAATCTTCTTACTTCTTCTTCAAAATCAATAGGAATAAAATCACTATCTTGTCTTTTGAGCCTGTAGTAGATCCCTTCAATCCTATCATGAGACATGCCTTTGAATTGAGACATTTTCCAATTCCCAACATGACAGCAATAAGTCTTCATCTCTGCAATCACTTGTGCCTTAGTTGGTTGTCTTTGCTTCTTTTGACTTTTTCTAACTTCTCCAATAATCTCATCAAGTGCTTGTTGATTCTTTATTTGGATAAAATCAGCTAATTGAGCTGATCTCTGTTCTTCTGTCAAAGTCTTGTTAGCAACAAGCTCAATAGCCTTCTTCTTGACTACTGGATCATTGGCAATCATAAATTCAATCTCTTCTTCAGCTGGCACATAGGTGAACATTGGAGCCTTTTCTTTAAGAATAGTAGGTGGAACAGTGGAAATTGGATTAGATTCAGTAGTTGCAGTGATTTCCAACTTATCCAACCTCTTAGTCTCCATGAATCTTGCAATCTCTTCCTCATCTTGCCTTTTCTTCTTTGCAGCTTCATCTTCCACTAATTTCCTTGCAATTTCAGCATCATAATCTATCTGAGCTTGTTCCCTTCTATAAATCTTCCTTGGTTGCTCTTGTTCTTTACAAGTCATAAATGCTTTACCTTTCTCTGCTCTAAATCTTTTAGCTTCTTCTTCAGCAGTGGTAAAATTTTGACCAGCAGTGGGAATCATAAACTCATCAGTGGAAAGATTTTGAGGAATTCCAACTGTTTCATCAATCTTCAAATCTTCAGTGCCATAATCAAAGTGAGCTTCAAAGTCATAATCATCTCCAAAATCAATCTTCCTCCCCTTAGTTTCAGCATCTGTCTTCCTCCCCTGTTTGGAAGAATTTCCCAAATCATCACTGAAATCTTCTGAAGCAGCATCTTGAGGTGAGGATGAAGATGAAAGCACAATTTTGGCAGATCTTTGCTTCTATAACCCCTGAACTTCTTCCTGCAAGTTCTTAACCTCTGCTTTCAATTGAGCAAGCTATGTGGCATGTTGTTGCTTTGTCTGTGCCAGTTCTTTCTCCAGAGCTTTAACTTGTTTGACTAAGTTGGTACAAAGTTCCATCAATTCATTAGTTTGCACACTGCCCTTAACACTTCTAACTGTGTGACTTGTTGGGAGAGGTGATGAGGCGAAAAATGAAGGAAAAGTGGTCATGAACATCCAAGGCTCGAACATTTGCAAACATTCTGGGGAATGGTGACTCTGACACCAATTGACTTTGCAGTTCCTATCATGAATGATATCGTCCACAGTATTCAGACTGAATGTGTGAAGACTATGATACCATTCACAAGATTCACCAAGCTTCTCATAGAACATCTCTGCAAAAGCTCTCCAGAATTTATCAAGAGGATGGCTGATCCTAATGAGCCGAAGCACCTCTTTGAGGACGACTTCACCCCCTCATTCATCAAGACGACCACTTCATCTACCAAGATCAAAGGAATGAGGCTTCCCGAATACCTACTCAATGACAAAATCAAGAAGAGTCTGAACTACAAGCTGTATGATAATGCTTACAAAGGGATACAGGAAGAAGCAACAATAAAGACTCGTAGCAAAGGAGGTGTAAAGTCTGGAAGTACTACAAGCACCACTGGATCACCTCATACTAGATCTAAGGCTGCTCCAATGTCAAAACCCAAGACTTCAACCACACCTAAACCTACATCCAAACCCAAACCTGCTACCAAGCCAAAGAAGAAAGTAACTCCAGAGTACATTCTTCGTGATGAACCTACACCTCCACCTTCTGACACCGAATCCGAGTTCTATACTGAATCTGAAGAAGAAGAACCAGACTATGAACTGAGATACAGAGCACCTGAAGAAGTATTTCCTGCAACAGAGATCGCAATACAACAAAGTCTTGAAACTTATGAAGAAGAGACAAGGAAAAGAAAAGGAATCACTATTAATGAGCCTAATGATGATGAAGACGAACCAATCGTTGAACCTTTGGTCGATAAACGCAAACTGAAGAGTATAGTTGTCGACACTCGAGCTAAAGAAAAGCGACTCAGGAAAGAACAAAGGAAAGCAACTCTCGAAAGTCGACTCATGTCTCAACCTTTAACTCCACCACCTATCGATCAGTCGGAACATGAAGGAGCTACTAGCAGCATGAATCCTCCCGTTGTGTCCACAACGTTAGAATCAGCCCCACAGCCAGATGACACCGTTAAAGACACTGACAAAACTGGAGATGTCAATATGACAGAGACTGCTAACGTAGAGGAGAATGTTGGCGGCCAAGAGAACATAGCTACGGATCAGGAACATGAATACCTCATTACTCCAGAGTTTCTTGCACGAGAAGCAGAGGAAGCAGAGGAACGTCGTAGAAAGGAAAACGAAGAGAAGAACGCGTTCGACACCAACATATTTCTTAAGTCATCTTCTCAGCAGACTTCCTCAGCACAACCTCCACCTCCTCAAGACTCTCCACCAAAGGATCCGACTCCTCCCGCTTCTTCTTCAAACTCACACAACGAGTCGTCGTCAGAATCATCACCAGAGCACTCATCTCCCACACCTTCTGAAACCGCATCTAAACAACATTCGATCAATGCACCAAAACAACCAGTTGATCTTCAGGAGCAAGTGAACAAACTTACCGACATGGTTACCAATCTTACCAAACAAGTTGAGAACTTCCAGGAGTCAACGCAGCTGATCGACAAGTTCTTGAAATCTGATTACGAAGGATTTATCAGAACTGCAACACATGATTTTCTCACTGAAAATCTGGTTGAGATGATCACTCCTGAAGTTGCAAAACTTCTTGAACCAATCAAGGATAACTTGGATCGCAGAATCAGAAGTGTTACGAGGAAAATGTTGTCTACTACACCATTCACACTTCACACCGCAAAATCTTCTACTGTGGCTCCAACCGTCCCAGAATTGTCCTTCAATGACATGCTTGTCAAAATCTTCGACAACATTGCCACCAAAACCACACAGACAGCTGAAGAAAAAGCCCTGTATGATGCTATGGTGGCTTACATGTCAAAGGAGTCATGCAAAGATGCTGCTGGAACCCTAAAACGGACAAGAAAAGATGACGATCCTGACCCAAACTCCAAAGGCAAGAAGCCTAAGTCTGGAACAGGTCCCTCATCCTCTCTACAACCACAAAAGGACTCCACTCCTCCTGGAAATCTACAACAACCCTCAACTACTGGTAAAGGTCAAACTGAAGATGAAGAAATTTTCATGGAACACACTGATGACTTCCAGGATCAACTTGACACCGATTACCGTGCTCCACCAACTCATGATTCTCATGCTGGACCATCGTCACCGTCCAAAGCCAAAGACAAAGATGCTACATCTAAGTCCAAGAAATCAAAGAAGAAGAAATGTCATTCATGGCTCGACAATGATGACAATCCTCAGAATGATTGGCTGACAGAAATGGTCCAAGCTCAACCTCCTCTCGAAGAAGAAGAACCACTTCCTGGTAACACTCTACAGTTTACCCAAGTCATTATGAAGGATCTTCACATCGACAAACTCACAAAGGCAGAGCTCAGAAGAATCAATAGGGATGCACAAGAATTCCTCAAGAAAAGATCTGGAAACAAAGTCGAATACGAGTACCATATGCAGAATATAGCTAGTGCAATGTCTGCCGACTTTGACTGGCTAAATCTAGAAGTGAATATTGATCTAAGTTCCAAGAATCATGAAAAACCTTACTTCACCGACTGGACCAAACCATTACCTTTGAAAGGATTTCCAGACAAACCAAAGATACCTTACAGCTTCTTCTTCAACAAAGATCTTCGTAACATCCAGCTCACTCAGGAGACATCCAAGAAGAAATATGCTTCCTCACTCACAATCTCAGTACCAGCCGCTCGATACGAAATTCCTGCTATTGAAGAAACTACTCGTGTATTCAGCAACTCCATTGTAGCTTACGACAGAGATGCCCTACACGGAATTCTACACTGGCCAGAACGTCGTCGTCTCGGTTATACCAGCAGATTAGGAGAGAAATCCTTGGAAAATGTGAAGCAGAAATCTAAGATCATCGCTATCTTGGAGATTCAACAGTCGAAGCGATTTAACTACATATTCATGCGTGAAATTGTTGTTAAACGACAAGATGAAAAGAAGTACAAATTCTCCGAAGCAGACTTTCCTGACCTTAACCTCAATGACATAGAAGACATGTATCTCGAAAAGGTTCAACAAAGAATGCGTGGATTTGACAGAGATGTACAGTACAACTTCATGGCATCACTACTTCTTTACATCCGACGACTGATTGTTCAAGAAAGAGTGGAAGATCTTCAGCTTGGAGTGGAAAGTTACCAACAGAAGATCAATTTGACAAAGCCGCAATTCTACTTTGAGGGTATCTATCAAACACCACAGTTCACTCTCAACCAAGAACCTTTTGGTTTCACCTACATCAACAGCAAAAAGCTACAAAGTTTCATGAGGTTCGATGAGATACACAAATTCTGTGATGTTACACTCAAGTCTGTTCGTGATGGGCTTGTCAAAAGGTTGAATGATGATCGCCGTAAGATAGCTAAGGGGGAACAACCTAGATGGAAATCCAGCATAAGAAGACAAGTTCGTAACTTTGTCTTAAAGATTGAAGAAAGGTTATTTCGACGGGAACAGATCAGACGACTGGAAAGCTATATCGGTGCCAGACCATCATTTCCTGTCAGAAACTTCGAAAGACCAGAACCCAAGTTCACTGACTTTGACGCTCCACTTCCTGACGAAGATTAACTTGGTACATTTGGTTAATTTTTCAAATATCAATTGTTTCATATAATTGTATTTCACAATGGCTTGTGCATGCATTACAGTGCACAACCCGTACTTGTAAAGAAAGGACCCTGAGGTACGCTTCAGTGCCTCAATCCTAAAATAAGGAGCTTCTTACTTTTGAGTAGAATTAATCAAACATTTATAATAATTCTGCTCAAAAGGACAAGTATTTCACCTCAATAAGACCTAATCACTTGTTGAGGGGGAGCACTTGTCAAAACAAAATACTTTGCTCAAAATCAAAAGTTCTTGGTGAATCTCCCCGTAAGACTCAAAAGGCATATTTTAATCTAAAAGTTTGTCAAAAACACCATTTTATATGCTATTTTTGAGGGGGAGAAAATGAAAAAGTGATTAAAATATACAAAGTCAAAGCTTAAAAGTTATATCATGTGCGAGCTAGACTCAGTATTGACCCAGGAATTGACGAGATGATACAAGTTAGTAATATCGAAAGGACTTATCCTCGACGGGTAATAACATCAAGTTAGTTACTAGAGCTAGTTGTCACCTAAAAGTTAATGTATCTCTTTAACTAACCACGTAAGCGTGTCTCGAAAAGGATATGTCTTAGTAGAAATGTACCGTCTCGAGAAACTTTCTGTGAACTTGATCAGGCCGGGTAATAACTTCAAGCTAGTCTAACTAGTGATGTAAGCGTGTCTCGAATCGGTCTTGTTCACGGAAAGTGGATCAATTCGAAAGTGCTTGCTCCTCCCGCATGTGCAAATTTATTAAATACTTATGAGCACATGTGCAGGGGGAGCCCTTCAAAAGTGTACACAAAACTCTCAAAGTGTTAACCAAAATATTTGATTAACAAAAACACTTTGAGAGATTTTCAATCAAAGGTTTCTTGGCTACTGTTGGAGTTATAAGGTGATTAAGATAGGAATATCAGTCCTATGATCTGCCAGCGCCGGAGGGATCTACCCAAGGACATCTCCCATAGTTAGAATTAGAAGTCCTTAGGTATGATACGAAAAAAAAGGAGAAATGAATGAAAGGGAAAGAAGGAGTTGAAGAATTAAAAAGAAAAGTAAAGAAAAGGGTGAAAAGATATAGCCCTCCATATGATTCAACCTTAGGGCAGACACCGGGTTCAATACGTATACTACTGGCTGTTGCAAAAGACAACACCGGTATTGAAGATTAAGTCGTCATGGACCCAGTGACGCAATGCACTAAACCTTCTTAACCACTCAAGTTCTCTTAAAAGGACTTGTTTCATTCTCACGGGGAACCCGCGTAACCTATCAACCTATCTCTTAGAGACGGTTGATATTGAAGCAGGAGACACCTCCCCAGTCTCCGCATAGGAAACCTAGGTGTGCACTTATAGAGTCTAGAGCCTTGAGATACATCAAAGATCTCTTAGGAACACTTAGTATTTCTACAACTGGTGTTCTACATCAATGGGCATCAGTTGTAAACTATCGAGTCCTTCGCAGATCTTAGCAATCTGCCGAGAACGTTTATGAGAGGATTACGTAAGTATTTCTCAATGATTGAACGGAAATCCTGCCAGGGTCAACATCAAACAGCCCTGACAGCAGGTCACTTCGGTAACCCCACAAGGGTTACGCTTAGTGTTTGCGGTGGTTCCATAGCGGTCTACAGTCGTGGAGTGATCCCCAGCGACTCACCCAGTCATTGAGCTACTTAGTAGGTCTCATAAGCTCCTTCGGGAGTATCTGATATGGGAACGGCCTGGATAAGGATTAGAAGGAGTCTTCACAATATGCTGTTGATGAGCTCTAATTCCTTATCCGTAAGTACCGGTTGTTTTATTGCTAACTGTTTACTCGCAGGTACCTCACTTCCATGATGGTAGATTCCAACATGCTCATACATACATCTTGAAGTCAAAGAAAGCTCCCTCAAAGATCTTAGCAACACAAAGTTCAAAGAAAGATTCTACACCTAAAGAAGAATCTTCAAAGTATAAAGACAAAGATCTCAATGCATGTAAAGGAACTTCTTGTACGTGAAAGTCTTAGTCCAAAGATGTATGAGTATGTTGGAATGGAGCTCAACCACCACAGACGCAGGAGTGACGAATGGCAGATTACTTCATAACACAATCACTACAACATCATCAAAGAACAAAGACAAAGAGCAAAGTATATCCATTATCATTCAAATCATTTTTGAAGACGTCTAGAGTTTTACATGTCACAAGTCAACGACAAAGAAGAAGACGTCAAGCAACCATGATGACCGACCCTTAGGGGGAGATTGTTGGGATCATAGTTTTCACTATTTTATAAAGTCTCGGTCATTTGTAATGATAGGTTGCTTAAGTTATTTATTACTTACAATATTGGTTAAGTTACATGTTTACTAGGCCTAAGTAATATGATCCATGGGCTTGAAGCCCACACGATTTCATGTAAGGATGGAGTAGGGATGTTGCCCTAGCTCATTTCCTATAAATACTAGTCTTAGGCCTCATTTGTATTTGGTTGGTTATTTGAAACATTAAGGAAACTCTTGCAATTCATATTCTCTAATTTCTCATAATCATCCCATTCTCATTCTCATCTCATTTCTATCAATATTGTGCTTGTGTTTACTAAATGGTGACCTAACATGGAGCGGTTTGGAAGTAAAAGGGAGATGGTGGTGGTATTTGACCGCTTGACTCAGGGTCAAACGTTGACCCTGATATTATAACAAAGGGTGTTTGGGCTGGAGGGTGTTTTAGGCCAAAGATAGGATGGTGGGCTTTGGTGTGTTTGGTTTGGACTTGATTTTTGGACTTGTAATAATATAAGGGTCCGGTTTGGTTTAAACTATCACAAGGACCAATTTTGTAATTATCCGAAAGTTTGGGGGTGTGTTTTGGCATTTTTCCAAAGTTCTCCACAAGGGTATTTTCTACCAATGATGAATAGTACATGGACTTTAGATGATTTTTCCACTTTTAAATTTCTAGGGACTATTTCTGCCAATATTTATAACTTCAAGGACCTGTTTGCAATTTCACCAAAATTTTCAACCAAGGACAAATCCTGCCATACATGACAAGTGCAAGGACAAAATTTGCTTTTCTGAAAGTTTTAATATCCTAGGAACCATTTTTGACATTTTTCAAAGTTCAGAGACTAAACTTGCAATTTTGTGAAACTTTGCACCAAAGGACTAAATGTGTAACTTTTTGATTTAAAAGGCCCTTTGGTGACTTTTTCAAGTTTTTAGAATAACCAGGGACTAGATTTGACAACTTTTGAAAGTTGAGGGACTGAAACTGCCAATTATGCAAACTTTGTTCATTTTTCATCTGTTTTTGATTATTTTGCATCTGAAACATATAAAACACATTCTTGGGATTTTTTCAGTATTATGATGCATATTTGAGTGTTTTAAGATGTTTTGGCATCTCAGATTGGTATAAAATGATGAGTATTTAGACACTCATCAGGCGTCAAGAGGAAAACAAGAGGTGAAGAGGGTAGAGACCATGACGATCCAGAATGTTTTTACACTAGGGCGTGACGGCGTCACCATAGGCCGTCACTGCCCCATTACTCTTGATGGCCCAGAGAAAAATCACTCTTGACGGCGTCAGATCTGGATCTAGGCAATCCGATTTTATTATGGGTGGCGGCTTGACGGCGTCAGAATTTTCTTCTTGACGCCGTCACCTTGGAAATTCTATATATACTTTTGTAATTTTCATTCATTAAAAGGAGGACAATTTTGAGGGACGAATTGAATAAACTCTAGCACAATTTTAACAGTATATTCAAGGGTTTTCACCCCTTGAATCCTTTCATGTTCAATTAAGATAAGTATCCTTTCAATTCATTCAATATGTCTATGTGTTTTTTGAATATATCGTACGCTTGTCTTGATTTTAACATGCTAGGCTAGATCTCTTGTGTGTTTGCTTAGATGTAATGAAACCTAGATGTTGATTATAGGTTGATTGATTGTTTATATTTGTAATGGATGAATGATTTCGATGTTAGGCTTAAAAAAACTGGCAGACTTCCATAGTGTAACTTGCTTGAACGTCTTAAGAAGCATGAACCAATGCGTACTAGGTTTTTATGGTTGTATTTAATGCATGAGCGGATTCTAGTGATCCCATGTTAGGAGCTTCTAGTAGGCTCGACATAGGAGTGAAGTAGGAGCTTATAGAGTTGGGGAAGTACATACGCCACGCCACGATTGGTATTAAGGAATATAACCCGTCATCCACGCAACTGTAACAAACTATCAACCTGTAAAAGATATCTAGGGAGTAATGAAATCTAAGTAAACACAATTTTCCTATTTATTGTTCACACCACATTAGTAATTAGCTTTATTTACATTTTTTGTTATTTTATTTTGATTGCATCTTTAGTAATTGGGTTAGTTGTTTAGCAACTAATTCTGCCCACTCTTCCAAAACCCGAGATTTTAATTGCTTTTCATAAAATATAAAAATACAAAAAGAATCATCCCTCACCTCTAAACCTAGTTTTTAGGCTTTCTAATCCTAGCGACACTATTCCTGAGTTGAACGATCAATCCCCCGGTACTTGTCACTATACTATACTACAACGATCAGGTACACTGCCTGGTGGGGGTTGTAAGCTTCTCGAGATCCCTTGAGAGGTAAAGCCTGGTGTAATTCCCACGCATCAAGTTTTGGGCATCGCAGCCTGGGGAATAGTTATTGTCTAGGTTAGGATATCTTTTTATTATGTCTACTTGCTAGATTCCTTTCTAGTAAGATTTTATTTTTGGTTTTAGGTTTTCTCTAGTCTATCTTATTTCTTCGTGTCGTTGTTCGTAATCTTTACCATCCGACATCATGGAAGGTGGTAACATCTTTGAACCCATCAACCCACCACAACAAAACCCACCACTAGCAAACCAACCTCTTAGGCCCCGAACCCTAGGAGAGTATTCCCGACCTAGCCACTAAGGCTATCGAAACACTATTGAGCTCACCCAAGGAGCCAATGAGTGCCCCTTGCGATCCGACACCATCCGGTTGGTGCAAAGCGGATGTGCATTATATGGACTTCATTCTGAAGATCCTAACCAACATCTCAAGGATTTCCTTAAAATCGTAGATTCTATAGACCTTCATGTTACAACTAGAGAGTCGACCCGATTACGCCTATTCCAATTCTCTCTACGTGATCAAGCTAGTCAATGCCTTGAACGTTTACCCGCGGGATCCATCACCTCATGGGATGATCTCAGCACTCGTTTCCTTGCTCAATTTTTCCCACCGGGGAGAACTACCAAGCTTAGAAATGATATCTTGATGTTCCAACAATGTCAAGGTGAAACTCTATATGAAGCATGGACTCGTTTCAAGGACTTACTCCAAAAAGTTCCTCATCATGGCATAGATCTTTGGCTCCAAGTCCAAATCTTCTATGACCATATCGATCTCTCCACAAAGCGAACCATTGACCAATCGGCCGGTGGCTAGCTATGTGATCTAAGTGCGGAAGAATCATGGGAACTCATAGAAGATCTTGCTCTCTATGACAACGAAAGCTGGAATGATCCTCGTGATTTGAACAAAACGGTCAAGGCAATATCTTTGCCTTCGAACAATTCTAGCACTCCCGACCGTAGGATCATGGAACTTGAGGACCAAGTCAAGTTTCTCATGAAATCTTACGAAGCTCCTAAGCCTTCAAGTCAAGTGAACAAAATCACTTCTTCATGCGAATTATGTAGTGGTCCCCATGACACTCATGATTGCGTGGAACTCCCCGGAACAGCTTTTGCGGACTACGCATCTTCGCGTACCGACGAAGCGGGAGATAAGTGGTACACTTTCAAGCCCGAGCCAAACCCTTACGGTGATTCCTACAACCCTTCTTGGAAAAATCACCCGAACCTTAGGTGGAAACAAAACCAAAACAATTCTTCTAATCCGCCTAATCGTTACCAACCAAACGATCCACCCTCCAACCGTACTTTCAACAACAATCCTTCTAATAACAATGGTAGTACCAACAATCTTGAAGGATTGATGTCCAAATTTATGGCATCTCAAGAAGCTCGCATATCTAAGTTTGAAGCCGATTTGAAACAAAAGTAAAGCGAGATGACCACCAATATTGACACATTGTTGAAAGTTCTCAATGACCGAGAAATGGGAGCACTCCCAAGCGACACGATCAAGAACCCGAAACTAAACGTTAACTCCATATCATCAGTTTCGTCACCCACTTCTTATCCGCAATACTACTCAGTTAAATCAATGAGCACGTGTTTCAAGCAAAACCAAATTCTTCGAAAGGACCAATCAAATGAAACACCCGATATCAAACCGGTCAAAAGCATAGTTGAAACACCTCCTACACAAGATCTTGATGATGAATTCAAGGAGCTCCACCTTGAACGTCCCGTCATTGATGTCTTAGCCCGTGCTCCCTACTATAGTGCCCTCCTAGAAAAATATGAGAAATTCATACTAGGTAAAAATGGGACCGCCTTCGTTCAAAACAAGTTGCCTAAAAAGCTTGATGATTCGGGTATATTTGTTTTGCCTTGTAAGATAGGAAAATCCGAAGCTTTCGACACACTAGCCGATTTAGGATCAAGCCTCAACTTGATTCCCTTATCCCTTTTTACCACTCTCAAGCTAGGAAAGTTAGAGAAGACAGAGGTATTAATTGGTCTTGCGGATGGGAGTATTGCCCACCTGGTTGGGATGACCAAGGATGTAGTTGTTCACGTAGGGAAGTTAACTATTTTAGCGGACTTTCACGTCCTAGATATGGTTAGTGATACTACATGCCCATTATTAGTAGGAAGAGGATTTTTAGCAACCGCTAGCGCCATGATAGATTGTAAAGAGTCAAAGATAACGGTAGGTGAGGGCGATACTTGGTCGATATATGATGTTAAGAAACATAGCTACGATTGCGAGGATGAACCGACACAACATAGCGTAGAGATGAATAGGAGACCATCTAGATATGGGCCTTGGATAGAAAGAAACTTTATAGGACCTCAACGCCCATTCTATTTAGAAAAAGATTTTATCGATAAAACACATTAGGTGGAACAACTCATAGCTAGAGATGAAGAGCTAGACCCTTTTGAGGACCCCCTAGTCTTTAGGAAAACGATTGAGTTCTTAAGCGTAATGCCTATTAACATAGAGATGAACAAGTGGAAAAGAGCGGGGGATAAGTGTAAATGGAGGTGGGACAAGCCACCTAAGGAAGGTGACGGATCATGGCATATGAAGATGATTTTGTATGATCCGGATGGAGAAAAGTTTGAAAGGTCATATCGTACTAAGAAAACCGATAGGAAGTTGAAACCTAAGTTTGATCCCAAAGATGTCCTCAATGAGGAACTCACCCATATCACGTAGTAGCCCATGACCTTGAGTCTAGCTACAAGACTCGTAAATAAAGAAAAGCACTTCTTGGGAGGCAACCCATGCTTTGTGTGATTTTTAGTTGTTTGATTGTTATTTGTTTCCGTATGCATGCTTTATTTTTATTGTTGGTGGATCATGTTTCAAAAACTAAAATGGTGAAAATACTTTATTTTGTTGTTTGGCTTAGTCTTAACTTCGTCCAAAGGTATTTCGCAAAAGATAAGTGTAAGGAGAAACCCCAAATATGTTTTTAAGAAATAAAATTGATCATGATTCTCCACAATATTAAATGAACAAGTATATTCGTATTTGTTAGAGTCAAATGCTTGTATCGAGTCATAATAGTGTTTTGCAGGATTTTCTAGGAAGTAGGACATAAGTTTTTCAGAAATTTTCCGGAAACTTAACATAAGGATTTTTGCAGATCACTTCAGACGGCGTCAGGAATTAATTCCTGACGGCGTCATGTGTAAAAATCTGGAAATTTTGCTAGTTTTTTTTTTTTTTTTTTTTTTTTTTTTTTTTTTTTTTTTTTTTTTTAACGGAGTCTTAAAGTTTTTGTTGATTCTTTAGTTTTATAAACTCCAGGAAATCTGCAAACATTCGTTCCACAAGCATTATATCTTACATTGTTTCTAGGATTTGTTAATATATATAGATTGCCGCCGATTTTATTCGAGGTTGCCTTGTTTGTTTTCTCAGGTTTAACAGGTTATGTATGACAAGAAGATGATTTATATTATGTAAGGGAAGCTTTGAACGTTCATTTTCTTGGAGGAAGATCTAACCTTGTTACCGCACTATCCACACCAAACGAATCAGGGGAGTATTTGCTTTCATTCTTTTACCTGTTTCACTTTTACATTCTTTAATTGAACATTGGGGACAATGTTCATCCTAAGTGTAAGGGGAGGGTAAATGATGATACCTTATAGGATACACTTTCACTTCAGTTTGTTTGTTTGATGGTAGGTGTGTAATAAAACTAAGAGAAATACTTGTTAGTGTAATTTTAGCGCCAAATTTAATATTTTTTACAACATTTAGGAGTGAAACTTTAGCCTTAGCAAGCGTCTCATGGAAAGGAGTTGTATGACTAGCACGAAACCGTACCATTGAGAAAAAATTTCCACCCAAATATGTGAGGTTCGCCTTTAGATTTGATAGGAAAAGCATTTACTATTAGTGCTTATGAGTGTACCGGTAGCATTTAGATTCTAGAACTTGCGTTAGTGATGCATCCCGAGACCGCTAGTGAGACTACATTCGTGTGGTAGGATTTACTACATGATAAGAGGCATTAGGATCACCCTTCTGTTAAACCCGTATCATAATTACTTGACCATTTAAGTCATATTACTTGGCTAGTAAAGTCAACTAATTTTTCCCACACCTTAGTGATGTACTCATTTTTAGTACACGAAACCCCTAGTACACCCCTCCGAGCCTATCTTTTCGTTTCTAACTCTAAGCATCTTACTTAAAGAAAGAATTTGTTACAACACACTTAAATGTACACCCAAATCGCCTTAGCCTTCCGTGTATGCACTCATCTTTAGTGCATTATTGTTACATGTTTAAACCCTTAGTTAATTATCTAATTGATTACATGGTTGCTAAGTCGAGTCATATCCTTGTACATATTGTTTTGGGACGATTGGGACTCATGGGTAAAGTACTTGTTTTATGGAGTAACGGGGAAGAACATCATTTATTACCCCCATATGTGCATTAATCTTAAAAGTACTCCAAGTGTTTTATTTATCTTGATTCGAGTCATTAGATTAGTCTATTGTAAAGTATGTAAAAATTCAAGTGTAAGGGGAATGTTCATTCTCTATGATGTATTATTTTGGATTGTAGGGTAAAAGTGTATGCAAATAAAAAAAAAAAAAAAAATTAGGAAAAAAATAGAAAAAGAGAAAAGAGAAAAAAACATACGGACTACCATCCTGTTTCATTCTATGTTTGTTTTATGTTTTTTGTTATTTTTGATTTATTAGCTTAAGTCGAGTCTAGTCTTGGCTTAGCAACGCCATATTATACATGTAATTAACCAAGATGATTAACTCACCACCAGTAAAGATTGCCTTTATCCAACAAAACCGTGTTTTCCATATCCCTACACCTAACGTTATAACCCTTTAAAAGACCTCTTTGATAGTTTATCCTAGGTGCTTACGCCATGTGGTGGAGGTTTGATCCTTTCCCAAGCCTATGGTAATCTATTTTGCTATGACAGGTAGTGAGAGTTGTTTTCCATTTCCATATTGTAATATATACTTTATTACACCCGAGAGATGTGAGTATCTAAACACTATTTGTGAGGTGCTAGTGTATGACCTCCGTGCTTGTCTTTGGTCTTTAGTGGAACGATTATTTATTGTAATTACTTTTATACTAGTATTAAATGACCCCTAACTTGTATTTTGATTAGAATAAAAGCGCATTTGCTTGAGGACAAGCAAATCTCAAGTGTAAGGGTATATGATGAGGCAAAAAATGAACCATTTTTAGGGGGTCATTTAAGCCCGGATTTGAATTTATTTGATCAAATATTGCCCTAAATCGTTCCTTTTGTGATTTTAGGTACTTTTGGAATGAATTCTGGAAAAGGAACCATTTCGGACGTTTTTGGAGCATAAAAGTGAAGAAAACGGTAAAGTCTTAATTTTCCTTGCTGGGAATAGTACCTGACGGCGTCACCAATTCCTTAATGACGGCTTTAAGAGGAAAAAAAGAGGTGAAGAGGGTAGAGACCATGACGATCCAGAATGTTTTTACACTAGGGCGTGACGGCGTCACCATAGGCCGTCACGGCCCCATTACTCTTGACGTTCGATGAGGCGAAAAATGAACCGTTTTTAGGGGGTCATTTAAGCCGGAATTGGAATTTATTTTATCAAATATTGCCCTAAATCGTTCCTTTTGTGATTTTAGGTACTTTGGGAGTGAATTCTGGAAAAGAAGCATTTTGGACGTTTTTGGAGCATAAAAGTGAAGAAAATGGCAAAGACTTAATTTTTCATGCTGGGAACAGTACCTGACGGCGTCAAGAAGGAAAATGTGACGGCGTCAGGAGCAAAATGCGTGACGACCCAGAGAAAACGCCGTCACCTCACAAAATCTATATATACTTTTCTATTTTTCAATCATTAGGAGAGGAACTTGTGTGGAGAATACTAGGGTCGAACCTAATAAACCCTAGGTCGTTTGTAACAGTATTTTCAAGGGTTTTCACCCCTTGAAACCCTTCATGTTCAATTAAGATAAGTCCTCTTTCAATTCATTCAATATGTCTATGTGTTGTTTGAATATATCTTATGCTTGTCTTGATTATAACATGCTAGGCTAGATCTTTTGTGTGTTTGCTTGGATGTATTGAAACCTAGATGTTGATTATAGGTTGATTTCTTGTTTATAGTTGTAATGGATGAATGACTTCAATGTTAGGCTTAAGAAAACTGGCAGATCTCCATTGTGTAACTTGCTTGAACGACTTAAGAAACATGAACCGATGTGCACTAGGTTTTTATGGTTGTATTTAATGCATGAGCGAATTCTAGTGATCCCATGTTAGGAGCTTCTTAGCCGGCTCGACATAGGAGTGAAGTTGGAGCTTATAGGATTGGGGAAGTAAGTACGCCACCTCATGAATGGTATTAAGGAATACAATCCGTCAGCCACGCAACTGTAACTAGTAATTAACCTGTAAAAGATATCTGGGGAGTAATGAAATCTAAGTAAACACCATTTTCCCACATATTGCTCACACCACTAGTTTAAGTTACTTTATTTTCATTTTTATTATTCTATTTTGATTGCATCTTTAGTTATTGGGTTAGTTGACTAGCAACTAATTCCGCCCACTCTTCCAAAACCCAAGATTTTACTTGCTTTCATAAGACATAAAAAAATACAAAAAGAATCATCCCTCACCTCTAGACCTAGTTTTTAGGCTTTCTAATCCTAGGGACACTATTCCTGAGTTGAACGATCAATCCCCCGGTACTTGTCACTATACTATACTACAACGATCAGGTATACTGCCTGGTGGGGGTTGTAAGCTTCTCGAGATCCCTCGAGAGGTAAAGCCTGGTGCAATTCCCACGCGTCAAGTTTTTGGCACCGCAGCCTAGGGAATAGTTATTGTCTAGGTTAGGATTTCTTTTTATTAGGTCTACTTGCTAGATTCCTTTCTGGTAAGACTTTATTTTTATTTTTAGGTTCTCTTTATTCTATCTTATTTCTTCGTGCTTTTGTTCATAATCTTAACCATCCGACGTCATGGAAGGTGGTAACATCTTTGAACCCATCAACCCACCACATCAAGACCACCCACAAAACCCACCACTAGCTAACCAACCTCTTAGGCCCCGAACCCTAGGAGAGTATTCCCGACCTAGCCACCAAGGCTATCAAAACACCATTGAGCTCACCGAAGCCAATGTGTTTCCCTTGTGATCTGACACCATCCGGTTGGTGCAAAGCGGATGTGCATTCCATGGACTTCGTTCCGAAGATCCAAATCAACATCTCAAGGACTTCCTTAAAATCGTAGATTCTATAGACCTTGATGTTACAACTAGAGAGTCAACCCGATTACGCCTATTTCAATTCTCTCTACGTGATCAGGCTAGTCAATGGCTTGAGCGTTTACCCGCGGGATCCATCACCTCATGGGATGATCTCACCACTCTTTTCCTTGCTTAATTTTTCCCACCGGGGAGAACTACCAAGCTTAGAAATGATATCTTCATGTTCCAACAACGTCAAGGTGAAACTCTATATGAAGCATGGACTCATTTCAAGGACTTACTCCAAAAAGTCCCTCATCATGGCATAGACCTTTGGCTCCAAGTCCAAATCTTCTATGACCATATCGATCTCTCCACAAGGCAAACCATTGACCAATCGGCCGGTGGAAAGCTACATGATCTAATTGCAAAAGAATCAGGGGAACTCATAGAAGATCTTGCTCTCTATGACAACGAAAGTTGGAATGATCCCCGTGATTTGAACAAAATGGTCAAGGCGATATCTTTTCCTTCGAATAATTCTAGCACTCTCGACCGTAGGATCATGGAACTTGAGGACCAAGTCAAGTTTCTCATGAAATCTTACGAAGCTCCTAAGACTACAAGCCAAGTGAACAAAATCACTTCTTCATGCGAATTATGTAGTGGTCCCCATGATACTCGTGATTGCGTGGAACTCCCCGTAACAGCTTTTGCGGACTACGCATCTTCGCGTACTGATGAAGCGGGAGATAAGTGGTACATTTTCAAGCACGAGCCAAACCCTTACGGTGATTCCTACAACCCCTCTTGGAAAAATCACCCAAACCTTAGATGGAAACAAAACCAAAACAATTCTTCCAATCCGCCTAATCGTTACCAACCAAATGGTCCACCCTCCAACCGTACTTTCAACAACAATCCTTCTAATAACTATGGTAGTACCAACAATCTTGAAGGATTGATGTCCAAGTTTGTGGCATCTCAAAAAGCTCGCATAGCTAAGTTTGAAGCCGATTTCAAACAAAAGCAAAGCGAGATGACCACAAAAATTGACACATTGTTGAAAGTTCTCAACGACCGAGAAATGGGAGCACTCCCAAGCGACACGGTCAAGAACCCGAATCTAAATGTTAATTCCATATCATCAGTTTTGACACACTCTTCTTGTCCGCAATACTACTTGGTTAAATCAACGAGCATGTGTTTCAAACAAAATCAAATTCTTCAATAGGACCAATCAAACAAAACACCCGATATAAAACCGGTTAAAAGCATAGTTGAAACACCTCCTACGCAAGACCTTGACGATGAATTCAAGGTGCTTCACCTTGAACGCCCCGTCATTGATGTCTTAGCCCGTGCTCCTTATTATAGTGCCCTCCTAGAAAAGTATGAGAAGTTTAAGCTAGGTAAAAATGGGACTGCCTTTGTTCAAAACAAGTTGCCTAAAAAGCTTGATGATCCGGGTATATTCGTTTTGCCTTGTAAGATAGGAAGATCCGAAGCTTTCGACACACTAGCCGATTTAGGATCAAGCCTCAATTTGATTCCCTTGTCTCTTTTCACCACTCTCAAGCTAGGGAAATTAGAGGAGACAGAGGTCTTAATTGGTCTAGCGGATGGGAGTATTGCCCACCCGGTTGGAATGATTAAGGATGTAGTGGTTCACGTAGGGAAGTTAACTATTTTAGCGGATTTTCACATCCTAGATACGGTTAGTGATACTACATGCCTACTATTAGTAGGAAGAGGATTTTTAGCAACCGCTAGCGCCATGATAGATTGTAAGGATTCTAAGATAGCGGTAAGTGAGGGCGATACTTGGTCGGTATATGATGTTAAGAAACATAGCTATGGTTGTGAGGATGAACCGACACCACATTGGGTAGAGATGAATAGGAGACCATCTAGATATGGACCTTGGATAGAAAGGAACTTTATAGGACCTCAACGCCCATTCTATCTAGAAAAAGATTTCATCGATAAACCACATTCGGTGGAACAACTCATAGCTAGAGATGAAGAGCTAGACCCTTTTGAGGACCCCCTAGTCTTTAGGAAGATGATTGAGTTCTTGAGCGTAATGCCCATTAACATAGAGATGAACAAGTGGAAGAGAGAGGGGGATAAGTGTAAATGGAGGTGGGACAGCCACCTAAGGAAGGTAACAGATCATGGCATATGAAGATGATTTTTTATGATCCGGATGGAGAAAAGTTTGAAAGGTCATACCGTACTAAGAAAACTAATAGGAAGTTGAAACCTAAGTTTGATCCCAAAGATGTCCTCAATGAGGAACTCACCCATGTCACGTAGTAACCCATGACCTTGAGTCTAGCTACAAGACTCGTAAATAAAGAAAAGCGCTTCTTGGGAGGCAACCCATGCTTTGTGTGATTTTTATTTGTTTGATTGTTATTTGTTTCCGTATGCATGCTTTATTTTTATTGTTGGTAGATCATGTTTCATACTAAAATGGTGAAAATACTTTATTTTGTTGTTTGGCCTAGTCTTAACTTCATCCAAAGGTATTTCGCAAAAGATAAGTGTAAGGGGAAACCCCAAATATGTTTTTAAAGAAACAAAAACCGATCATGATTCTCCACAATATTAAATGAACATGTATATTAGTATTTGTTAGAGTCAAATGCTTGTATCGAGTCATAATGATGTTTTGCAGGATTTTCTAGGAAGTAGGACCAAGTTTTTCCAGAAATTTTCCGGAAACTTAACATAAGAATTTCTGCAGGTCACTTTTAACGGCGTCAGGAAGAAATTCCTGACGGCGTCACGTGTAAAAATCTGGAAATTTTACCAGTTTTATTTTTCTAACGGAATCTTAAAGTTTTTGTAAATTCTTTAGTTTTATAAACTCCAGGAAATCTGCAAACATCATTCCACAAGCATTATATCTTACATTGTTTTCTAGGATTTGTTAGCATATATAGATTGCCGCCGATTTTACGCGAGGTTGCCATGTTTGTTTTCTCAGGTTTAACATGTTATGTTTGACAAGAAGATGATTTATATTCTGGTAGGGAAGCTTTGATTGTTCATTTTCTTGGAGGAAGATATAACCTTATTATTATCCATACCTAGCGAATCAGGGGAGTATTTGATTTCATTCTTTTACCTATTTTACTTTTACATTCTTTACTTGAACATTGGGGACAATGTTCATCCTAAGTGTAAGGGGAGGGTAAATGAAGATACCTCATAGGAAACACTTTCGCTTGAGTTTGTTTGTTTAATGGTAGATGTGTAATAAAACTTTGAGAAATACTTGTTAGTGTAATTTTAGCGCCAAATTTAAATTTTTTTTACAACATTTAGGAGTGAAACTTTAGCCTTAGCAAGCGTCTCATGGAAAGGAGTTGTATGACTAGCACGAAACCGTACCATTGAGAAAAAATTTCCACCCAAATATGTGAGGTTCGCCTTTAGATTTGATAGGAAAAGCATTTACTATTAGTGCTTATGAGTGTACCGGTAGCATTTAGATTCTAGAACTTGTGTTAGTGATGCATCCCGAGACCGCTAGTGAGACTACATTCGTGTAGTAGGATTTACTACATTATAAGAGGCATTAGGATCACCCTTGTGTTAAACCCGTATCATAATTACTTGACCATTTAAGTCATATTGCTTGGCTAGTTAAGTCAATTAATTTTTCCCACACCATTAGCGTTGTACTCATTTTTAGTACACAAAACCCCTAGTACACCCCTCCGAGCCTATCTTTTCGTTTCTAACTTTAAGCATCTTACTTAAAGGAAGAATTTGTTACACCCCACTTAAATGTACAACCAAATCGCCTTAGCCTTCCGTGTATGCTGTAACACCTAAAATCTAAAAGCATGTGAAATGACCAAAATGCCCTTACAAATTTAAAATTTAATTGAAAGCTTATTAAGGTACCAAATAAATCCCAAACTTCAAACAATGCACAAGTTAAGTATCCAAATAATTTTAACAATTACATTTAATATTTATACAAGTTGTGAAATTACCAAAATACCCTTAAAGGGGCCGAATGACAATTAATTTATATTTACTTTGATTTAAAAATCATATAAACCTTTTAAATATGGAAAATAGCTACCAAAACTTATCCTCAAACTACTAGGCCGAATTTTTGGCCCATATCCCCCCCCCTACTCGGCCAAACCTGCTTAAAGGTCAACTCATACCTTTTCCTCCCAAAAACCCTAAATCGATTTAACAAAACACACAAAATACCCCATAGCCTCCATTCGACTCTCACAATAATCCTAAGAATTTTTCTGTGATCCATCATCATCCAAGAGGTGCTAGAAAAATCCCTTTTTGATTTGTGGAAGCTTGTTTCGATCGTGGTGTTATTTTCTTTTGTCGAGCCATATAATAAGGTAAAATTCGTTTTGATTCATTCGACCTCTATAAAAATGATTTCTTATTTTTCTGATGTTCCTTACATCATATAAGACCCACGAAAATTGGTTTCAAGGTTGGAAGATCATTGGTGAAGTCGTGGTGATTTTTGGATCGTTTTGGCTCTACGCGTGTGCTATATTTTGTCCAGCCTATTCTATTTGTTCCAGATCTGGTCTGGTATTTTTCTCACGTCTCTTACATCATATAAGTCTCAAATAAAATGTTCTAATCGATCCATGAATGCTCTATAACGTTTTGGTGAATTAAACCCTAAAAACGCAACAAAACTCTATATCATTGTAAATTAATTTTCTGGATATGAATGATAATTTTTATGAACTTCATATATTAATTATGATCTCGTAAAAATATGGGTTTGAATTATAGAAGCTTAAATTTTGTGTTATTAATTATTTTACAAATCGGCTAATTAAGAAAATGAAGAAGAAAATAAAAGAAACCCTAATCGAGCTAGGGTTAGGGTTTGGTACTTGAGATCTGATCATTATTAATGTTTTAAGGTTAAATTAATGATGGAGTAATGATTGGGAATTAGTTTAGGGCTTGTAACATTTTTGGGTTAATTTTAATAGGAATCCGATTGGTTTTTAAAAGTATAAGGGGGTGTTTTGCCAACTCTGAAACTTCTGGGATAATTTGTAATATTATATAAATCAATAGGAATATGGGAAAAATATAACTTGAGGGTTCTAAGTGTAAATATTACAAGAAAATGGTTTAATGGTATTTAAATGGCATAACTTGGAATTATATAAAATAGAGGGACTAAAAGTGTAAATTCTGGAATCTTGAAGTTATTTTGAGTAAATAATGATATTAAAAGTATTTTGGGTAATTATGAATAATTATGGGGCTATTGTGTAATTAGTATGGAATTATGATTTAATTTGTAAGTTTTGAAAAGTTAAAGGACTAATTGTGTAATTCCTGAAATCTGAGGGGCTGAACTTGTACAAGGAATAAATCTGATATTACATTCTGAAAATTTATAAAATAAAATGCTTAATTGAGTTACATAAGTATTGGAGGAATTAAATCATGAATTATGTAAATGAAAGGACTTGTTTTGTAAATATTGTAACTAGAGGGGTATAATCTGTAAATTATGAATACTTGAGTATCCATTCGTATTATATGATAAAATAAGTGATCATGGTGTAAAATGGATAAGTTAAGGGTTTAAGGTGTAACTTTGAATACTAAAAGGTTTAAAATGTAATTTTGGAAAGTAAAGGGTATAAAATGCAAAGTTATGAAACCCTAAGGACCAAATGTGTAAATATGTTAAAAGATACTTTATTTCCATTAATAATGATTCAACTTTCTAAATATGGAAACTTTCTAAAAGTGGAAACTTACTATTTATGGAAACCTGCTAAAAGTGGAAAGTCACTTTAAATGGAAAGTTACAAAAACTGGAAAGCCGACTAAAATGAGAAATCTGAATTGAATAAGTTATTAATAACAAGCCGACCATTAATTCGTGTAGATTCGCTGAAGAAGGAGTTTTGCTTTCGACCTTTATGTTACTGTCATGTGTGCACTTGCGGTATAAGGTACAGATATTCTAACCTTTTAGTAAGGTTTCTCATGATTCGTGATCCGTTTCTTTTGCCACTACGATGACTTCTGACCTTTGAATATCCGATATCTCTGGTTCATCTTTTATGATAATTTGATATGAAAACCTTTTGAAAATATAACTTGATGTTATGGAAGGAAACTGTTTTGAAATGATACTCTATGATTTTGAAATGAAACCATTTTTAAATGAAGGAATAATTGGCTTGTATGAAGAAGGTTTAAAAAGGGAGATCTTTGAGATGAAATGGGTAAATGATTATTAAAGTTTTTAAATCTGTTTTCTCTTAACTCTTTCAAATTTTATTTGAACTTATGAAACTTAATAATAAATCTTTTGTAATGAACCTTTGGAAATGAACCTTGGATATTCTGAACCATTGATATGATTTCGGATATTATGATTTTGAGATATGATACGATTAAGTTTTTCCCAAGCCATTGCTATGTTCCCTTTTAATTGAACCTTTGATATGATTTTGAGCTGACTTTGAGATGAAACTTTACTTTACGACCTTTTGTTGATTTTGAGACCTGACTCTTAGTTTGATACCCGAGCCATTTATGTTTTTCTACCTATGGAGGTACCATAGGCATGTCTGTGATGCACCACTGGCATGACTCATGCGTGGGTGAGTGATTTCTCACGTCGTCCCTTTTATGATATTATTATGGCCATTATGACTTTGAGTATATGACTTTGAGATTGACTTTGAGTAAGGGGCGTATGGATTGCAATCCTAGATATGTATGCTTAGTGGATTTAACTATGACTTTGAGTTGACTTTGAGGTGACTGGTGCTGTGTGCAATACACGCCTTTCACAATCTTCTGGGAGCTAGCTACTCCACATTTATGATACATGAGGACACCCCTCATATTATCTGGTTGCCTGAGAGGTATCCCCTCTGATTGTGAGATTATGAATTGACGGCTTATGACTTTGAGATTATGATGTTGAGTTATGACTTTGAGTTTTGGGCTCGTGGTGGATGACTATCCTTTCTTTTCTTTTCTATTACTCTCTTTTATATATTCCTATTTTATTTCCCCAATGCACTATATTTCAGTCCTATTTCATTATCATTTCTTTGTATATGTATCTGTTCACTGGGCTTTTTAAGCTCAGCCGCATTTCCTTTCCTGCGGCAGGTTTTAGTAGGAAGCTGGGTTATGGGAAGAGAGTGTGACTGGACTTAGAAGACTATGCTTTGGACTAGAGACGATTAGATGAAGTTACATTTTATTAGACATAGTATTTATTGTTTTGTAACCTTGTAGTTTCAGATTTTCATTTGTAACCCTGGATTTCTTTGTATGTATGAATCATATGCTTGTGTTTGTTCTGATATGTCACTGTAATGTAATACTTCTACCCTTATCGTGTAACACCTAAAATTTGAAAGCAAGTGAAATGACCAAAATGCCCTTACTTAATTAAAATTTGATTAAAAGCTTATTAAAGTATCAAATAAATCCCAAACTCCTAACAATGCATAAGTTATAATACCAAATATTTCTAACAATTACATTTAACATTTATACAAGTTGCAAAATTACCAAATTACCCCTAAAGGGCCGAATGTCATATTAATGATATTATTTTGATTTAAAAATGGTTTAAATCTTTTAAATATGGAAGATAATCACAAATTTTGTTCCTAAATCAATATGGTCGAAACTTTTGGCCCAAGCCCTCCCCTAAGATCGGCATTTCATCAATTAAAAAGATATCCATACATTTTCTCTCTAAACCCTAATTGTGCCGCTCCAAAAACAAACACACACAAAATTAGTTTGGCCTCCATTCGACAACCCCATCCTTCCTAAGCAATTTTCTGTGATCAAACAACATCCAAGAAGTCCTAGAAAAATACTCTTTTGATTTGTTGAAGCTTGGATCGATCGTGGTCTTGATTTCTTTTGTCGAGCCCTAAAACAAGGTAAGATCGATTGTGATTTATTCGACCTCTCTAAAATTCGTTTATGATTTTTCTCATAATCCTCATATCATGTATACTCTGGGAAAAATGATAGAAAGGTCGTGGAGAAGCTTTTGGAGTCGTGTGGATTTTTGGTTCGTTTTTGCTCATACGCGTACACAACAAATCGTGCAGCCTTTTCCACACGTTCGAATATTGGTTTGGTATTTTTCTCAGGTCCCTTACATCATATAAACATCAAATAAAATGGTTGGTTCGATCCATGCATGCTCTATATCATATTCGTAAATAAAACCCTAAAAACATGTGTAAATCGTAAAATACACCATGCGATCCATAAGAATTCCAAATACAATTTATTTACACTTATTATGATGTAATATGATCTGGAAAAATGTTGGAAAGAATTGTCATGGCTTAAATCATGTGTTTCGAATTTATTTTGATTTATTGAATTTTGATTAAAACGTATAAAAGAAAAAGAAAATAAAATCGTGTGACTTAGGGTTTTGATCTAGGGTTTGTTTTGTGATATTAAATGACATTAAATGATGAGGTGATGATTAAAAAAAATGGATTAGAGTTGGTTAGGGTTTTTAATCTTGGTATTTTATGTTATACGATTTGTGATAAAGGTTTTGGGTGAGTTTTGTAACTTTTAAAACTAAAGGGTTATTTTTGAAACTTATTCTGGGCTGTATACTTTTCGAAAAAAATATAAGATGAGGGTGTTAAGTGTAAGTTTTGCAATTAAATGGATTAAAATGTATTTTAAACCTAATTAGGGTTTGTTTTGAAAATAATTAAAAGAGAGGGACTAAACATGTAAATTCTGGAAACTTGGAGCTGTTTTGAGTAAATTAATATATTCAGAAGGTTATGTGTCATTTTGATAATTTAATGGCCTAATATGTAATTAGTGGTAATTAAAAGTTGAAATTATAAATTAAAGGGTTAAATATGTAACTTTTATAATTTGAGGGACTTAAAGTGTAAATTATGAATATTTGAGGATTCATTAGAATAATATGATAAAATAAGTGCTCATTATGTAAAATGGATAAGTTAAGGGTTTAATGTGTAACTTTGAATACTAAAAGGTTTAAAGTGTAATTTTGGAAAGTAAAGGATATAAAATGCAAAGTTATGAAACCCCAAGGACCAAAGGTGTAATTATGTTAAAATATATCTTATTACCAATAATAATGATTTAACTTTCTAAATATGGAAACTTTCTAAAAGTGGAAACTACTATCTATAGAAACCTGCAAAAAAGGGAAAGTTACTTAAAATGGAAAGGCATGAATTTGAGAATGAATTATGATTCCCCCTCTTCTCCTCTAGGTGTGAAGAAGAAAAGATCTTGAGCTATTCCTTATTCTGTGCTTGTTTCTATTTGTGCTTTCGTAATAAGGTACGGATACTCTGCCTTTTCAGTAAAGGCTCCTATATTCTTCTTATGACTTTGAGCTATGATTCAGTTAAGATTCCCAAAGCCATTGCTATGTTTCCTTCTGTTGTGAACTTCCTCTGATTTCTGTTAAACTTTGATTTGTTAGCTTCTGATCTGATTTCGTTGCTATGATATCTGACCCTTGAATATCCGATATCTCTGGTTCATCTGTTATGATAATTTGATATGAAAACATTTTGAAAATATAACTTGATGTTATGGAAGGAAACTGTTTTGAAATGACACTCTATGATTTTGAAACGAAACCATTTTAAATGAAGGATTAATTGGCTTTTATGAAGAATGTTTAAAAAGGGAGATCTTTGAGATGAATTGGGTAAATGACTATTAAAGTTTTAAATTTATTTTCTCTTAACTCTTTCACATTTTATTTTGAACTTACGAAACTTAATAACGAATCTTTTGAAATGAACCTTTGGGAATGAACCTTGGATATTCTGAACCATTGATATGACTTCTGATATTATGATTTTGAGATGACCTTGAGACATGACTTTGAGATAAACTTTTGCTATATGACCTTTTGTATGACTTTGAGACCTGACTCTTAGTTTGATACCCGAGCCATTTATGTTTCCCTACCTATGGAGGTACCATAGGCATGTCTGTGATGCACCACTGGCATGACTCATGTGTGGGTGAGTGATTTCTCACGCCGTCCCTTTTTATGATTATCTGCCGGCTATTATGACTTTGAGTATATGACTTTGAGATTGACTTTGAGTAAGGGGCGTATGGATTGCAATCCTAGATCTGTTCTGTTTAGTGGATTTAACTATGACTTTGAGTTGACTTTGAGGTGACTGGTGCTGTGTGCAATACACGCCTTTCACAATTTCTGGGAGCTAGCTACTCCACCCATTTGAAGAATGAGGACACCCCTCATATTATCTGATTATCTGAGAGGACTCCCCTCTATATGATTATGAAGAATTATGGTATTGACGGCTTATGATTTTGAGATATATGACTTTGAGTTTTTGGGCTCGTGGTAGACGACTATCCTTTCTTCTTTCTATTCTATTACTCTTTTATCTATTCCTTATTCTATTTCCCCAATGCACTATGTTTCAGTTCTGTTTCATTATCATTGCTTTGTATATGTATCTGTTCACTGGGCTTTTTAAGCTCAGCCGCATTTCCTTTTCCTGCGGCAGGTTTTAGTAGGAAGCTGGTTATGAAAAGAGTGTACCCTTGGATTAGAAGACTTGATAGCAAATCTGGACTTGACAACCTGGTAGATCCTAAATCTTATTTGAAACTTTTGTATTACTGTAATTGTATGCTTTATTATGATCTGATGTGAAACCATTGTTGTGATATCTTTACCCTTGTCGGGTTGGGGTGTTACAATTATGGTATCAGAGACAGGCTGCGATTCGTAATACATTTACCCTTGACCTGTGTAAGTTAGGACCACTAAGTTTCCACTGTAGGCGCTCGTAGGACAACCTTTGAGGAATTGCTTTAGGATTTTCCCTATAGGAGCTAAATTTCTAACCAGTGAGGAATGGGTAGACTATAATACATCTGCTTACGTATATTCGTTTCCGCATCACTCTGATCCATGTTTTTCTTTTGATTTAAGCCTGTTGGAATTACTCTTAGAGATTCAAAATGTATGTTTTGCACCACCTAAGGTTTGAAACCTTGAGAGCATTGAGACTTGCACGGTGACTTCCTGACACAAATTGATCCTTGTCTCCAGACTCCGACTCTAACCTCTGAATCTTCTGCTAACCATTTTGATCTTTTCGGACATTCCCATATTTCCCATGAAGACGATATATCTGATACAATCTGTTACTTGTTTCTTCCTTCTAATGAATTATCTATACCCCTTCAATCATTTTTCCAAGATCGTCAGACGCTGGCATTATACGTGTTTAAATTTTTTCTGAAGTTATGAGTAATTGAGACGTTTATTAGATTCTAGTACTTATTATCGTTTGTGTCATCTTCAGCATGGCACCTCCAGCAAACAGCAACTACCGCCGGACGATGGTTTTGCCGACTGGCCAAAGACGAATTGGTAACTGGAAGAGGACAAGCTGGAGAATATGGGTCCCAGCAGGCATGTGGCCATGCCTAATTGAAGAAAATTTGACTGTGGTAAAGATGTTTGGAAAAGAGGTACATGTGTATGAAACAGAGGTCACTGACAGGAATGGCATCGTGACAAGGTACCAGGGAAAGTGTCCCCAGTTTGTGGAAGTAGGAGGAAGAGTGCGGGCTGTAGAGAGGAATCATGACAATGATTTTGCAAGACGACCACAGCTACAACCAGAGGGGAACAGAAACGGTTGGCTCAGCGAAGAAGAGGAAGCAGACTCTGATTTGGAATCCACCGCAAGTAACTCTATCTAGACAGGGAAATGGAGCTCAAGCCATGCGTGTTTGTATTATTTGTTTAGGTTTCTTTTGAGCGATGATGATGTATGGATTGTGTTAAACCATGGGTTTCTCCCGAATGTGAAATAATAAGGCTTGAGAGAATTTTTGGGAATTATTTTGATATGTGCCTATCTTGATTCTTCTTCCTTTTTAGTCTGTCAAACATTTTGGCTATGGAAGCCCGAATTTTGATTCTTCTCATGATTATCTTGATTTCTGACACCAATTACAAATACCTCCTTATATTTTCAAGTATTGAAGTCTTTTAGAATCTTTTCGTGCATCAAAGAATGAACCTCACTTTGAGAATGATTGAAAATTTTAAGTTTTCGGAAGAAGATTTCTGATTGACCCACCAGTATGTTTAATTTCCTCCAACTCAGGAACGATCACATGTTTGCTCAAATTTAAGAGTGAAGTTTTCCCTTTTGGGAATGAATTTGAGAATCACCATCCAAATTTATAGACACCTGTAATAATGATTAGTTACGCAAATGGTACTAGCTAAACCTCTGACTGCTTAGGAGGTTGAAAATTAGAGTTTTGCACGACTACTAGGATAATGGTCATTGTACGACTTAGTAGTAAGATCGGAAACGAAAGAAGAACATAGAGATTATTGGTGAGATGACCTTTTTGTTCTGGAAGAGAAATTTGATTGACGTTCAGAATTCATAGTAGACAACACTACCCTGTATAATGTGGAGACAGAGCTTTCACAAGAGGGACCAAGATCGAAGACCGTTATCGGAGGTAGAAACCAGGTGGAAGAGTAGGAGGAGATGGTTGTGACAAGCATTATCATGGAAGAAGCATACAAGAAGAAGAGAGGAACTGGGATAGTGCTCAATCATACATCATGCAACACGTGAAGATTTCAGCTTGGGCATCAAGACAACCAGACCAAAGAAGACGAACCATTCAACACACAACCTGGAGTCAACAACAACATCATGTACCTTAAAACCTGGAGCTATGTTAGAAGACCTGTCGAAGACACGCAGTCTTGTTTCTCTATTCATTTTAGTTGTACTAAGATGAATTGAGAGCAGAAGCGGACCTGCAGATGGAGGGATGCACAGTAAGCGCGTCAGAGACTGCCGCTACGATGCCACACTACCAAGAGGAGCTGCTGAAGACCGGAGGAACCCGACTCGAGTTTTAAATTCTTTTAATCATGAGGTAAGATGGACAAGAGTAAACAGACTACCACAACTTGTAAGAAATTTTGAAATTCATATTTGAGTGGACGGATTCTGAAGCGGACAGTGTGTTTAAACGAGATGATGCTGTAAAGGATTGACGCTATTGATGACGTACCTTAATTTTGAATGACATTCTCGGATTTCTGTTACTCTTCGAGTAATTTCGTTCTCTTAGTTATGTTGTCTGATTCTGGTGACCTTTGAGACTGTAGTAGTACTAGGTGGATTAAGATAAGTGGTTTTGACTCACGACTTGAGGTAGAGGATGACCACCATGAGGGCATGTTATGTGAGGCTAGTATTATGACGCCTGATCAACGTGATAATACTAACGTCATATAAAATGCACTTGTTGTGGGCATAGGATATCTTGAGGAGTGCTTTAGAGAAGCCTTGGATTTCTTTCCGTTGGTGACTATCCGCGATATAGTGAGACTTTAGGTTCATTCTACCTATACGTTTGATCTGCTGACCATGATATACGATTCGATACGTTGGACTCTCGACACGTGTTTTGCTGATCTTGCAACTTCTTATGAGAATCTTAGGTTCCATTATGAAATTTCTGCCGTTGACGATATCTAACGATATGCTTTCTGTCCGTATACGATTCGCATTCGTGAAGTTGTTCATTATGATCTGTTATGAGTAAAATATGCGATTGTGGACTTTGAGGAAATGAAACCTGTTTTGTTTTTGAGAATACCTCTGGAAAGTTATCTAAAAGCCGAGAATATCTGAGAAGCTGAAGAGTTAAACCTTATATCACCTCGTGTTTACTACAATTCAATGTATTCTCATCTGATTCACCGATTCAAAGCCTATGTATTTTTATACCTCTTCCTGGAGAATTCGTTTATCATCCGTTATGTTTAGTACATTATTCTTTTGATTCAAATTCAATATGATATACCTTTCTGAGAAATCTGAAACTATTGTGACAATAGTTACGAGTCATGAGAAACCATTTGGGTCCAAAGATATTTTGGAAGAACCTCTCCGAGCGTGAGAATGTTTGTAATGACCTTTTGCGATTTACTACGACATCGTTTAACTTTGCGACTTCAAATTTCGAGGACGAAATTTTTCTTTTTAGAGGGGAAGAAGTTGTAACACCTAAAATTTGAAAGCAAGTGAAATGACCAAAATGCCCTTACTTAATTAAAATTTGATTAAAAGCTTATTAAAGTATCAAATAAATCCCAAACTCCTAACAATGCATAAGTTATAATACCAAATATTTCTAACAATTACATTTAACATTTATACAAGTTGCAAAATTACCAAATTACCCCTAAAGGGCCGAATGTCATATTAATGATATTATTTTGATTTAAAAATGGTTTAAATCTTTTAAATATGGAAGATAATCACAAATTTTGTTCCTAAATCAATATGGTCGAAACTTTTGGCCCAAGCCCTCCCCTAAGATCGGCATTTCATCAATTAAAAAGATATCCATACATTTTCTCTCTAAACCCTAATTGTGCCGCTCCAAAAACAAACACACACAAAATTAGTTTGGCCTCCATTCGACAACCCCATCCTTCCTAAGCAATTTTCTGTGATCAAACAACATCCAAGAAGTCCTAGAAAAATACTCTTTTGATTTGTTGAAGCTTGGATCGATCGTGGTCTTGATTTCTTTTGTCGAGCCCTAAAACAAGGTAAGATCGATTGTGATTTATTCGACCTCTCTAAAATTCGTTTATGATTTTTCTCATAATCCTCATATCATGTATACTCTGGGAAAAATGATAGAAAGGTCGTGGAGAAGCTTTTGGAGTCGTGTGGATTTTTGGTTCGTTTTTGCTCATACGCGTACACAACAAATCGTGCAGCCTTTTCCACACGTTCGAATATTGGTTTGGTATTTTTCTCAGGTCCCTTACATCATATAAACATCAAATAAAATGGTTGGTTCGATCCATGCATGCTCTATATCATATTCGTAAATAAAACCCTAAAAACATGTGTAAATCGTAAAATACACCATGCGATCCATAAGAATTCCAAATACAATTTATTTACACTTATTATGATGTAATATGATCTGGAAAAATGTTGGAAAGAATTGTCATGGCTTAAATCATGTGTTTCGAATTTATTTTGATTTATTGAATTTTGATTAAAACGTATAAAAGAAAAAGAAAATAAAATCGTGTGACTTAGGGTTTTGATCTAGGGTTTGTTTTGTGATATTAAATGACATTAAATGATGAGGTGATGATTAAAAAAAATGGATTAGAGTTGGTTAGGGTTTTTAATCTTGGTATTTTATGTTATACGATTTGTGATAAAGGTTTTGGGTGAGTTTTGTAACTTTTAAAACTAAAGGGTTATTTTTGAAACTTATTCTGGGCTGTATACTTTTCGAAAAAAATATAAGATGAGGGTGTTAAGTGTAAGTTTTGCAATTAAATGGATTAAAATGTATTTTAAACCTAATTAGGGTTTGTTTTGAAAATAATTAAAAGAGAGGGACTAAACATGTAAATTCTGGAAACTTGGAGCTGTTTTGAGTAAATTAATATATTCAAAAGGTTATGTGTCATTTTGATAATTTAATGGCCTAATATGTAATTAGTGGTAATTAAAAGTTGAAATTATAAATTAAAGGGTTAAATATGTAACTTTTATAATTTGAGGGACTTAAAGTGTAAATTATGAATATTTGAGGATTCATTAGAATAATATGATAAAATAAGTGCTCATTATGTAAAATGGATAAGTTAAGGGTTTAATGTGTAACTTTGAATACTAAAAGGTTTAAAGTGTAATTTTGGAAAGTAAAGGATATAAAATGCAAAGTTATGAAACCCCAAGGACCAAAGGTGTAATTATGTTAAAATATATCTTATTACCAATAATAATGATTTAACTTTCTAAATATGGAAACTTTCTAAAAGTGGAAACTACTATCTATAGAAACCTGCTAAAAAGGGAAAGTTACTTAAAATGGAAAGGCATGAATTTGAGAATGAATTATGATTCCCCCTCTTCTCCTCTAGGTGTGAAGAAGAAAAGATCTTGAGCTATTCCTTATTCTGTGCTTGTTTCTATTTGTGCTTTCGTAATAAGGTACGGATACTCTGCCTTTTCAGTAAAGGCTCCTATATTCTTCTTATGACTTTGAGCTATGATTCAGTTAAGATTCCCAAAGCCATTGCTATGTTTCCTTCTGTTGTGAACTTCCTCTGATTTCTGTTAAACTTTGATTTGTTAGCTTCTGATCTGATTTCGTTGCTATGATATCTGACCCTTGAATATCCGATATCTCTGGTTCATCTGTTATGATAATTTGATATGAAAACATTTTGAAAATATAACTTGATGTTATGGAAGGAAACTGTTTTGAAATGACACTCTATGATTTTGAAACGAAACCATTTTAAATGAAGGATTAATTGGCTTTTATGAAGAATGTTTAAAAAGGGAGATCTTTGAGATGAATTGGGTAAATGACTATTAAAGTTTTAAATTTATTTTCTCTTAACTCTTTCACATTTTATTTTGAACTTACGAAACTTAATAACGAATCTTTTGAAATGAACCTTTGGGAATGAACCTTGGATATTCTGAACCATTGATATGACTTCTGATATTATGATTTTGAGATGACCTTGAGACATGACTTTGAGATAAACTTTTGCTATATGACCTTTTGTATGACTTTGAGACCTGACTCTTAGTTTGATACCCGAGCCATTTATGTTTCCCTACCTATGGAGGTACCATAGGCATGTCTGTGATGCACCACTGGCATGACTCATGTGTGGGTGAGTGATTTCTCACGCCGTCCCTTTTTATGATTATCTGCCGGCTATTATGACTTTGAGTATATGACTTTGAGATTGACTTTGAGTAAGGGGCGTATGGATTGCAATCCTAGATCTGTTCTGTTTAGTGGATTTAACTATGACTTTGAGTTGACTTTGAGGTGACTGGTGCTGTGTGCAATACACGCCTTTCACAATTTCTGGGAGCTAGCTACTCCACCCATTTGAAGAATGAGGACACCCCTCATATTATCTGATTATCTGAGAGGACTCCCCTCTATATGATTATGAAGAATTATGGTATTGACGGCTTATGATTTTGAGATATATGACTTTGAGTTTTTGGGCTCGTGGTAGACGACTATCCTTTCTTCTTTCTATTCTATTACTCTTTTATCTATTCCTTATTCTATTTCCCCAATGCACTATGTTTCAGTTCTGTTTCATTATCATTGCTTTGTATATGTATCTGTTCACTGGGCTTTTTAAGCTCAGCCGCATTTCCTTTTCCTGCGGCAGGTTTTAGTAGGAAGCTGGTTATGAAAAGAGTGTACCCTTGGATTAGAAGACTTGATAGCAAATCTGGACTTGACAACCTGGTAGATCCTAAATCTTATTTGAAACTTTTGTATTACTGTAATTGTATGCTTTATTATGATCTGATGTGAAACCATTGTTGTGATATCTTTACCCTTGTCGGGTTGGGGTGTTACATATCGGGTTGGGGTGTTACAATTATGGTATCAGAGACCAGGCTGCGATTCGTAATACATTTACCCTTGACCTGTGAAGTTTGGACCCCTAAGTTTCCCTGTAGGCGCTCATAAGACAACCTTTGAAACTTTACATTAGGATTCCCCATAGGAACCCAAGTTATTACCGGCGAGGAATGGGTAGACTAAGACATTCATGTAAGTATCATTTACTTCCGCATCACTCTGATCGTGCCTTTGCTCTTAGATAAGCCTTATAAGGACCTTTGTTTCAGAAGTTAGAAGTTTTGTAACTTAAGCTTAGTAACCAAGTAAGTTTGGAATACCTCGGAAGGCTACCTGGATACCTTACACATTTAAGTTTTACCTTCAGATTTTGATCTCCGCCTCCGATTTGTTTGATAAGCTGTTTGACACCTTTTCGACCACATCGTAGGTCATTCAACCACAATGTGTTCGACACATTCTGTAAATTCATTACTTATGCTGGGTATGAATATATTATCCAATACTACTTAACTCTGTATGATCCATTACTACTCCTATGAGAATTTTGGTAATTATGAACCACGAATATGAGAAGTTTTGTTTCCTCTCTTTGAATGACGAACCTTGTCCTGCCAACCGTTTCCTTTGGAAGGGCATGATGTAAATACTATCTCTGTATGGATTTGTTAACTAAGCATAATGATGCTGATGACTGAGATTCTGTAACTCTCACGATTGACAATTATACGATGTTCGTATTACCAATGATACACATCCTACCTGCTACTTAGCTAAATTCCCACACATTGAACTGTTCGTTTATCCATCCCAACATTTTGTTGAACCATGTACTGGACTCTGATATATGAACTATCTGTATGATTTGACGACTGTATTCACTCTATGAATTCTTTGACTTTGAGATGTCTGATTGTACTGTCTTTTGGACTGAATGGCTATTCGTGAAGATACCATAGACTACCATATCTGAAATGTGACCTTAAAAATCTGCTTCACTCTATTTCATTATGATGACTCTCTACATCTGCTAAAATTTCTACCACTATGGAAAAACACCTACCTCAAACTCGTGTGATTACCAAGTTTTCCTGAAAACCATTATTATCAACCCTTGGAAAGTTCTGCTATTGGGAAATATTTTGTCATACGAAGATTTTCCGGTATTCTCTGATGAACCTTTTGGTACTCCTTCCTGCTTAGGAAGTGGAGTGGGCATTGAACTGATCTCAGTTGAAGAAACCATGATGCTATAGAAGTTGAGTGTTTGAAGAAGCCGATGGAATATGATTTTTGTTAACTTTGATGATTCTCTTTAGATGCTCTTGTTTGTTCATGAAGAAGAACGAGAGAAGTATGCGATGACGTATCGACTATCGTGAACTTAAACGTACCACTATCACTAATCATTATCTGTTTCCGCGTATCCATAATTAATTTGGTCTTCCTTTGGAACTCCGCGTCTGATTGCATCATTTTAGATTTGAAGGATTGAAGAAGCAACCACAAAAACTTCTAAGAAGGGGGTTAATTAACCGAGAGTAACCTTTGGGAAGTATTTCAATTCCTGAAGAAGAAAGAAGGCGATATGAAAATTCTGAAGTTGCCTTTGCACTCGTTATAACATTTATGAACTTGAATGATGCCAATGGTGTTGGCTAGAATAATCATGTTTTTCGCGTGTTTTGGACAAATTGTCATAGTATGACATTGTGTTGTGTTCTAAAACGAAAGAAGAACATAGAGATTATTGGTGAGACGACCCTTTGTTCTGGAAGAGAAATTTTATTGACGTTCAGAAAGCATAATAGACAACACTACCCTGTATAATGTAAAGACAGAGCTTTCACAAGAAGGACCAAGATCGAAGATCGTTATCGGAATTAGAAACTTGGTGGAAGAGTCGTAGGAGATGGTTGCGACAAGCATTACCATGGAAGAAGCTGTAACACCCTAGGCAAATCCCACATCGGCTGTGGCCTGGAGAGATGCTGGGCTCATAAGATAACATTCGCCTTACAATGACACAACGCGTTTTGTGGTCTACTGCGTGTGGGGTTCTTAGGAACTGGCAGTTAAGCGTGCTCATGTGAGGGTAGAACTGGCCTGGGTGACCTGCCGGGAAGTCTTCAAATGAGGCCACAAAAACAAAGCCGTGAGCCTGCGGGCAAAGCGGACAATATTGTGGTTTGCGTAAGGCGGGGTGTTACAGAAGCATACAAGAAGAAGTGAGGAACTAGGATAGTGCTCAATCATACATCATGCAACACGTGAAGGTTTCAGCTTGGGCACCAAGACAACCAGACCAAAGAAGACGAACCATTCAACACACAACCTGGAGTCGACAACAACATCATGTACCTTAAAACCTGGAGCTGTATTAGAAGACCTGTCGAAGACACGCAGTCTTGTTTCTCTATTCATTTTAGTTATACTAAGATGAATTGAGAGCAGAAGCAGACCTGCTGATGGAGGGATGCACAGTGATCGTGTCAGAGACTGCCGTTACGATGCCACACTACCAAGAGGAGCTGCTGAAGACCGGAGGAACCAGACTCGAGTTTTAAATTCTTTTAATCATAAGGCAAAATGGACAAGAGTAAACAGACTACCCCAACTTGGAAGAAATTTTGAAATTTGTAAATGAGTGGACGGATTTTGAAGCGGACATTGTGTTTAGACGAGATGATGCTGTAAAGAATTGACGTTACTGATGATGTACCTTAATTTTGAATGACGTTCTCGGATCTCCGTTACTCTTCGAGTAATTTCGTTTCTCTTAGTTATGTTGTTTGATTTTGGTGACCTCTGAGACTGTAGGTGGACTAGGTGGATTTAGATAAGTTGTGTTGTTCACGACTTGAGATAAAGTATGACCAGCATGAGGGCATATGTATATGATGCCAGTATTATGACGCCTGGCCAACGTGATAATACTTACATCATATAACGTGCACTTATGGTGGGCATGTGATATTTCGAGGAGTGCCTTAGAAGCTTAAGAATTCTGACATCTGGTCAAGATCATCTGAGTTTAGTGAGACTTTAGGTTCATTCTACCTATACGATTGATTATGCTGTCCTTGTTATACGATTCGATACGTTTGGACTCTCGACACGTGTTTTGCTGATCTTTGCAACTTCTGATAAGAATCTTAGGTTCCATTATGAAATTTCTGCCGTTGACGATATCTAACGATACGCTTTCTGTCCGTATACGATTCGCATTCGTTGAAGTTGTTCATTATGATCTGCTATGAGTAAAATATGTGATTGTGGACTTTGAGGAAACGAGACCTGTTTGTTTATGAAAATACCTTTTTGGAAGGGTATCTAAAAGCCGAGACTATCTGAGAAGCTGAAGAGTTAAACCTTATATCACCCATGTTTACTACGATTTAATGTACTCTCATCTGATTCACCTAATCAATTCGTTGAAATCCTATGTATTTTTATATCTCTTCCTAGAGAATTCGATCATCATCCGTTATGTTTGGTACATTATCCTTTTGATTCAAATTCAATACGATATACCCTTCTGAGAAATCTGAAACTGTTTTGACAATAATTACGAGTCATGAGAAACCAGTTGGTCTGAATATCTTTTGGAAGAACCTCCCCGGGCGTGAGAATATGGTGACGACTTTTGCGGTTTGCTACGACTTCGTCTAACTTTGCGACTTCAAATTTCGAGGACGAAATTTTTCTTTTTAGAGGGGAAGAAGTTGTAACACCTAAAATCTAAAAGCATGTGAAATGACCAAAATGCCCTTACAAATTTAAAATTTAATTGAAAGCTTATTAAGGTACCAAATAAATCCCAAACTTCAAACAATGCACAAGTTAAGTATCCAAATAATTTTAACAATTACATTTAATATTTATACAAGTTGTGAAATTACCAAAATACCCTTAAAGGGGCCGAATGACAATTAATTTATATTTACTTTGATTTAAAAATCATATAAACCTTTTAAATATGGAAAATAGCTACCAAAACTTATCCTCAAACTACTAGGCCGAATTTTTGGCCCATATCCCCCCCCCCTACTCGGCCAAACCTGCTTAAAGGTCAACTCATACCTTTTCCTCCCAAAAACCCTAAATCGATTTAACAAAACACACAAAATACCCCATAGCCTCCATTCGACTCTCACAATAATCCTAAGCATTTTTCTGTGATCCATCATCATCCAAGAGGTGCTAGAAAAATCCCTTTTTGATTTGTGGAAGCTTGTTTCGATCGTGGTGTTATTTTCTTTTGTCGAGCCATATAATAAGGTAAAATTCGTTTTGATTCATTCGACCTCTATAAAAATGATTTCTTATTTTTCTGATGTTCCTTACATCATATAAGACCCACGAAAATTGGTTTCAAGGTTGGAAGATCATTGGTGAAGTCGTGGTGATTTTTGGATCGTTTTGGCTCTACGCGTGTGCTATATTTTGTCCAGCCTATTCTATTTGTTCCAGATCTGGTCTGGTATTTTTCTCACGTCTCTTACATCATATAAGTCTCAAATAAAATGTTCTAATCGATCCATGAATGCTCTATAACGTTTTGGTGAATTAAACCCTAAAAACGCAACAAAACTCTATATCATTGTAAATTAATTTTCTGGATATGAATGATAATTTTTATGAACTTCATATATTAATTATGATCTCGTAAAAATATGGGTTTGAATTATAGAAGCTTAAATTTTGTGTTATTAATTATTTTACAAATCGGCTAATTAAGAAAATGAAGAAGAAAATAAAAGAAACCCTAATCGAGCTAGGGTTAGGGTTTGGTACTTGAGATCTGATCATTATTAATGTTTTAAGGTTAAATTAATGATGGAGTAATGATTGGGAATTAGTTTAGGGCTTGTAACATTTTTGGGTTAATTTTAATAGGAATCCGATTGGTTTTTAAAAGTATAAGGGGGTGTTTTGCCAACTCTGAAACTTCTGGGATAATTTGTAATATTATATAAATCAATAGGAATATGGGAAAAATATAACTTGAGGGTTCTAAGTGTAAATATTACAAGAAAATGGTTTAATGGTATTTAAATGGCATAACTTGGAATTATATAAAATAGAGGGACTAAAAGTGTAAATTCTGGAATCTTGAAGTTATTTTGAGTAAATAATGATATTAAAAGTATTTTGGGTAATTATGAATAATTATGGGGCTATTGTGTAATTAGTATGGAATTATGATTTAATTTGTAAGTTTTGAAAAGTTAAAGGACTAATTGTGTAATTCCTGAAATCTGAGGGGCTGAACTTGTACAAGGAATAAATCTGATATTACATTCTGAAAATTTATAAAATAAAATGCTTAATTGAGTTACATAAGTATTGGAGGAATTAAATCATGAATTATGTAAATGAAAGGACTTGTTTTGTAAATATTGTAACTAGAGGGGTATAATCTGTAAATTATGAATACTTGAGTATCCATTCGTATTATATGATAAAATAAGTGATCATGGTGTAAAATGGATAAGTTAAGGGTTTAAGGTGTAACTTTGAATACTAAAAGGTTTAAAATGTAATTTTGGAAAGTAAAGGGTATAAAATGCAAAGTTATGAAACCCTAAGGACCAAATGTGTAAATATGTTAAAAGATACTTTATTTCCATTAATAATGATTCAACTTTCTAAATATGGAAACTTTCTAAAAGTGGAAACTTACTATTTATGGAAACCTGCTAAAAGTGGAAAGTCACTTTAAATGGAAAGTTACAAAAACTGGAAAGCCGACTAAAATGAGAAATCTGAATTGAATAAGTTATTAATAACAAGCCGACCATTAATTCGTGTAGATTCGCTGAAGAAGGAGTTTTGCTTTCGACCTTTATGTTACTGTCATGTGTGCACTTGCGGTATAAGGTACAGATATTCTAACCTTTTAGTAAGGTTTCTCATGATTCGTGATCCGTTTCTTTTGCCACTACGATGACTTCTGACCTTTGAATATCCGATATCTCTGGTTCATCTTTTATGATAATTTGATATGAAAACCTTTTGAAAATATAACTTGATGTTATGGAAGGAAACTGTTTTGAAATGATACTCTATGATTTTGAAATGAAACCATTTTTAAATGAAGGAATAATTGGCTTGTATGAAGAAGGTTTAAAAAGGGAGATCTTTGAGATGAAATGGGTAAATGATTATTAAAGTTTTTAAATCTGTTTTCTCTTAACTCTTTCAAATTTTATTTGAACTTATGAAACTTAATAATAAATCTTTTGTAATGAACCTTTGGAAATGAACCTTGGATATTCTGAACCATTGATATGATTTCGGATATTATGATTTTGAGATATGATACGATTAAGTTTTTCCCAAGCCATTGCTATGTTCCCTTTTAATTGAACCTTTGATATGATTTTGAGCTGACTTTGAGATGAAACTTTACTTTACGACCTTTTGTTGATTTTGAGACCTGACTCTTAGTTTGATACCCGAGCCATTTATGTTTTTCTACCTATGGAGGTACCATAGGCATGTCTGTGATGCACCACTGGCATGACTCATGCGTGGGTGAGTGATTTCTCACGTCGTCCCTTTTATGATATTATTATGGCCATTATGACTTTGAGTATATGACTTTGAGATTGACTTTGAGTAAGGGGCGTATGGATTGCAATCCTAGATATGTATGCTTAGTGGATTTAACTATGACTTTGAGTTGACTTTGAGGTGACTGGTGCTGTGTGCAATACACGCCTTTCACAATCTTCTGGGAGCTAGCTACTCCACATTTATGATACATGAGGACACCCCTCATATTATCTGGTTGCCTGAGAGGTATCCCCTCTGATTGTGAGATTATGAATTGACGGCTTATGACTTTGAGATTATGATGTTGAGTTATGACTTTGAGTTTTGGGCTCGTGGTGGATGACTATCCTTTCTTTTCTTTTCTATTACTCTCTTTTATATATTCCTATTTTATTTCCCCAATGCACTATATTTCAGTTCTGTTTCATTATCATTTCTTTGTATATGTATCTGTTCACTGGGCTTTTTAAGCTCAGCCGCATTTCCTTTCCTGCGGCAGGTTTTAGTAGGAAGCTGGGTTATGGGAAGAGAGTGTGACTGGACTTAGAAGACTATGCTTTGGACTAGAGACGATTAGATGAAGTTACATTTTATTAGACATAGTATTTATTGTTTTGTAACCTTGTAGTTTCAGATTTTCATTTGTAACCCTGGATTTCTTTGTATGTATGAATCATATGCTTGTGTTTGTTCTGATATGTCACTGTAATGTAATACTTCTACCCTTATCGGGTTGGGGTGTTACATATGCACTCATCTTTAGTGCGTTATTGTCATTTGTTTAAACCCTTAGTTAATTATCTAATTGATTACATGGTTGCTAAGTCGAGTCATATCCTTGTACATATTGTTATAGGACGATTGGGACTTATGGGTAAAGTACTTATTTTATGGAGTAATGGGGAATAACATCATTTTCCACCCAAAAAAAATCGAAAAATTAAGAAAAAGAAAAAAAAAATAGAAAAAGAAAAGAGAAAAAACATACGGACTACCATCCCGTTTCATTCTATGTTTGTTTTATGTTTTTGTTATTTTTGATTTATTAGCTTAAGTCGAGTCTAGTCTTGGCTTAGCAACGCCATATTGTACATGTAATTAACCAAGATGATTAACTCGCCACCAATAAAGACTGCCTATATCCAACAAAACCGTGTATTCCATATCCCTACACCTAACGTTACAACCCTTTGAAAGACCTCTTTGATAGTTTATCCTAGGTGCTTACGCCATGTGGTGGAGGTTTGATCCTTTCCCAAGCCTATGGTAATCTATTTTGTTATGACAGGTAGTGAGAGATGTTTTCCATTTCCATATTCTCATATTACTTTATTACACCCGAGAGATGTGAGAATCTAAACACTATTTGTGAGGTGCAGTGTATGACCTCCGTGCTTGTCTTTGTTCTTTAGTGGAACGATTATTTGTTGTAATTAATTTTATAATAGCGTTAAATGACCCCTAACTTGTATTTTGATTAGAATAAAAGTGCATTTGCTTGAGGACAAGCAAATCTCAAGTGTAAGGGTATATGATGAGGCGAAAAATGAACCGTTTTTAAGGGGTCATTTAAGCCGGAATTGGAATTTATTTGATCAAATATTGCCCTAAATCGTTCCTTTTGTGATTTTAGGTACTTTGGGAGTGAATTCTGGAAAAGGAAGCATTTTGGACGTTTTTGGAGCATAAAAGTGAAGAAAACGGCAAAGACTTAATTTTCCATGCTGGGTACAGTACCTGACGGCGTCAAGAAGGAAAATGTGATAGCGTCAGGAGCAAAAAGCGTGACGACCCAGAGAAAACGTGACGGCGTCAGAAGTAGGGCGTCAAGAGTTATTTTGGTGACGACCTGAAGAAGGATTACACATGACGGCGTCAGCTCCAGATCTAGGTAGTCTGAGAACTTTATTGGTGGCGAGATGACGGCGTCAGAAATTTACTCTTGACGTCGTCACCTCACAAAATCTATATATACTTTTCTATTTTTCATTCATTAGGAGAGGAACTTGTGTGGAGAATACTAGGGTCGAACCTAATAAACCCTAGGTCATTTGTAACAGTATTTTCAAGGGTTTTCACCCCTTGAAACCCTTCATGTTCAATTAAGATAAGTCCTCTTTCAATTCATTCAATATGTCTGTGTGTTGTTTGAATATATCTTATGCTTTTCTTGATTATAACATGCTAGGCTAGATCTTTTGTGTGTTTGCTTGGATGTAATGAAACCTAGATGTTGATTATAGGTTGATTTCTTGTTTATAGTTGTAATGGATGAATGATTTCAATGTTAGGCTTAAGAAAACTGGCAGATCTCCATCGTGTAACTTGCTCGAATGTCTTAAGAAACGTGAACCGATGTGTACTAGGTTTTTATGGTTGTATTTAATGCATGAGCGAATTCTAGTGATCCCATGTTAGGAGCTTCTTAACCGTCTCGACATAGGAGTGAAGTAGGAGCTTATAGGATTGGGGAAGTAAGTACGCACCCCATGAATGGTATTAAGGAATACAATCGGTCATCCACGCAACTGTAACAAGTAATTAACCTGTAAAAGATATCTAGGGAGTAATGAAATCTAAGTAAACACCATTTTCCCACATATTGCTCACACCACTAGTTTAATTTACTTTATTTTCATTTTTATTATTCTATTTTTATTGCATCTTTAGTTATTGGGTTAGTTGACTAGCAACTAATTCCGCCCACTCTTCCAAAACCCGAGATTTTACTTGCTTTCATAAGACATAAAAAAATACAAAAAGAATCATCCCTCACCTCTAGACCTAGTTTTTAGGCTTTCTAATCCTAGCGACACTATTCCTGAGTTGAACGATCAATCCCCCGGTACTTCTCACTATACTATACTACAACGATCAGGTACACTGCCTGGTGGGGGTTGTAAGCTTCTCGAGATCCTTTTAGAGGTAAAGCCTGGTGCAATTCCCACACATCAAGAGGTGAATCATAGGGCATTGATTCAGGCTCCTTTCTAGTTGGACTAGATTGAAGCCTAGAACCACCACTACTTGTTCCTAAACCAAATGGCTTAGAATCAGGCAATGTTGTAATGGGAGGAGGTGGCTGTTTTTGCCTCCTCTCATAAGTGTGAGTAACTACAGGGGTGTGTTGAATAGGTGGAACAACAATAGTGGTGTGTGTTGGGATACAATTGGGATTGTTGCATCTTCACCCTGTACCTGTGATATCTTTGAAAGCATTTAAGGAAAAAGTGGTTTAAACTCCCCATTCCAAATTTCTGAAGCCTTATTCATATTTTGAAAAACTTTTGGCTTGAGACAGGGGGTTTTATAAACTCTTTTGTGGGTTTGCAGTGGAAATTCATTTAGCACTGCTTGCATAAACCTTGGATATATCAAAAATTTATATGAACTCGTTACATTGTCTTTCATACTATTAAAAATAAACTTTGAAAAATTGAAAGTACTATCTGTGGCTAAGCAAACCAAAGGGTAAGCCATTGTTGAACTAAATTGTTCATAAGAAGTTTTCTTAGGACTTAGGCTATGTATAAGAGTATGAATTAAAAACCTCCAATGGGGACAAAAACATCCTTTTCTGAAAGTAACCTTTTTATCAGATTTATCATACCCCATTGTGAAAAGATGTTTATGAATGTCTGAATTGGGTAATGTGATGATACCATTGAGATCATCCAAATGGAGAATTCTCCTCAAGGATGACTCAGTAACATCAATGGTTACCCCATCCACTGTAGCTCTAAGAGTTTCCACAGATTCATGTGTGTCTCCCTATTCAATAGTTATGGACTCCACATTGTTCCAGAACTGTTTGATATGAGAAACATAGATTGTGGGATTTAAAGTTAAAGCATACCTAATATGGGTAGTGTTGAGAAAATCTACAATCTGATGAAAAACAGGGCCACTCTTTTCGTTTGACTTCTGCAAGTAGGCCACTTGGTTGTGCTCATCTGCAAAGTGTAGAATTGCCATAGTTTTGTGATAAAAAGATGAAAGTGTTAGTAATCGTAAATGAGGATCACGCCGTATGAGAGATAAATATATACTAATAGGGTTTTGAGAAGAATGCATAATGAGAATTATCTTTAGAATGTATTTATCTTTTTGAAAAGAATAAATTAAAATAGGTAAGTGGATAATTCACAAAAATTTACCCTATTAATAAGGAAAACACAGTTACTCTCAACGGCTAGTAAAAAATAAGATTACTGACACAACGGTTGTAACGGCTAGTTCACCAGTGGTAAAAATTTCACTTGCAGTGGTAACTGTGAACTAGCAGTGGTAATTTTTCACAAAATTTTCAAGAGCAGTGGCAAGTAAATCAAGTTAAAGTTCAGCTGCTCTTAGCATAGTTTTTAGCAAACTATCAGCTATCAACGGATTTGATATGTCTTTACCATGAGCCGTTTGCTATGGACTAGCCAACTCTTCATCACTTGGAATATGTTGAGTTGATGACCATATAGTTTTTGGTAAACTATCAACCATCAATGGATTTGTTAAGTCTTTACCAGTAGCCGTTTGCTCTGGACTAGTTGATTCTTATGTGGATTAGACATGGTGAATCAATAACCATTTGTTGTGTGTCTTAGTTACACACCTTATAACTCCAATCACTCAGCTAATATTGGTTGTTTTTCTGCATATTTAATAAACACCATTCCTAACCAATATATTTTATCCCAAAGTAACTTTTTGACCAAGTTACTATTCACAAAATATCTCCTCAAAATCAACCCGTTTAAGTAAATAATATCTAAATTTACTTCTCCAACCTACCAAAATAGATAAGAGTTAATATCCCTCATAATTAACCCTTGGGCTTGACTTTGCATATAAAAAGGGGCTCAATACAACACAAGTCTTCATCAAAACTATTCTTCAATATCACAAACCCTAAAATCACCATGAGCTGGTTTCCACTTATCTATATCTCATCAGATGATTCATCTGATGGAGAAATAAGTTACTATTCTGACTTTAAAGAGCAATCATCAGGATGGAGTGGATATTTTCCTCCAAGTGCATCAACTTCATCCAACATGAAGCCAAACAAGAAGGTCTCTGCATCTGCTCCTGCTCCATCTCTGGAGTTCTACTCAAATTCTTCTTAAGATGATGATGATGATGAATCCTACACCCTGTCCAAGGAGCTACCAAAAACACTTACAACAGCCCTTGAATCAGCCTTGGTGAATATGAAGTGGCCTGCACCAGATAAGCCTGCAAGACTCCAAAAGCCACCAAAACAAGTGCTGGGTCTTGCTTGCCAAAGGAAGCAACTCTCCTTTGATAACAAGAGGAAGAGTGCTTCAAAGGCAAAGCATGACTATGAGGGGAAAGGCAAGAAGCCTATGGAGTAGCTGGTTTGAAGTGCAGGGTGTTAGGATGTGAAGCTTCTATGTTTTGTGATTTGGTTAATGTATTTTACTCTCTGATGATGTACTCTAGAATATTTGAATGGTTGAATAAAAGTACTCTTTCTTTTTCTTTTACCACTGTGAGAGCAAAACATTTCCACTGTTTGTACTATGGTTTCCACTGTGTTCTTAATCTTCTGCATAAAAGTTAGTAGGCAACCATACAAACATATATAAACAATATTAGTACCTAAAAACTATCCTGCAATACTAAAGACCATTAGGCATCAAAATATTATGGGTTGAGCATTCCAATACCTGTTACCAAGTACTGAAACGTACTCACATCCAGCCCTTTTGTTAACAAATCAGCATAGTTGTCATCAATATGAATTTTGACAACTTGAATGAGCTTTTTCTCAAAACAATCTCTAATAAAGTGATGTCTAATCTCTATATGTTTAATTTTAGTGTGTTGCACAGGATTTTTAATAATTCATATGGTACTACTATTGCCTATATATATATAACGGTGTTCATAAAATTGTACCCATAATCCAACAACTAATTCTGAAGCCATAAAATCTGAGCACAACAGCTTGCAGCAGCTACATACTCTGCTTCAGTTGTTGAAGTAGCCACCATTGTCTGTTTCTTGCATTGCCATGACACCAATCTACATCCAAGAAATTGACATCCTCCTATGGTTGACCTTCTATCCAAACTTGCACCAACATAATCACTATCTGAGTATGTGATCAACTCCATAGGAGATTCTCTTGGATACCATAATCCTAGATTAGGATATGTCTTCAAATACCTGAAAATCTTCTCTACTGCTGTCAAATGTGATGTCTTTGGAGTGACTTGAAATCTTGCACAAGTACATACAACAAACATAATGTCTGGTCTTGATGAAGTAAGATACATCAAGGAACCAATCATAGATCTATAAGTATGCACATCTACATCTGCTCCACTAGCATTCTTCAACAATAGATGAGTAGTCTTATCGGTAGGGGTATTTGAAGGTTTTACATCTGTAAAGTGAAACTTTCTTAAAATCTCAGTCACATATTTGTCTTGACTGATAAAGATGCCATCTTTTCTTATTTGTACTTGTAGTCCCAAAAAGAAAGTAAGTTCTCCCATAGAACTCATTTGAAACTCATCTTTCATCAATTTTTCAAACTCTTTGCACATCTCTTGTCTAGTAGATCCAAAGATGATATCATCAACATACACTTGAACCAGCTACCTTACATGGGGACCAGTACTGGGTTGGGTGACCAACCAGGAAGTCCTCACATGGGGACCACAAGCTCTAATGATATCAACCAGCTACCTTAGAAGCCTGGCCCCAACCATGTGATGTCTTGATCCAACTAAAGGACGCGAGTTCAATTCTGTTCCGCAAGCATGGTTGGGTATTGGGTGGAGGTATTTCACAGGCATCAAACCTTTGCTGGGTAGGGTTAATAGGTACCATTATGGTACACAGGGTTGAGGTGTCCCTACCAATCTACACTTTTTGATCCAACATACACTTGAACCAGTAGAATATCACCCTTGTCTTTCTTAATGAATAAAGTTTGATCAATTTTCCCTCTATGAAACCCACTGTTCAAAAGATATGTAGCTAAGGTTTCATACCACTTCCTTGGAGCTTGATGTAAGCCATAAAGAGCGTTAACCACTTTATAAACCTTATTGGGATGTTGAGGATCTTCAAAGCCTGGAGGTTGAGAAACATAGACCTCCTCATCAATCTTCCTATACAGAAAAGCACTCTTGACATCCATTTGATAGACAGTAAAGCCCATAAAGGATGCATAGGCTAAAAACAATCTAATAGCCTCAATCCTTGCAACAGGAGCAAAAACTTCTTCATAGTCAATACCCTCCTCTTGAGTGTATCCTTGAGCAACCAATCTAGCTTTGTTCCTGATAACAATACCTCTTTCATCTTTCTTATTTCTGAAAACCCACTTTGTGCAATCACTTTCATTCCATCAGGCAAATCACAAAGAACCCAAACCTTCTGAAGTTTGAACTGCAACAGCTCCTCTTGCATTGCTTCAACCCAGCTTGATTCTTCTAAAGCCTTATATACAGTTTTAGGCTCCACTTGTGATAGAAAATAGAAAAACAAACATTCATTGTTGTCTGTGTGCTTCTTGGACTCATAAACTTCACTAATGAACCCATGAACATCATTCATCTTTGTCTGCCTTCTTGTCTTCACACCTGATTGTAGCTCACCAATTACATTTTCAAGTGGATGCACTTTGTGAATTGTAGTTTGTGATGTGTTAGGAATATCATATGTTGTAGGCATGTTAGTGATTTCAACATCATCACAAGGTGTTTCCTGAGTTGAATTTTCCACATTTGGACCATCAGTGGAAACTTCTGGTGGAGCAGTGGGAATTGGGTTACCACTGCTTTCAGGAATGTCTTTATTCAGAACATCAAAATTCACAACTTTAGCATCACCTTCCTTTTCAGAATGCTTTGAAGACTGTGAATCTTCATATTAATCAACAAAGTCCCAAAGTGGCATGACAATCTGATCTTTATCATCTTCATCATCTTTGCAAGGTTCATCTTCATCAATGAATTCTTCTGAGCCTTCAAGATCATTGTCTCTTGTACCTGAGGTAATAGGTACATAATTCATTGTATTTGATAAAGTCTCAAAATCAAACAGCCATTCTAGTCTTGAACCGGCTATGTTAGTTCTATTTTCAAGGAACTCAACATGCAAATTTTCTTCAATCTTCTTTGTTCTCAAGTTGTAGACCCTAAAATCTTTGCTAACCATAGAATATCCAACAAAGAAGCCTTCATCTACTTTTCTTCAAACTTTCCCAGATGATCAATGGTATGGAGAATTGTGACTTGACATCCAAATGGCTTCATAAAATCCAATGTTGGGAGTGGGTCTTCCTCTGAATAGCTCATAAGGTGTCTTGTTCTTAGTCTTCACCACCAAAACCCTGTTCTGAATATAACAAGAAGTGTTAACTGCTTCAGCCAAAAAAGTCATTGGTAGCTTGGAATCAGCTAGCATGGTTCTAGTAGCCTCAATTAGTGTACCGTTTCTTCTTGCAACACTAAATTCTCTGTTAATACCCTTGTCTCTACAGAAATCATCCATAACTCTATTCTTGAACTCTGTCCCATTGTCACACCTGATGATCTTGATCTTCTTATCAACTTGATTTTCAACTTCAGTGATGAAAGTCTTAAGGATGCCAGTTGTTTCATCCTTGGTTCTTAGAAAGAAAACCCATGTAAATCTACTAAAATCATCAGTAACAACAAGACAATACTTCTTCAAATTTATGTTGCTCACAGATGTAGGACCAAACAAGTCCATATGCAGCATGTAGAGTGGATGATCAATAGAGTTATATGCCTTGGTCTTGCAAGAAGCTCTATGTTGCTTGCCTTTAAAACAGGCAACACATGTTTGGTCATTCTCAAATCTCTACTCTGGTAGACCTCTGACTAGACCATCTTTCACTATCTTGTTAATGGTCTTGAAGTTAACATGACCAAGTCTTCTGTGCCAAAGCATGGATTCATCCAAAGTGGCCTTTGCAAGCAAACAAGTAACATCATCTTTAGCCACTATGTTCTTCATGTCTATGCTATATAGGTTGCCTTTTCTAGGAATTTTAAGTAGGACCTCACTTTCATCAGGTAACTTATAATCCTTAGACAAGATATAGCATTCGTCTTCAGAGAATAGAACTCTATGTTTCTTGTCACACATCTGTGACACACTAAAAAGATTGTACTTGAGTTCTTTCACACAATACACATTCTCAAAGTCCAAGTTTCCAGCCTTGATAGTTCCTTTGCCAGAAACCTTTCCACCAATACCACCTCCAAAGCTGACAAATTGTCTATCATAAGGTTTAAAATCTGAAAGATAGGACTTATTGCCAGTCATGTGCCTGGAACATCCACTGTCTGAGTATCCTTGATCTTCTTTAGGCTTTGAATGTCCCTGCACATAAAATAAAGGAATTAGTTCCTTTTGGGGACCCAAGCCACAAATGACTTGGATCTGCCTCGTGTATCAATATAATTATATCTGTCAAAGGTCATTGATACACCATTGGGATTGATTGAGGTGTTAATTCCTTTTTGTTTCCATTCCTAACGTGCTGAGGCCTTCACAGCATTCCCCAACTTTACCTTTTGTTGTCTACAGAACCACCAGTGGAAACTTTTGGCCTAGCAGTGGCAACTGCTGGTTTTGAAATTTTTGGTGCCCACTTGTGGTTATTGTAAACTTTCTTTTCATAAAAGGTATTTTTCCCTGTTTGTGCAGATTTAACAAAAGTTGTATTTGGAATTTGCACTCTTAATAGGAGACTTAGGGTAAACTCTGTTCACTTTTCTGGCAGTGGAAAGAGATTTGATGCCAGAATTTAGTAAAACAGCCTTGGGAATCATTTTACTTAGTGGATTAGGGTGAGTATTCTTATTAACATTGATTTCATTCACCCTGGTATTCCCAAAAACTTCCCTTCTACCCATGTGATAGTTACAATTAGCATGAAGGTGTTCAAAACTACCACAGATGTGGCAAGGTTTGTTATTAAACTCAAAGTCACTACCAAATTGTCGAGATTTTACATGATTCCAACTCCTTTTGTTGCCCCTAGTAGTTGATGACTTGCTTCTGTACATCTCAGCATATCTAGTTGTGGGCCTAGTGTAATTAGCTTGTTTCCTAGGCTTCTCTATTTCAACCTTAACAACTTCAGGAATACTCTTTTTAACTTCCACTTTAATATTCTCAGGAACACTAGTTTTAGACTCAACATTCACATTTTCATCTTTAAGAGATGAATCACTAGCACTTTCAAATGTATCAACCTCAACCTTAACCCTTTCAATAGCAACTTCTTTGAAAAATTTTAGGCCATATGTCATGGTTGGTTCCTGGAACTCTTCTAACCCTTTATGTGCTAAGTCAATACCAGGAGGTGATGGAACACCTCTTAGGGGTGGTGGAACTGATTTGTATCCTACTCCTGATTTGACTTTATTAACAACTTGGGCCTCCCAAATTTTGTCAATGCACTAAGACTGATGATCAAGTGTATTACAAGTTATCTGTATGTTATCATTAGCCTTTTTGATCTTCTCTAACTCTTCCCTAAGAGCCTCATTCACAGCTATCTTATAATCTAAGTCTCTTTTTAAAATAATCTAAGTCTCTTTTTAAAATAGCAATATCATCATTGAACTTAGATTCATTAGCTCTATAGTGTTCTAATTGTGCTTCTAAAATAGCAAGACCTCTTTTATGATTTGTGTTGGGAACATACTTTTGTATTTAGTCAAGTCTCGGTCATTACCTTTTGTAATAGGTTGCTTAGTTATTTATTTCATTATGTTTAAGTTACAAGGCTTATGTATTAAAGTCCAGTAGGTCTTGAAGCCCACGTTTTTTTATGAATGAGGGAGGAAGGGAGTGTTGCCCTACTCCTCCCCTATATATACTAAGCTTATGTAACCTTGAATATTGTTGGTTATTTGAATATCTTAATGAAACTTTTGTTCTTTCACTCTTCATAATCTTATAATCAACCATCTCTTATTCTCATCTTATTTCTTGTACTTGTGTTTACTAAATGGTGACCTAACAAGTGGTATCATTCGCCTAATAGAGATTGAAGTGAAGTTTCTATTGTTAACGTTGGATTTAAGTGCGTGTTCTTTGTATTTTTGCTTGTTTCTTTGTTTCTTTCACTCAAATCTTGAAGCTTGGACAAGTTTTAAGGTTGTTATAGTGATTAGAAGCTTAGATTTTGCATAAAGTTTTGATCTTTTAAGGATTTTTCTACTTATTCTTCTATTTTCTTGCCTTTTGTAGCTTCTTTGATTTTAGAAAACGTGTCTTTAGTAGCTAAATCTTTCATATTTAGTGTTTTCTAAGTGTTGGAGAAGTTACTTGATCAAAAGAACCTTATTTCTAGGAGTTTTCTTCAAAAATTTGAGTTTTTTCAACTTTCTAGTCATCCTACGCGTAAGATTTGGTGAATAGTACGATTTCAAGCTGTCAACAGTGTTTTTTTGTCCTTTCTACGCATAACTTTGGTCAAAACTCCTTTCCTACGCATAACTTTGGTTAAAACCCTCTTTCTACGCAGAAGTTGATATTCTACGCTTAAATCCTACGCGAAAGCTTAATTCCTACGCCTAAGTTCTACGCTGATTTCATCCTACACAGAAGTTGACTTTCTACACAGAAGTTTGATCTTACGCATAAGATTTAATCTTACACGTAAGTTACTGTTATCTACGCTTAAGTTTCATCAAAGGTCTTCTCCTCGTGTTCCGGTGACTCAGTACTTCCCTAGCTTGGATAAGTTAGTGGAATACTTCGACTACGGATATCTTTCAAGCTTGGATAAGTTTGAAAGAATTGTTTGGTCTTTGAACCTTACGCATAAGACTCTTACGCATAAGCTTAAAACTTACGCATAAGGAAAATCTTACGCATAACTCCCAAGTTTACGCATAAGATCAACCTTTACGCGTAACTTTGAAGTCTACGCATAAGTTAAGTATTACGCGTAAGATTTCAACTTAGCCCAAGGATTTTGATCTTAACCAAAGGAACGTGCATTTCAATCTTCTACAAAAGATCCATTATTACACAAGTGTTCTAAGATGTCTCAACCACCACATTACTACTTCTCTAATCCTCAGCAACTGCAACATCAGCAGTATCAACAACAACAATACCATCAGCAACAATCATATCAACAACCTTCACAATCACACTTTCATCAACAACCGTTTAATCCACAACCACAATATCTCATGATGCAACAACATCAAATCATTCCTCAACAACAACCATATCAAATGTAACACCCCCAAAATCATCACGTCAGCGGAAGACTTAAAATGTCAGCGGAAGACTTTTTGGGTGTTACTTCGAGGATCTTTGTCATAATCATAGAAAACGACACAAAAATGTGACGCTTTAAAGTTTAATTCATTCAAAATACCAAATATTCGAGACATCAAGATGTTTCATAATTTAAACAACAAGTTTATTTGAAATATGTCAAAATGTTTATTTAAGCCCATGCCGGGTTACAAGCCCACTCCGTGCCTTCAAGTTCCTTCTTGTCAAATTACCTGAGATAAACACATGCCAAAAGTGTCAACACAAAGGTTGGTGAGTTCATAGAGTTTATAGTTTCGAATATCGATTTCCAAAATCAAAGAGTTTATAAGTTCACAGTGTTTATAATAAGAGTTGATTATCCAAATTAAAGTGTGAGGAAATCCATAGTGTTCATGGTTTAAATCGTTGATTTATCAAAATCAGAAAATGAGTGATTTCCTTATTAATTCAAAAATAGTCAGTTGGGTTACCCTTCACCGGGTCAACACCCAAAATAGTTAGTTGGTTTATAAATCCATTTAACATGAGGTTCGAATCACAAGTTAAGAGTGTATTGTAATCACATACAATCAATAAGTTTAAATCAATGTTCCTGTTATTGCCTTAAGCTCATGATACTCAACGATTAACAGCCAATCATAATCTCAAGTTATGATGGTAAGTAGTAGGCCCTCAAGATAGGTATTTGCCAATAACCTATTTATAAGAACAATAAAGTGCGCCTGGTGTTTTCTCCAACAACCAAACGAGGATTGTCAATCACTAATAGTACTATCCACATTTATTTACGTTCACCCTTCAAGTGATTAAGGTTCATGATCGAGGGACTTTTGGCAATAGTAACTTAAGCAAATAACATTGGCCTGACGGTATTTCAATACCCGGTATAAAAGACTTGTATTCGAGTTTTAAGCATGTATCTCCCCACGGGAAAATAGTTAAAGAGTGGGCTATGAAATCACAGTAATATGTAAATAGTTAACGAGTACTTGTAAAAGTATAAAACAATAGTTAAGCATGTATCTCCCCCAAAGAGTTTACAAAATAATTAAATGAGAAAAGGTGGGGCTATGACTCACCTTAGTAGCACAGTAGTAGTGGTAGTAACATAATCTCAACGATGCAAGGCAACGGCTTCACACACAACCTAAAAGATAGGGTATGTTTTAGTTGATAGTCTAAATCTAGTTTTATTGCGAATATTAGTCATTCAGTTTGTTATTAAAACTCGTGTTCGTTTAAATGTTTGAAGTTCAAGAACAAAGTTATATATATATATAACTTGTGAGTGTAATGATCGATGCTCGATGTGCGATAGAAAATCATCAAGAATAAGTCGAAGTATGTAGACAATTTTTATGATGTTAGTTTTAAAAGAAATGAAATAAACATATCGTTATATATATATATCGTTAAAAATTTATTTTAGTTACGCGAATATTTATATCGTATATATCTAAGTTAAATTTATTAGAGTTTAATACTAAACATGTGTATTTATATATAAAATATTAATATTATTTTTATAAAATAATATTACAGAAAATTTCTTCAAGTTTTACCAAAGTTATACTTTTAACCCTAACGAATAAAATTTTACACCGTTAGTCCAAAATTAACGATTGTTCCATTTTAAGTCCAAATAATATCAACAATTATATTTTATAACTCCCAGTTTCAATATTTACTGTTTTTAACTCAGAAAATTCAGATTTACAGTTTTGACCCAAAGTTTACAACTTTTGCATTTTTAGTCCCCGGTTTAAGAAATTTTGCAAATCTAGTCCAAATTTCGCCAAAGTCAAGGTTTATCATTTTTATTATTTCAATAAGTTCAGAAAGTTCAAAAGAGCTTATTAGAACAGTTTATTCCCTTAAAAAGCTTATTTTTCACTATATGGGCTTAACGAGCTTATTTAAAGGCCCGTTAACGTTTTGTGATCCAAAGGACTTACGAGAGGTTTGGGCCTGGTCTCGGGCTTGTTTTTATGTTACAAAAACATTATAAATAAGTTTATACGATCAGCTTATCAAATAAGCTTATAAACAGCTTATTGGGCTTTTAAGCCCATTTGTTTAACTTATTGTTGTTGAAAAATCTGACTAAGGCTCGATCACTTTGGCTTTTGAAATCGATTCATATGAGCTTATTAGGTTAAATCTTTTACGTGTCCTGTTTGCTAGCCATGTCAACAATGAGTTCATGTTTTAAAAATCAATATGTTATGTGTCGAGATTTGGAGTTATCGAGGCTAAGTAAGTGACATAAAACGATTCTGAAAACAGTTTTATTAGTCAAATATTATAAGTGTTTTTCAATAAAGACGTGAATGTCCAATGACTTTCAAAACGTGTTATATTTATTAGGTAAACGTTATTCTTAGCTTGAAAACTTTATACCACTCGTTTGTTAGTATATTAAGTAATTAGTATGTCGAATAAAAAGTACATAACACGTTTTTAATTAACGAGATAACGGATCGAAGTAAAGTGTCAAAACAGAATAAAAACATGAATGATGTGTCGAGTAGACTCACTTTGCTTCAAAAGGGGGCGTAAAAATTAGGGTATGGTTCGAATATGTGCATATGGGGATTGTGGATCGACTTGTGGCCAAGTAAAGATGTAGGATGAGTGATGGCGCTCCTTGAACTTGTCCCTAGCCCTTCGAATTCTTTGCCAGCTTTCTGTCCCGTCTCAAGGTATGTATCGACTTACATTTTGTTATTTGGTTCATTTGGGTGTGTATTTGAGTGTGAGATATCTTAGAAGGTTTTATAAAGAGTAGTAAAGTGTTTGTACAAGTAGAAGTTTGCAAGAGATGGAGGAGAGGATGTATGCGAATCTTGGCACCACCCATATTGGCCAATCGAAGGTTGACAAAGCTTAGATTTCGTATGATATTGTTCCTGCCATTTCTGACAAGATAAATTACGTGTATAGGTGGTTTGAAGGGATTGAGGAGCTTGGGTGGCTTGTAAGAATGTTTGTAACATGTTTCGCTATATTTTTCAAAGGTGAGTTTCGAGGTTTGCTTGGGTTGTTTTTAGGGTAGTAAACGAGTGAGGGAGGGTGTATCTTTTACCATTTGTGATTCTAGGGCACTAGGTGAAACAAGACGATCAATAATATGTAGGTGTTACATGTTGAAATCGCAAAGAAATGGGGTGGTTTTGGGGCTGTGTCGCGGCTGGAAATCAAAAGGAAAGGAAACAAATAAGCTAACAAACACTCCTCGCTGGGCAGGCCTGGTGGGCTGTTTTCTTGGATTGGGCCCATAACAAAGAAAAAGAAATGAAAACAATTTGAAGTGAGCCTGTTAGCAGCAGTTTGTGTTTGTAGTGGCCCGTTGGGTCTTGTGGGCCCACTTAGGTGATTTCGAGAGTCGGGTTTTGGTCCAACAATATTAGTGAGTAGTCTCGAGAATTTTCGTAGGCTCCGGGATTATATAAATAGTGTACGTTAAATGAACAAGACGTATAGTTTTAATTATTAACGTTTAAAATATAAATATATATATTCGCGATATTAAATCTATTAAGGTTGTGTGTAAGCATCGTTCCTAGGTAAATGGTCAATCATAAATGTCATAGTGGTTCACATAATATGTCATGCATAATATATAAGAAAAATTTGTTCCTCGTAAAAATGGTAAATCTATGTTATGGTAACGTGTTAATCGTAGGAAAATTTTACGGGGTGTTATATTACCTACCCGTTAAACGGAATCCCGTCCCGGGATTCTAAGATAAGGTAGCCGTAAAGGTGAGTGGAAAAGGTGAACGAATAACGTATTTATTATTAGCTTCCTAATTGTACTTTCCAGCTTAACGTATCTACTACTACATTAGCTTTTTACTTGATGATATTCAATCTTAGTATGATTTTGAAAGAAAAACTTGGGGGAACTTTAGTTTCGAAAATATAATTATTATGTGGTAGTATTATTTGTAGTTTTTAAGGTGTAAATAGTATTTTACCACAGTGGTGTACAGTACGCAACTCTTATTTTCTTTAAATACTCTACTAGTATACCCTTTTTACCTAACTTTTCTTTCTCACTTTATCATTTTCGGTCGACATGCCTCATTTCATCACCATCCTTGCAATTTTGTACGCCATTGTTACCGCTATCTATCTAATGTATGTTCCGAACGAAGATCGTGTTATATTGGTTGGGATCTTAATGTTTCTTGCACCATTCGTGGTTCTAGCGATCTTCATTGACAAGTTTTGGAAGTGAAGAAATAGTGTCGCAGTGTAGTGGTTGTAATGTTGAAATAAGGTTGGTTGTGTTTCCATGTAACCTCTAGTGTATGAATAAAATTTTCTTTGTTTTCTGATGCCATGGTTTATGTTGATTTTTCGTTTGTATTTATTGTTTATGGATCATTAAATTTGCATTATGTGTTAAAACATTGGTTTGATTGTAGTTAGATTTGGTGAGTTTTAACAATTTTTGATCGAAAGTGTTAACAAAAGTTTGTTTGGTTTCGTGGGAAGTCGATTATTTAGATAAGTACAAGTTTTTGTATCGTTGGATAGTTTGGAGTTCGTACAAAATGAGGTGATGATATCTTGACCGTCCTAAGATTGATTTAAGTGATAAAGGTTCGTTTTAGTTGATTCTTAGGTACATGATAATTTGAAATGTACAAAACATTGGTAGAGTGTTAAGAAAAATGTCATGGAAATGGTTCGAAACTATGAGTCGGTTGGGAGTAATATTTAGGGTTTGGGCTTGCGCAATACCGGGCTCAAGTTAGTGATCAGAGTCCAATGGTGCGTCGGATTATTGTGATTTCGAGGCCCAATTGTGTGTCGGTGTATAGAGGCAGTGGGTTAAAGCCCAAGTTAAGAAGGTTTTTGCGAGTCTGTTTCATTGACGTACGTTTTATTCTAATATACACGAGGTAATGAGTTGATTTGAGATTTGTTAAGGTATCGTATAATGTTTGAGAGTTTGTAAAGATTATTTGATAAGTTCATAATTTCTTAGAGATTGAGGGGTCCAATCATGTGAGAGTGTATTACTTATACGTGGCGTGTTCATGATTTAAGTTATGGTGTTATGTGTTTAATGTGATCTGTTTCTTGCCACTTGTGTTGAATTGCGAAAGACGAGGTAGAATTTTCACCACGTATCCTAAAAAGTTTGTTGCTAGTTTTATTGGACATGGTTTTAAAAGTTTTACCGTTTGAAAACAAACGGTCATATTTAATATAATAATTGAGAATTATTTTTCCAATTCTTTATAAATACCATTGGTACGTGTTGGGTTATCCACATACACACACACACAAAACAATCAATGGCCTGTAAGCTACCACACACCGCTGAACAAATCCAACAATATATCAAAGCAGAGACCGAAAATAGTGATGTGGATCGCAAAAATGCTATTTTGAGGGTCATTCTGGAGTTGGAGGTGGTGAAACAATCGAAACAACGGCTTAGAGAACGTTATGCAAAGTGTACGGATATATCGGATGATCGGAAACGTGTGATTGATACTTTCTTGCATGACGGGTATCGTAAGGATGCGGCTATTATTGAATCGTTATGGGTTTGTGTTCATCAGATAGAGGACCATAGCTCCAGCAAGATCTGTTGGAGTTTTAAAGAGAATGTTGAAGCGGCTAGGATTGAACAACAACAGCAACAGCAGCAACGTCAACAGCAACAGCAACAACAGCAACTGCAACAGCAACAGCAACAGCAACAGCAACTACAGCAACAGCAACAGCAACAGCAACAACAACAGCAACTACAGCAACAGCAATCACTTCAACAAGGTGCATCGAGTTCTTCTGCACCAAGAGTGGTTGTGCAACAACAACAATTGCCTCATCTGGATCAATTCCAGCCAAGTTTTGAGGAAAATGTGGTGGTCGATGATGGTGGTTGGACTTCTGACATGGAGCGGGAGCTGAGTAGGTTGGAGGCTCAAATAGAAGAAGAGAGGTTGGCAAGCTTCGACCCTTATGATGATGGATATGATTCTAACAATTCTCAGACTTGGGATCACCCAGACTACCGCTGAAGTGTGATGTTTAATTTAGCGTTGTTTGTAATGTTTTTATGTATTTCAGTCAAGTTTAATAATAATATGTCGTTTGAATAAATCTATTGTGAGCAAAATGAGGATGATAATTTATTTATTCTTCATTTTTTAAAATTACAAAAATCTGTGCGGGTAACCTACCCGTTAAACAAAAGAGTTTTGTTGATACAATTTTTACAAAGAGAATAGTGTGGAGATAATTCTTGAATTATTTAGTTCTTGTGGATAGATGTTAACTTGGGGAAAAGTGAATGCACATGGCAAGAATAGTGATTCGTGGCAACATGTCTATATATTTCCTGATTTTTCTCTTTATCGTTCATTTTGTCTTCAAATAACAATTTTTTTTATATGTCTTATACTTATATCGTTCTCATAGTTGCGTATTTTGTTGTAACTTTCTTCCCGAAAGAAGATCTGGAGTCCTTGGATTGGATCATAGCATTTCTCATGCTAATCGTGGTTTTAGTCGTTAGTGTGGATGAAATATGGGGGTAAGAAATGTTGTTTTTGAATTTGTAGCTTCATGCACTAGGCATTAACGTTTCATTGTGTGGTTTTTGTCATACAGGGTATTCGATGTATTACATCCAGTTGTGGTTCTTGCACTTGTAGGAGTGGTGGCATTCTTTATCAGCTTGGTGGATCAATCATTTAGTGACGTTAAGGTTTACTTAGTGATTTTTGTGATGATAGCATTACCGATGCTAGTTATATCGTTGTGTATTAATATTCGTGGTTTCTAATGAGATTTAGGTTTTCTTGGTTTCATATGTCTGTTAACTCAGAAGTAATTAAACCTATTTATCTATATTTCGTTATTTACATAGAGAAGCGTCCCAAACTATGTAACTAAAGAAATATAAACTTATGGTTTAATGATTTATAATTTCTTGATTTGAACAAAAGGGCGTCCCAATCCATTCAAATTAAGACGTTGTAAATCATTTTAAGATTCTGACTTAACCATCTGACAAAATAATTTATGTGCGGATATGTCTTAAGCATCTATAAAGATGAAAGCGAGACAATTAAAGAGGATTTGCATGGTACTCAAAATAGTTGGGGGAGCATATAAATATATATATTAATATACTAGAGTGTAGTTGTACCATAAACTATTTAAAGGTCACATAATAGTCTAGCGGATGGAAATATGAAGACACGGTATTTGTAATAATCCCGATTAGTAAATGTAAGTCATTAGCATAATCATAACATGTAAACATATATCAAGTTATATAAGTAAGAAATAATGAGAAGTAACTTTTCTACCAGATGTTGGAATGTAGGCACGGAGGGCATGAAGTGGTATTTTGTAAAAATGGTCCAGTTAAAGTGTGGTTATAGTCCAATGTTTAAAAACATCTGGTTCTCTATAACCGTGGCTCTGATACCAATCTGTAACACCCCCAAAATCATCACGTCAGCGGAAGACTTAAAATGTCAGCGGAAGACTTTTTGGGTGTTACTTCGAGGATCTTTGTCATAATCATAGAAAACGACACAAAAATGTGACGCTTTAAAGTTTAATTCATTCAAAATACCAAATATTCGAGACATCAAGATGTTTCATAATTTAAACAACAAGTTTATTTGAAATATGTCAAAATGTTTATTTAAGCCCATGCCGGGTTACAAGCCCACTCCGTGCCTTCAAGTTCCTTCTTGTCAAATTACCTGAGATAAACACATGCCAAAAGTGTCAACACAAAGGTTGGTGAGTTCATAGAGTTTATAGTTTCGAATATCGATTTCCAAAATCAAAGAGTTTATAAGTTCACAGTGTTTATAATAAGAGTTGATTATCCAAATTAAAGTGTGAGGAAATCCATAGTGTTCATGGTTTAAATCGTTGATTTATCAAAATCAGAAAATGAGTGATTTCCTTATTAATTAAAAAATAGTCAGTTGGGTTACCCTTCACCGGGTCAACACCCAAAATAGTTAGTTGGTTTATAAATCCATTTAACATGAGGTTCGAATCACAAGTTAAGAGTGTATTGTAATCACATACAATCAATAAGTTTAAATCAATGTTCCTGTTATTGCCTTAAGCTCATGATACTCAACGATTAACAGCCAATCATAATCTCAAGTTATGATGGTAAGTAGTAGGCCCTCAAGATAGGTATTTGCCAATAACCTATTTATAAGAACAATAAAGTGCGCCTGGTGTTTTCTCCAACAACCAAACGAGGATTGTCAATCACTAATAGTACTATCCACATTTATTTACGTTCACCCTTCAAGTGATTAAGGTTCATGATCGAGGGACTTTTGGCAATAGTAACTTAAGCAAATAACATTGGCCTGACGGTATTTCAATACCCGGTATAAAAGACTTGTATTCGAGTTTTAAGCATGTATCTCCCCACGGGAAAATAGTTAAAGAGTGGGCTATGAAATCACAGTAATATGTAAATAGTTAACGAGTACTTGTAAAAGTATAAAACAATAGTTAAGCATGTATCTCCCCCAAAGAGTTTACAAAATAATTAAATGAGAAAAGGTGGGGCTATGACTCACCTTAGTAGCACAGTAGTAGTGGTAGTAACATAATCTCAACGATGCAAGGCAATGGCTTCACACACAACCTAAAAGATAGGGTATGTTTTAGTTGATAGTCTAAATCTAGTTTTATCGCGAATATTAGTCATTCAGTTTGTTATTAAAACTCGTGTTCGTTTAAATGTTTGAAGTTCAAGAACAAAGTTATATATATATATAACTTGTGAGTGTAATGATCGATGCTCGATGTGCGATAGAAAATCATCAAGAATAAGTCGAAGTATGTAGACAATGTTTTATGATGTTAGTTTTAAAAGAAATGAAATAAACATATCGTTATATATATATATCGTTAAAAATTTATTTTAGTTACGCGAATATTTATATCGTATATATCTAAGTTAAATTTATAAGAGTTTAATACTAAACATGTGTATTTATATATAAAATATTAATATTATTTTTATAAAATAATATTACAGAAAATTTCTTCAAGTTTTATCAAAGTTATACTTTTAACCCTAACGAATAAAATTTTACACCGTTAGTCCAAAATTAACGATTGTTCCATTTTAAGTCCAAATAATATCAACAATTATATTTTATAACTCCCAGTTTCAATATTTACTATTTTTAACTCAGAAAATTCAGATTTACAGTTTTGACCCAAAGTTTACAACTTTTGCATTTTTAGTCCCCGGTTTAAGAAATTTTGCAAATCTAGTCCAAATTTCGCCAAAGTCAAGGTTTATCATTTTTATTATTTCAATAAGTTCAGAAAGTTCAAAAGAGCTTATTAGAACAGTTTATTCCCTTAAAAAGCTTATTTTTCACTATATGGGCTTAACGAGCTTATTTAAAGGCCCGTTAACGTTTTGTGATCCAAAGGACTTACGAGAGGTTTGGGCCTGGTCTCGGGCTTGTTTTTATGTTACAAAAACATTATAAATAAGTTTATACGATCAGCTTATCAAATAAGCTTATAAACAGCTTATTGGGCTTTTAAGCCCATTTGTTTAACTTATTGTTGTTGAAAAATCTGACTAAGGCTCGATCACTTTGGCTTTTGAAATCGATTCATATGAGCTTATTAGGTTAAATCTTTTACGTGTCCTGTTTGCTAGCCATGTCAACAATGAGTTCATGTTTTAAAAATCAATATGTTATGTGTCGAGATTTGGAGTTATCGAGGCTAAGTAAGTGACATAAAACGATTCTGAAAACAGTTTTATTAGTCAAATATTATAAGTGTTTTTCAATAAAGACGTGAATGTACAATGACTTTCAAAACGTGTTATATTTATTAGGTAAACGTTATTCTTAGCTTGAAAACTTTATACCACTCGTTTGTTAGTATATTAAGTAATTAGTATGTCGAATAAAAAGTACATAACACGTTTTTAATTAACGAGATAACGGATCGAAGTAAAGTGTCAAAACAGAATAAAAACATGAATGATGTGTCGAGTAGACTCACTTTGCTTCAAAAGGGGGCGTAAAAATTAGGGTATGGTTCGAATATGTGCATATGGGGATTGTGGATCGACTTGTGGCCAAGTAAAGATGTAGGATGAGTGATGGCGCTCCTTGAACTTGTCCCTAGCCCTTCGAATTCTTTGCCAGCTTTCTGTCCCGTCTCAAGGTATGTATCGACTTACATTTTGTTATTTGGTTCATTTGGGTGTGTATTTGAGTGTGAGATATCTTAGAAGGTTTTATAAAGAGTAGTAAAGTGTTTGTACAAGTAGAAGTTTGCAAGAGATGGAGGAGAGGATGTATGCGAATCTTGGCACCACCCATATTGGCCAATCGAAGGTTGACAAAGCTTAGATTTCGTATGATATTGTTCCTGCCATTTCTGACAAGATAAATTACGTGTATAGGTGGTTTGAAGGGATTGAGGAGCTTGGGTGGCTTGTAAGAATGTTTGTAACATGTTTCGCTATATTTTTCAAAGGTGAGTTTCGAGGTTTGCTTGGGTTGTTTTTAGGGTAGTAAACGAGTGAGGGAGGGTGTATCTTTTACCATTTGTGATTCTAGGGCACTAGGTGAAACAAGACGATCAATAATATGTAGGTGTTACATGTTGAAATCGCAAAGAAATGGGGTGGTTTTGGGGCTGTGTCGCGGCTGGAAATCAAAAGGAAAGGAAACAAATAAGCTAACAAACACTCCTCGCTGGGCAGGCCTGGTGGGCTGTTTTCTTGGATTGGGCCCATAACAAAGAAAAAGAAATGAAAACAATTTGAAGTGAGCCTGTTAGCAGCAGTTTGTGTTTGTAGTGGCCCGTTGGGTCTTGTGGGCCCACTTAGGTGATTTCGAGAGTCGGGTTTTGGTCCAACAATATTAGTGAGTAGTCTCGAGAATTTTCGTAGGCTCCGAGATTATATAAATAGTGTACGTTAAATGAACAAGACGTAGAGTTTTAATTATTAACGTTTAAAATATAAATATATATATTCGCGATATTAAATCTATTAAGGTTGTGTGTAAGCATCGTTCCTAGGTAAATGGTCAATCATAAATGTCATAGTGGTTCACATAATATGTCATGCATAATATATAAGAAAAATTTGTTCCTCGTAAAAATGGTAAATCTATGTTATGGTAACGTGTTAATCGTAGGAAAATTTTACGGGGTGTTATATCAAATGTCACAACAAAACACTCAGTTTTCCTCCAAACAACCTCACTGGTTTGATAGAATGTGTGAAGTTATTACAACTCAACAATCCAGACATGAGGCGGGATCACTTGAAACACATCCGTCTCTGTGCTACACGTTGGGAACAGGAACTTCCAAAACGAGGTCAAAACAATGATAAACGTTTTCAACTCAACTGAAAATGCGTATTTGGTTCAAAAGCAAAGAAATAGAATTTTAAAAGATGATGTTGATCGACTCTTGGAACAAGTTCTCAATGCTGATATTTTGTCTGTTATCATGAATGATCTCTATAAATCTGGTACTTCTATGCTTATGGATGATCTTTGTGTTGATAATAACTTGTTGAATGTGGAAATAGAGACACTTAAACATGAAAATGACATGCTGAGAATAAAGAATGATGATGTGACAAAACAATTTTCAAAAGAAATTTGTCTACTCAAACAAAGGCTTGAATGGTGTCAAGCTCAAAGTATTGAAATGGAATTGAAACTTCAAAGTCAAAATAATTCAAACTCTTGTCAGCTTTGCAAAAACAATGAGTCTTTAAAAAGTCTGTGTCTCAAATACGAGAAAGAAATTGCGGATTTAAAAATTGAAAACGCCGAATGGCAATAAAACCGCGATGACATCAAATATTGCAATGGTTTACTTGAGTCTGATATTCAGGATAAAAATCACATCATCATTGATTTAAAAGAGAAAATTAAGCTACTTCAAAAAGGAAAGTTTGTTGACACCACGGTGATAGCACCAGGATTGTATCAATTAGAAAAAACTGCTAAAGGAAATTTTGTTCAAAACACTAATGTTGATAACTCCACTTCCACGGGACTAGTCTCCACTAATAGCGTTAGCAGACCCAAGCGAAAAAGTAACAAGAAGAATAGGATCTTGCAACATAAAAGAGGACCACTAGAAGCTCAAGAAGTAGAAGATCAACTTAGGACTTTGAATAAAACTCATGTTGCATCAGATTTAGATTCTAATCTGGCAAATTGTAATCAAAATCTAAATGTAACGAATGATAAACCTTTGAATGTTTTGAATATTAATGCATCTTGTGTGTTTTGTCGTAAAAGCGTATCATCTGGTGATCATACAAAATGTATAGCTAATTCTCTTCTTAATCGTCATAAGAAACGTAGGACAAGCATTCCTTCTAGGCCCACTACTACCTCTAAGTCTATATCAGGAAAACCGCCTTCTACGGTTTCTAATGAAGTTGAAGTTACCCCCATAATTGAAGAGAACAAATCTAGGAACAAGCCCATTACTAGTGAATTCACCAAAAAGAAAGCAAGAACTAGTTGGAATTGGAAACGTTGGTTACAATATAAACCAGACTTAATGGATTCCTAAATTATTGAATACATGTGCTTCTAACCAACAGGAACCCGCACTTTCTTTGGGTTCCACCCTTACTTCTGTTCCATCCTTGTTGTCTTCTTGTGATGCAGGTGGTACAGATTGTTCTCTGGATTGTTGATAGCGAATGCACCCGACATATGACAGGCAATCTCAAACTGTTAAACAACTTTGTTTCAAAGTTCATTGGTACTGTCAGATTCGGGAATGATCATTACGCTTTAATCATGGGATATGATGACTATGTCAGTGGGAACATTGAAATCAGTCGTGTTTATTATGTGGAAGGCCTTGGACACAACCTTTTCTCTGTAGGTCAATTTTGTGATGGGGATCTAGAAGTTGCATTTCGTGAAAAAACTTGTTTCGTTCGTGACTTACAAGGAAATGATCTAATGTCTAGTTCACGTGGTTCTAATGTTTATACAATATCAATGTCAGATATGATTGCTACATCTTCGATATGTCTTCTCTCCAAAGCGGAATCGACTAAATCTTGGTTATGGCACAAACGTCTTTCGCACTTGAATTTCAAAACTATGACTGAACTTGCTCGTCACAAACTTGTTGATGGTTTTCCAAGATTCCGCTTTTCCAAAGATCACTTATGTTCAGCCTGTGAACAAGGAAAAAGTACTCGGGCTCATTTTCCTTCTAAATCTGAGCACAGTACGAATCATGTTTTACAATTGCTTCATATGGATTTGTGTAGACCGATGCGTGTTCAAAGTATCAACGGTAAACGCTACATACTTGTAATTGTGGATGATTACTCCAGATGGACTTGGGTTTATTTTCTACGAAGTAAAGATCAAGCTCCTTCAATGTTCATCACCTTTCTCACTAAAATTCAAGTTCAGTTACGCAACACGGTACGAATGGTTAGAACTGACAATGGAACAGAATTTAAAAATCAGACACTTCGGTCATATTATGAGAAAGTGGGAATTGAACATCAAACATCTATTCCTAGAAGCCCAGAACATAATGGAGTTGTTGAAAGACGTAACAGGACATTAGTGGAAGCTGCTAGAACCATGTTGATAAATGCTCAATTACCAGATTACTTATGGGAGGAAGCTGTTTCAACCGCATGCTATACCCAAAACCGTTGCATGATCACAAAACGCCATCGCAAAACACCTTATCAAATTGTTCACAAAAGAAAACCAAACATCGATTACTTTCATGTATTTGGAGCACTTTGTTATCCGAAAAATGATCGTGATGATTTAGGTAAACTCAAAGCAAAGGATGACATCGGAGTGTTCGTTGGATACTGTGAAAATTCTAAAGGTTTTCGGATATGGAATCGTCGAACAAGAGAAATTCAAGAAACCATTCACGCTAATTTTGATGAACTCACACAAATGGCTTCTGAGCAACACAGCTTAGGACCCGAATTTAACCGTCTTAACTCTCCGGACTCTTCGGCTGAACCATTGCCTCTCAACCGCAAAGAATTGGAAACCTTGTTTGCTCCACTATTTGATGATACAATTGAATACCATTCTACTGAGGTCTCACCCAATTCCGCTGCTCAACCTGAAAATATTCAAGTACCTGACTCACCTAAACAAACTACTACAACTGTTGCGAAAGACGGTCCTCCAATTGCATCTCCATTAACAGCAGAACAAACTGCTTCCAACTAACGACAATCAGCTGAAGATCCTACACACAATCATTTCCACAACCCGCAGAGTATGATCCTAATACGTTCTTTAACCCGTTTGCACCGGCTCCAACATTTCCTGAAGTAGCTGTGTCATCCACACGCAATTTGGATCCTGCTAACATGCGAGATACTTATCAACTACACCCTTCGACACACAAATGGACTCGAGACCCTCCCCTAGTTCATATTATTGGCCATCCAGATGCACCTGTAATGACAAGGCAACGACTTCACACTGATGGTGAAACTTGTATCTATGCACTCACAGTTTGTCAAGAAGAACCTAAGAACATTAAAGAAGCAATGACTTATGACAACTGGATTGAATCTATGCAAGAGGAATTTCAGCAATTCAAAAGATTAGAAGTCTGGGAATTAGTTGAAATACCTGACGGAGTCTTTGTCATTGGGTTAAAATGGATTTGGAAAAATAAGCTAGATGCAGAAGGCACTGTCATACGTAACAAATCACGCCTGGTAGCGCAAGGATATTCCCAACTAGAAGGAATTGATTTTGCAGAATCCTTTGCTCCAGTGGCTAGACATGAAGCTGTTCGGATCTTTCTGGCTTATGCAGCACATCGGAACATGGTTGTTTATCAAATGGATGTGAAAACAACATTTCTTAATGGAGAACTCCGTGATGAAGTATATGTAAGCCAACCAAACGGCATCGTTGATCTTGAGCATCCCAATCACGTCTACCGACTCAAAAAGGCACTCTACAGACTTAAGCAAGCCCCAAGGGCGTGGTATGACAAACTATCTGCTTTCTTGTTGGCCAATAAATTTTCTAAAGGTTCGGTGGATCCAAAACTATTTACAAAAACCTACAGGGTGGAGTTACTAGTTGTTCAAATATATGTCGATGACATTATTTTTGCTTCAACAAAAAGAAGTTACTCTAATGATTTTGCAAATTTAATGAAAGATAATTTTGAAATGTCCATGATGGGTGAACTTTCGTTCTTTCTAGGACTACAAGTTCATCAATCACCCTGTGGAATTTTTATAAATCAGTCCAAATATGCTCTAGAAATTTTAAAGAAACATGGAATGATGAGTTGTGATACTTACAATACACCAATGGGCTATACCACAAAACTAGATGCTGACTTACATGGGACACCTGTTGACCCTACCAAATACCGTAGTATGATTGGGTCACTCATGTATCTCACAGCTAGTAGACATGATATAGTATTTGCTGTCTACATGTGCTCTCGCTATCAGTCCAAACCAACTAAAAAACACCTCAGTGAGGTTAAAAGAATCCTTCGATACATAAAGGGAACCATTAACTTGGGAATCTGGTATCCGAAGGATTCTGGTTTTGAACTAATTGCTTTTTCAGACGCTGATCATGCAGGATGTTTAGACACACGCAAAAGTACATCTGGTGGATTACAATTTCTCGGTGATAAACTTGTGTCATGGCAATCAAAGAAGCAGGACTGCACATCACTGTCGTCAACAGAATCTGAATATGTAGCTATGTCTGCTTGTTGTGCTCAAGTCATCTGGATGAGATTACAACTTAAGGATTATGGCTACCTGTTCAATAAGATTCCGATCTACTGTGATTCCAAAAGTGCCATTGCTATTTCCTGCAACACAGTTCATCACTACAAATCCAAACACATTGATCTCCAATATCATATCATCAAAGAGCATGTCAAAAAGGGTACCGTCGAATTATATTTTGTTGGAACTGAGTACCAATTGGCGGACTTACTTACCAAAGCCTTAGCACCATCAAGGTTTGCTAGTCTAGTTCACCAAATTGGTATGCGATGTTTGACTCCAGATGATCTGGGAAAGTTTTTAAAACACAAATGATCGTCAAACATCAAAACTATCTTTGTAAATATTTTACAAAAACAAAATACAAAATTATAAAACCAACAAAAACACAAAAGATTTTTTTGTTTTCTTTCAAAAAAAAAATGCAAGTACAACCACTCTTTTCAACACTATTTTTTTATAAACGTCTTCAAATATGATCAAAAACAAGTGTTGAGGGGGAGGTAAAGTATTTTTCAGTTTTCTTAATATTTACTAAGTACTTGCATTTTACCAAAAATATTTTGTTTTATCAAATGTGATGCTTTTAAGATTTTTCGGGATACTCTCCTTGACAATTGAAGCAAATTTGTTAAAATTAAAAGGACTTCGGTCTAAGGTCAAGGGGGAGTAAATTTATCCAAAGTTGTTCTTTGACAATACGTTATGGAGTTATGATTACATATAAGTTAGTTGGGCACTAGGTATGAAAGTTATATGAGGTTAAGGGGCCAAAGATGTTAAATAGTGAAACTTTAAATTACACTAGTCAAAACTAATTGACCCACCATCATTTACTGCACCTAAACTCATTTAATACTTTCACCAAACCTAATCAACGGCTCACAATCAAACTGCAAATTCAATCGCTTAACATCAAATCTGTAAGTACCAAAACCTTTTGATCATGATCATAAATATTGGTTTTTAATTGCATCAAAATCCAACGGTTAAATCTTTCTAAATCTATCATTTTCGATTTAGGGTTTTGCGTAAAATTAAACTCAGAAATTAAGGATGTTAGGATGTGTTTTGGTTGATGGGATATGATCCCATGATGATATATTACATGTTTGTGTACTACAATCATACCCAGAAACTACAATTGATTGATTTTTTGAATTAGGGTTCATACGTTGATTTAGGGGTTTTTGATTTAGGATGTTTAGAGTCTAATTGTTGATGGGGATAGTGTTTGTATATGCTTAGGAACTCGATTTTGTGGTTTAATTGCTTCAGAAACTACTCATGGATCTTGAATCTTTGATTTAGGGTTCGTTGACACTAGCAGTTATGAACATTTGATTATGTGGTTAATTGTTGTTATAAATTGGTCCACATGTTCCTTAGCATATGTATTGCACTCGCCTTTGTCCTAAATCTACCCAGAAACATGTTTGAATCTAATAGTGATTAGTTGTTCATACGATCCTGCACATAAGTTTGGGTATTGACATGATTACGCGTTAAGTTGTGTGATTTAAGTGTGTTGAAATAAGTATGATTGATATATTGATCAGTGGTTGTGTTTAAAACTTTCAGGAATCAAAAGGACACAATTTTAGAAGGTGATTTTTTCATAAAGACGGTTCTACAAAAAAGTTCACTCATCCTACGCGTAAGACGAATTCTTACGCGTAAGATTCGACAAAATTGAAAAACTTGTCTTGGATAAGACAATGTTTACGCAAAAGATCATTTCTTACGCATAAGTTTTTTCTTACGCATAAGTTATTATCTTACGCATAATGTCACACCCCCAAAATCGGGTCCAGCGGAAGCATACCTGTAGCTGGGGTGTAACTCAATTGGTATTACAACACAAGTTCAAAAATGGTTTTCACTTGAATCATTTAGAATAAAATAGTTTAATCAAAATGTTTAATCTACATTGTTAAAAATAATGCGAAAATTGGCCTTTAAAATAGTTTAAAACGGTCCCCAAATGAATAATCAGAGTCTTCTATGACCATGCCATGCCCTGCCAAAACCTCCTGTAGCGTGCCATTGCTTAAAACCTGAAAATACATGCTAAAGTGTCAGCACAATGGTTGGTGAGTCTCATAGAGTCTTGTGAAAAAGAATGTTATGCATATGAATGAAGATTTCCCAGCAAAGGCATCGTAAATCCACTCAGTTCCAAGTCCCGCCATAAGAGACTTGTAACCTGTGTGTTTACAACCCACTGCCAAATGTGTTTTGGTTTGTGTGAACAAAACAATGCTTGAATCTCAATTCAAGATAAGTGTAGCAAAACCGCTATATAAACAATTTTAACAATGAGGTTATATAAACAATGATGACAATCCCATGAAATGCAGGTAATCAAACATACCAATGAAATGCAGGTAATCAACCATGTAAAGCGAGTAATGCGTTTAAGTAAAACGAGCATGTATTCTCCCCCAAAGAGTTGATAAAACAATTAAAAGAGTAGGAGCTATGACTCACCTGGTGCGATAGCTACGATGACAAAAGTGGATACACAGAAATGAGGTTCGATCTCTAACCGCAACCTAATATGGATGATACGGTCTAATGTAAGAAATGAAATGATGCTACACATGCAAATGCGTATGTTATCGATACCACTTGTTAGTTTTGAAAATAACGCTTATCGTCGAAAAATACGTTTTTGACGTCTCGTTAAATTAATAACCACCTTTCGTATAAATATGTTGAAACGGTACTCCACGATCCTCGTTTGGTGTTCTATCGGCAAATATAAGGTTTTCGACGAAAAATGACTTTTCATAACTTGAAAAATATAGCCAAAGTGGTCTCGCAAAACTAGTCGCGAAATGGTGAATATTAAGAGTTAGGAAAGAAGCTCAGTAGTTTTAGAAAGAATTTCACTTTAAACAAAAAGTCATAGAACTGAAGTTTGTCCATACGGGTCTCGATCATAAAGATATATAACTATGAATTAAGGTGTTTGGGCTGTTTCGGCAGATTCTGGGCAGTTTTCGGGAAAGTTTGGAAGTCCATAAGTTATTCGTTATAAATCCTTTTAACAAACGGGTGGATGTTTTTGAAACTAGGCTGGGTAAGCTAGATTTTTGTCAGTGATGTAAATTTTCCAGAAATGAGTTTATCAATGAGTAAATTGGCTCTCAACATGATGTATTACAAAAACTGATGGAAATAAATAGAGTTTCGCCGATTTTGAAACGTGTATATCTTGGTCGTTATAAGATTGTTTTCTACGTTCTTTATATCCCCGGAATCGTGGGACAACATATTAATATATTTTTGATAAGTCGGGATGGCTAGATGAAGTTTTTCACCTCAGATTGCCCATTGAAAATCGTGGGACAGCAAGTCAAATTTTCAGAAAATAGTTTTCGTCGTTAAACTTGCAAAAATCATATCTCCTTCGTTATAAACTCGTTTTAATCCGTTCTTTCGCCCACGGCTTCGTTTTTGAAAGTATTTTCTACATCTTTAGCCCAAAGTTACCCGGAACCCCCTGATTTTTCTGGATTTTACAAAATGGGACAGCAACATTTATATAGTGGCTAAAATTCATTTTTCTTGTTTAATACTTGTCCAAATCCACTCCAATCACCACAAATCTAGTCTAATCCTACCATACACCTTCTTAAGATGTCATGGTTTCCTAAACATCACCAACCTTGGTGGGTTTCATGGGGATAATCATAGGTTAATTATAATCTCATAATAATTAAGAAATACTTGATAAGTGGTATATATAACATAACTACTTGCATATTTAACCAATATATCATGAAAATACAACATGTTACTAATGAAATGAAGGTAATAGATGATGAAAAATAACACTTGAAGCTTACTTGAATATATATGGAGTTTGATGAGAAATGGATTAAGAAACCTAGGTTTTATCACAAAACCCTAACAAGGAAAGAAAGTAGAGCTTGATTTGATCTTGATCTTGAAAAATGATGGATCTTGGTGAAATTTTATTGTGGGTCGTGGGTTGGAAGAGAGAAAGGAAGAGAAAACCTTCACTTTATGATTTCTAATATGAAATAGAAAGTGTTATTTGTGTTTGTAATAGAAAAAATCTTATCCAATGGCATTTTTGTAAATAATTGGTCAAGTTGACTAGATATTTGGAGGGAGGGGGCTGCACATGGTGGATGAGTATGTAGGAAACTTGTTAATATCTAGTTCACGGAGTCGGTTTTGGTTTCGTTAATCGCTAAACGTAAAGTTTTAAACCGCGAAACGTAAATTCGGGTGTCGTAAAAATATGAAACTTGAAAGAATGACTAAATTTGTCAAAATACTCCATAATAAAATATAAAATGAATGGTAAGTTCCATCGGGTTGCTTAAACGCTGTTAAAACTGGAAACGCGGGTTAAAAACGCGTAATTCGCGTAAAACGCTGAACTGAAAAACGTAAAATTCCAAAACTTTTAGAATTGTCGTAAAATGAGAGAAAATCATATTTCTATCGTTTATAATGTTTTATGGACATATCGGGATGCTGGAACGACGTTTAAACCCAAAAGTAAATCTCGGACACGGCTTTGTGATTTTTGCAGAAATGATCCGACGAGCGCCAAACTCTCGGATTACCGTTAAAATAGTTTAACTTACGAGAATATGAAATAAAAATTTTGGAAATGAATAGTGAAAGTGAATAGTAATAGTGAAGAGTAACTGATGAATAGTAACTTCCCGAAATAAAAATGAAATTTCGACATGTGAAAAAGGACATGAAATTACGAGTTGTGACATTCTTCCCCTCTAAAAGGAACTTCGTCCCGAAGTTCAGTTTATGTTGGTCTCTGAAATGGTATTGGTGAAAAGATGATGATATTCGAGAATTCCAGTGAACTTTCACGATAGGAATTTGACTTTGCTTCAACTGTTTGACCGCACGGTCCATGATTTCTACTGGTTCCCTCTACAAGGTTTAAGTCTGACGGCCACTAGGCCTACTTGTCTGAAAATATTAAATAGTCCAGTGTTGGGTCCAGTGTATATCGGGTTTAACTTCCCGAATTTTTCTGAATGGTATCATGCCTTTCCTAGGCAGAACTTTCAACATGACTCTGCCACTAACTTGGAATTCTAATGGTTTACAACTTATCAAACTTGTAACTGATTCTTGATTTTTAGGAAATTCCTGGTTATTTCATGAATGCTTACTAGACTAGTGAGTTGGGCTTTTCCAAATGTAGGTAAATCCATACCCAATAAATGCAGGTAACTCTATACCCAATAAATGCAGGTAATCCATACCCAATAAATGCATATAATCCATACCCAATAAATGCAGGTAACTCTATACCCAATAAATGCAGGTAATCCATACCCAATAGGTAACTCTATACCCAATAAATGCAGGTAATCCATACCCAATAAATGCAGGTAACTCTATACCCAATAAATGCAGGTAATCCATACCCAATAAATGCAGGTAATTCTATACCCAATAAATGCAGGTAACTCTATACCCAATAAATGCAAGTAATCCATACCCAATAAATGCAGGTAATCCATACCCAATAAATGCAGGTAACTCTATACCCAATAAATGCAGGTAATCCATACCCAATAAATGCAGGTAACTCTATACCCAATAAATGCAGGTAATCCATACCCAATAAATGCAGGTAACTCTATACCCAATAAATGCAGGTCTCCCTATGTTTCCATCGTTCTCTAATTCTGACCATTGGTCTGAAGATGATAGGTGGTGTGGTTCCAAAGGAAACTTAATGAAATCGCTGGGAGTTTGAGGTGAATCAAATTCCTCTATTAGAAATAATTGAAATGGGTATCATGAATCTTGTAGAAAACTTACAAGGTTAAGTCCGTCAAAGGGGTGTTGGTGAAAATAATAGATTAGGATAAGGTGGTGATCCTCCGCAGGATGTCATGAATTGAGTCTTTCTCCAACTACGATGCTTGGTCTCCATTACTAAGATTTTCCCCAAGCTCTATGTCATCAAATCACAAAATCCTAAATGTATAAATGATGTAATATAGTGATTGATTTTTCAAAGTTTGTTTTGAGATTGTGTGTTTTGTTCATAAGCCTTCCCTGAATAAATGAATTTACAACCTTAAGCAAACAGCTTTTTAAGTAACATTTTTCTTGATGTTTTAGAATTTAATAGTTATGCAAGATAGAACTATTTTCAACATAAGGTGGATAGTATGATTTACCAAAGATTGATGGTTAAAATTTCTTAGCATCCAGTAGTTTTGTAAAAGATTAACCAAAAGGAATTTGCTTGTCAAAATAAGTGCCTCAGAAATGTATTTCTTACAAGATACATGTTTTGTATAACGGTAGTTTGGAGAAAAATCCCTTTAAAAGTGAAAGTATTAAGAGGATAAAATAGACAGGTAGTTATGTCTGCACAAATGCATAGATGTCTAACGTTTAGTTCCTGAGGTTGAATAATGCCTATTGGTGGGTACTAGGCAAAACTACACGCATAAATATTCAAACTAACTTAAGTCCTGAAATGATTTATCGTTGAAATTTGTCATCACATTGGCAAAATATATGTTCGGGTCTGATCCCTTTCTTGGTATGAAAATGAGGTTATCTGGAATTTCTAGAGAACACAACGTCTTAGGGGAATCTATACCGATATTCTTACTTCAAATCAATTATCCTTGGTGAAAACTCATTGCAGGGAAGTTTGTGTTTAGATGAGACCATGTTTAATAAAAATACTTTATAGTATCGGTTAGAAATCTTGGTTTATTTCTATAGTGTTGTTAGCGTACCTTAACATTGTGTTCGATCCTGTAGCTCAGTCTAGCTAGTACCTTTGAATGATAAAATTTGACAACTAGGTCAGAGATGGTGATTCGGATGGTCTCGTGGTATCTTAGGATTGTTGTTGAGTTATGAGTTTTCTGACTATATACTTCTAGTCCTGGTTAGTAGTTCTGTAATCCTTTCATTGTTTTTCTTGTATCGAGAAATCCTCCTAGTAATTGATGGTATGGAAAAATCTTTCCTAGGGAGGTCATTGATAATATCCACATATCAATATTGGGAGTACTGAGGGATGAGTGGCATAGGAATCTATAGAGTGTCACCTAATTCCTTATATATATATGGATGGGAAAGGGAAATGATAGTGATGGTGAGAAGGGAAAAGAATGTGACAGTTGCGACATAATGTGATTGTGATGAAAGTGACTACTGTGATGTAAATGTATTATGCATAAATGTGAATGTTCATGAGATGAAATGACCAGTTGACGTGCTTCCAGGTGGCGGTTCACGAGGTGATAAAAAGTATGAATGTTCTGACAACGAGGGTATACTCACACATGCATGAAACATTTGGAAAATGAGTAAAGGATTCAATCCAGACAAAATTTATTATAACCATTATCAGTGTTGCAAAATTCATTTCTGAGTCAGACATAGGTAGTCAGCCTATGTCCCACTATCCCGGGTCGAATATAGATGACTAGTCTATATTCCACCGAGGTTCCATGAATTTTGAAAAACTCAGTTCAGTTATACTAATACTATGTCCTTCACAAATACCAAGACGTTCAGAAAGACTAAGGCAGGTGACCAAACTCGAGGTTAAATGATGAAACTATGCAAGGAAAAACATAATGCGGAGACATATACGATACGTGAACATGCTTATATGAAAGACAATTATAGAAATCAACTATAATAAATGAATATAATATATCAGATAATGAGACATAAATCTCATCACCTATGTCAGCAACTAACCATAAATGAGGCTTCAGCTTGGCAGGCAGGCACGTGACGGTCATAGGGTTAAGTTTTCTTGAAAGTAGCTATAGTCTAGGTTTTAAAAACACTTAGTTCGCTATAGCCAAAGCTCTGATGCCAATCTGTCACACCCCCAAAATCGGGTCCAGCGGAAGCATACCTGTAGTTGGGGTGTAACTCAATTGGTATTACAACACAAGTTCAAAAATGGTTTTTCACTTGAATCATTTAGAATAAAATAGTTTAATCAAAATGTTGAATCTACATTGTTAAAAATAATGCGGAAATAGGCCCTTAAAATAGTTTAAAACGGTCCCCAAATGAATAATCAGAGTCTTCTATGACCATGCCATGCCCTGCCAAAACCTCCTGTAGCGTGCCATTCCTTAAAACCTGAAAATACATGCTAAAGTGTTAGCACAATGGTTGGTGAGTTCATAGAGTCTTGTAAAAAAGAATGTTATGCATATGAATGAAGATTTCCCAGCAAAGGCGTCGTAAATCCACTCAGTTCCAAGTCCCGCCATAAGAGACTTGTAACCTGTATGTTTACAACCCACTGCCAAATGTGTTTTGGTTTGTGTGAACAAAATAATGCTTGAATCTCAATTCAAGATAAGTGTAGCAAAACCGCTATATAAACAATTTTAACAATGAGGTTATATAAACAATGATGACAATCCCATGAAATGCAGGTAATCAAACATACCAATGAAATGCAGGTAATCAAACATACCAATGAAATGCAGGTAATCAACCATGTAAAGCGAGTAATGCGTTTAAGTAAAACGAGCATGTATTCTCCCCCAAAGAGTTGATAAAACAATTAAAAGAGTAGGGGTGATTGGTGCGAAAGCAGTCAGATATTATTGACCAAGGTCAATAAGTCAAAGACAGCCTCGTTCCAATTCTCCAGTGATAGTATAGTGTGTCCCCGGGTCGTTAAAGTCCCAACGAGATTGAAATGGTGCTTTTAGAAATCGTTTAGGAATGAGTGGCACTGAGGACAGTAGCCCAGATGATATGGAATTTATTTTGCTACTGATATTTTGGTATTTGTACAATGAGATAATATTCACAAAAATCAGATATACAGGTATACGCACAAATTCACAATTAAGATTCACGTAATCAGACAGAAAAGTGGGATTTGAACAATTACAAACTACAGGGGGTGCTTTTGAAACTTTTTGAAACTTAAAATTAAAAGAAAATTGAAAATGAAAATGAAATTATAAAAATGATTATTTTACTATTTAAATATTATTTAATTAATAAAACTAATTAAAATCTAATTTAAAACCTAATTTAAATTATCTAAAAATGAAAAAGATTACAAATTAAACTAAAAATTTGCCAAAATATTTTCTAAACCTTAATAAGAACTTGAAGAAAGTATAAAAAATAAAAATAAATATTTTTGTCTTTTTATGGATTTTTTATTAATTAAAAACTATTTAACTTAATTAAACTAATTAAATTATTTTAAATTACAAATAATACCAAATTAACTTAGAAAATTATGTAAAAATTTATAAAACTATTTAACCATCACAGGAATCCTACAAAATTATAAAAACTTCTAAAAATTATGTTTAAGGCTATTCTACTAATTAATTACCTTTTAATTACTTTAAATCTAATTTAAATAATTAAAATAAGAAAAATGGAAAATGAACAGTAGAAATTAAAAATATATTTTCTAAAAGTCTTAACTAATTTATAAAACTTAGAAAAATTATAAAAACCTATTGTTGTTACTAAAAATTTAAGAAAACTAATTAATAACTAATATTACTTATTTAATTAATTAAACTAGTTTTAAATCTAATAAATAGTAAACTAATCAGAAAAAAATCTAAGAAAATTATTTTAAATACTTAAAGGTACTAGAAAATTTAGAAAATTATAAAAATGGAAAAGTGCTTATAAATAAGCTAAAATGAAAAATGAAAAAGATAGTTTCTATTAAATAGAAGCTATCACTATTTTTATTTTTGGTTTTTTGGATTTTTTTTCTTTTTGACAGATAATTATATGATGAAAATGAGTAACTTTTGTAAAACAACTTTTTATCTAGCTTAAAAATAAGCTGTGTGCACCCCCTAAACCAAAACAGTTTGACTTTTGTTGACTGAGTGGACAAATAAGCACAAATGAGTGTAGGTGGGATCCACAATGATGGAACTAGATACAAGTAAGCTAAAGTAACTAAAATAAGCCAGAAACAACAAGCAACAACCACTGATAAGCTAATAAGATGAAAAATAAGCACTTTGCAAACTGAAACTTAACACAGAGATGGGACAGACTTTGGGGTGGATTCCAGGTGGGGTCCACTTGTTCCTAGGTCAAACCAAGGGTCAATTCTTGATCCTTGGTAGGAGGGGGGGGGTTGACTAGAGCTAATTGTGGGTTGTGGGACCCACTGGGTTGGTCTACAACAACCACCAAAGTGGTGGTGGTGAGATGGACTGCTGATGCACAGGGCAATGGTTTGCCCTGCAGCTGTGTTCCAGGGGTGTTTTAGTCCACACAATAAAATCACAAAAATCAAACAATTGTGCAAATCTCAACTTAAGCTTATAGACTAACTACCCAACAAGTTTCAAGGATCCAAAGTAATCACAAAAATCATGGAAATTCATCCCATTTTGGAGAAAAAACTGACTATGCACTTTTGACTTTTTGAGTACCCTGAATACTTTGACTTATGTGAACCTAAATCTTGATTTACTGATTTGTTGTGATGATTTGAACTAAAATGAAGCTAAATCAAGTGAGCTTAAGCAACTTTGCAATGATTTAGGGTGTGGTGGAATCAACTGATCCAACAATGATCAAATCAAGGGGTATGAGCTTTGATTTTGACTTTTTACTCTATGACACCCAATATTAAGAATTGTTTGAACTATTTTGATATTGAGACAAAGTTTTCAAACAAAGTTGACAACCAAGAACCTTATTAAAACAGTGAATGAACCAAATCCAAACACCCCTTTATATTAGACTGTTTTGTGTTTTCCAATGAGATAAACCTTTTTATTCCACAATTCAGTTTCAAATTGTTCTAATATGACCTAACACAGTTAGTTAAGCTCAAAAATAAAAGTAAAAACCACTAAAGCACAAGAAACAGTTTATAACTAATATGGCAGTTAAAACTAAGATTATTAGTAATAAAAGAAAACTAAGTATAAGCTACTAATTTTAATACACAATCTTAATTAATAACACTTAGTAAACACAAATCACACAAACTATCAAGCAAACACAGAAATCAATACATCTTAAATTTTTGAGAGGAAATTCAAATCAAGCAAGTCTTACAAATCATCCCTAGCATGAACAAGGGATTTTCCACTGATGCCTATCTTTAGATAGGCCAAATCCAATTCCTAGCTTGCCCTTCAACACATCTCAAAACCTGAAAACACTTCAAAGCAAACACAGTTGACTATGGTTGAACTTTTTTCTATTTTTGATTTTTTCTATTAATTCTGAGTTTTAGGGTCTCCAAAAGCTTCAATAAGCTTTTTGGGATCCTAAGTGAGCTTAATAGTCCATAATACAAACACAAACACTAACAGACTAGGATCTAAAATGATGACTTGAAACTGAAATTTGAATAAACAATCAGGATTGAAGAAACTTGATTATATTGCTTTGAAAAGATTGAAATTACACTGAATTAACTTAGAACATTGCTTAAAAGCTTTTAATTAAACTACAAATGCCTATTACAATTATACGACTACTTTTATACTAAGTATTGAGACACCGACTTCATCTTGCATCTTTTTCCTTTTATAGCCATCTTCTAGGGTTTCCCTTGAGCTTCTGATCATTTCCGACTTTGAATATTGACCATTGGATGATTAAGAGGCCCTAATCCATTGCCACGTGTTTTGGCGGGAAAGCTTTATTTTGCAATTGGCTCTGGTAATACCACTGTGAGGGGGAAGCATTTAATGCTGAGGTGATAGTAGGTGAAGGTGGGTTGGGCGGTGATGAATTGACAGGCAAGTGGTGATGGTGGGGAGAAACCAGGGTGGTTTTGTTGGTGGTTTTGGTTGACAGGGAAAAGGGGAAAGGGGGTGTTTGACTCGGTTTGACCGAGGTCAACGTTTGACCCCGGTTATAATATTTTGGGGTGTAGGTGGGCTTGTGGTGTCTTGGGCCTAAAAAGGGAATGGGCTTGTGTGGATTGGACTATGGGTTTTGGTTTTATTATTTTGGGTAATAGTAAGGGTCCGGTTTGGTTTAAGATTTCACAAGGACTAATTTTGTAATTTACCGAAAGTTGGAGGGTGAGATTTGGCACTTTTCCAAAGTATTTCAAGGGTTGTTTCTTGCCAAGTGATGAACAGTACATGGACCAAAGTTGACTTTTCCAATTAAATTTCACCAGGGACTAATTTTGCTAAACTTTCAAACTTCAGGGACCTTTTGTGTAATTTCACCAAACCTTTCCACCAAGGACCAATCCTGCCATAAAAGATTAGTGCAAGGACAAAATTTGTTTTTCTCAAAGTTTTTAATATCCCAGGGACCATTTTTGACAATTTTCTAAAGTTCAGGGACTAAACTTGACATTTTGTGAAACTTTGCTCCAAAGGACTAATTGTGTAACTTTTTGATTTAAAAGGACCTTTGGTGACTTTTTCAAGTTTTTACAACAGCCAGGGACTAGATTTGACAATTTTTGAAAGATGAGGGACTGAAACAGCCAATTATGCAAACTTTGTACGTTTTTCATCTGTTTTTGATTATTTTGCGTTTGAAACATGTAAAACACTTTCCTGGGATATTTTCACTATTTTGATTCAATATTGAGTGTTTTTAGATGTTTTGGCAGCTCAGAAAAGGTAAAAATGATGAGTATTTACACACTCATCAAGGGGCTATGACTCACCTGGTGCGATAGCTACGATGACAAAAGTGGATACACAGAAATGAGGTTCGATCTCTAACCGCAACCTAATATGGATGATACGGTCTAATGTAAGAAATGAAATGATGCTACACATGCAAATACGTATGTTATCGATACCACTCGTTAGTTTTGAAAATAACGCTTATCGTCGAAAAATACGTTTTTGACGTCTCGTTAAATTAATAACCACCTTTCGTATAAATATGTTGAAACGGTACTCCACGATCCTCGTTTGGTGTTCTATTGGCAAATATATGGTTTTCGACGAAAAATGACACTTTTTATAACTTGAAAAATATGGCCAAAATGGTCTCGCAAAACTAGTCACGAAATGGTGAATATTAAGAGTTAGGAAAGAGGCTCAGTAGTTTTAGAAAGACTTTCACCTTAACTAAAAAGTCATAAAACTGAAGTTTGTCCGTACGGGTCTCGATCATAAAGATATATAGCTATGAATTAAGGTGTTTGGGCTGTTTCGGCAGATTCTGGGCAGTTTTCGGGAAAGTTTGGAAGTCCATAAGTTATTCGTTGTAAATCCTTTTAACAAACGGGTGGATGTTTTGGAAACTAGGCTGGGTAAACTAACTTTTTGTCAGTGATGTAAATTTTCCATAAATGAGTTTATCAATGAGAAAATTGGCTCTCAACATGATGTATTACAAAAACTGATGGAAATAAATAGAGTTTCGCCGATTTTGAAACGTGTATATCTTGGTCGTTATAAGCTTGTTTTCTACGTTCTTTATATCCCCGGAATCGTGGGACAACATACTAATATATTTTTGATAATTCGGGATGGCTAGATCAAGTTTTACACCTCAGATTACCCATTGAAAATCGTGGGACAGCAAGTCAAATTTTCAGAAAATAGTTTTCGTCGTTAAACTTGCAAAAATCATATCTCCTTCGTTCTAAACTTGTTTTAATCCGTTCTTTCGCCCACGGCTTCGTTTTTGAAAGTATTTTCTACATCTTTAGCCCAAAGTTACCCAGAATCCCCTGATTTTTCTGGATTTTACAAAATGGGACAGCAACATTTATATAGTGGCTAAAATTCATTTTTCTTGTTTAATACTTGTCCAAATCCACTCCAATCACCACAAATCTAGTCTAATCCTACCATACACCTTCTTAAAGTGTCATGGGTTCCTAAACATCACCAACCTTGGTGGGTTTCATGGGGATAATCATAGGTTAATTATAATCTCATAATAATTAAAAAATACTTGATAAGTGGTATATATAACATAACTACTTGCATATTTAACCAATATATCATGAAAATACAACATGTTACTAATGAAATGAAGGTAATAGATGATGAAAAATAACACTTGAAGCTTACTTGAATATATATGGAGTTTGATGAGTGTAGGACCTTAGATATTACAACTTTATCACAAATATAGAAGATTAGAAGAAGGAAGATGGTGACTTGGTGACTTATATGTGATTCGTGTATATGAGATAGAGAGATGAAAAGATGAGAGCTTTTATTCAAAGAAAACACACACAAATACACACACAAGCACACACCTCAAATGAGCTTTGAGGTGTTTATATAGTACAAGAGATAGGATGCCCTAAAGGCTTTCTATGGGCTTGGGCTTGGACTTGGTTACATGGATTATATAAAGGCTTATGAAACATAACTAATAACATATTAGCTTGCCAAGTCCAAAGCCCAATGACTAAACAATTACTAAACTTAACAAACGACACAAAGTTACAATATGAGAATGACCATCACTTCATAATACATATTTTTAATGCTAACAATCTCCCCCTAAGGGGTGGTCATTCGAATGATGCTCCACGTGAGTGGGTCTTCCGTGTTCTCTGTCTTCAACTTTGTGTGTCGTTGTAGAATAGTCTTTAGTCTTTGTTCCTTCATGCTTTGTGATCTTTGATAACAGATTTTTCATCGTTCTTTGTTCCTTTGTGATGTGGAGTTATCTGCCTTTCATCACTTCTGCGTCTGTGGTGGTTGTTTGCCATTCCAACATGCTCATACATCTTTGGACTTTGATATTCGTATGCACGTAGTTCCCTTTCTTTCTCTTTGATCTTTAGTCTTTATACTTTGTAGATTCTTCTTTTTGGCGTAGAATCTTTCTCTGAACTTTGTGTTGTATAGATCTTTGAGGGAGCTTTCTTTAACTTCCAGATGTATGTATGAGCACGTGGAATCTGTCGCCATGGAGATGAAGTGTCCCTGCATATAAACAGTTAGCAATAAAACATCCGGTACTTACAGATAAGAATTAGAGATCGTCAACAGCATAGTGTGAAGACTCCTTCTAACCCTTACCAAGGCCGTTCCCATGTCAGATACTCTCGAGAGAGCTTACGAGACCTACTAAGTAGCTCAATGACTGGGTGAGTTGCTGGGGATCACTCCACGACTGTAGACCGTTTGAAACCACCGCGAACACTAAGCGTAACCCATAAAGAATTACCGAAGTGACCTGCTGTCAGGGCTGTTTGATGTTGACCCTGGCAGGAATTTCCATTCAATCATTGAGAATCACAAAAGTGAATCCTCTCATAAATGTTCTGGCAGATTGCTAAGATCTGCGTAGGACTCTTAAGTTTACATCTGGCGTCCTTAATGATGAACAACCAGTGTAGAAATATTATGTGTTCCTATGAGATCTTTTGATGAATCTCGGGGCTCTAGACTCGATAAGTGCACATTTGATTTCCTATGCGGAGATTAGGGAGAGGTCTCCTGCTTCAATATCAACCATCTCTAAGAGACAGGTCGATAGATTACACCGGTTCCCCGTGAGAATGAAACAAGCTCTTTTAAGAGAACTTGAGTGGTTAAGAAGGTTTAGTGCAGTGCGTCACTGGGTCCATGACGTCTTTGTCTTCAATACCGGCGTCACCTTAGTAACAACCAGTAGCATATGAGTTGAACCCGGTGTCTACCCTAAGGTTGAACATTTGGAGGGCTATTTCTTTTCACCCTTTATCATAACTCTTCTTTTTAATTCTTCAACCCCTTCTTTCTCCTTTCTTATTTTCTCCTTTTTTCAATCATACCTAAGGACTTCTAATTCTATTCTATTGGATTTGTCCTTGGGTAGATCCCTTCGGCTCTGGCGGATCATAGGACGGTTTTTCCTAACCTTAGTCACCTTATAACTCCATGACTATCCTATTGTTGATCACATGCCACAAAACCTTTTTTGAAAATTTCTCAAAGTGCTTATGATAATAAAACACATTTTGTTGACACTTCGAGAGTTTTGCATTTCTTTTGAAGGACTCCCCCTTCACATGTGCTCATGAATTGTTAAGAAATTTGCACATGCGGGAGGAGTTTGCACTTTTTTTTGAATTGATCCACTTTCAGTGAACATGACCGATTCGAGACACGCTTACATCACTAGTTAGACTAGCTTGAAGTTATTACCCGTCCTGGTCAAGTCCAAAGAAAGTCTCTCGATACGGTACATTCTACTCAGACAAGTCCTATTCGAGACACGCTTACATCACTAGTTGGACTAGCTTGAAATTATTACCCGTCCAGGACAAGTCTTTTCGATTACAAAACATTTTAAGCTTCGTCAATTCATTGGTACTATCTGAGTCGAGCTCTTCTGAGATTCAGTCACATACTTTAAACATCTTAGATCACATTTTAATCATGTCTTCTCCCCCTCAAAAATAGCATAGCGTGATATTTTTGATATCAACTGATTAAAAAAAGGCTTTTTGGAGAGAAAGACAGATTTGCATGAATTTGGAACATTTTTTCTTTTTGTACTCCCCCTTAATGATAGCATATTTAAAATTAATTTAAGGGTTTAGAGGGAGTTTTCTTGAGCACTAATTTTGAGAGATTTTGAGAAATCTTTTGAACAATCTTGAAAAAGTGCTCAGGAATTTTGTTTTGAAACGAGTTTATGCTTTGAAATCTTTTTCGTTTGTTTAGACTCGAACTTTTTGAAAAAGAGTTCGTCATTGAACGTACGAGTCCTTGATTTGAAAGTAATCAGAAGTCGTCATTGAAGTCCGGGTTTCGTACTGAAGTATACGAAAGCCATTGTGAAGAAATTTTTGAGCAACGACATGTTTTAGAAAAACATTAAAAAAAAGGAACTCCCGCTCAAGCATCTGTACATGTCCGTATCATTGTTGAATGACATTTCTAGAAACGTACAGAATATTGATTTATACGAGAGACATGTCGTGAGAAGAATATTTTTGGATTTTTTGATTTTATATTGTTTTTGTATTTTTTTGAAAATTTTGTATTTTTGTATTTTGTTTTTGTTGGTTTTTCAAATTTTGTATTTTGTTTTTTTAAAAATATTTACAGCGAAGCGATTTTGAAAACATTTTTCAAGAAGATTCGAGAAGACGTTCTAGCTCCTCAGGAGTTAGGCTTCGCATGCCAATTCGTCTAACTAAATAGTCAAACCTTTCTTTTGGAAGGGCTTTAGTAAATAGATCGGCGAGTTGATAATCAGTCTTAACGAAAAATAATTCAACAGTACCCTCTTCCACGTGTTCTTTGATGAAATGGTAGCGGACTTTGATATGCTTCGTCTTAGAGTGATGTACGGGATTGCACGAGATGGCTATGGCACTTTTTGAGTCATAATACATAGGTATTCTGTCAAAAGTGAAGCCATAATCTGTGAGCTGTGTCCGCATCCAAAGATCTTGGGCACAACACGCAGATAGAGACACATACTCGGCTTCGGCGGTTGATAGCGCAGTACAATCCTGTTTCTTTGAAGACCAGCTTACAAGCTTTTCACCCAAAAATTGTGCTCCACCTGATGTACTCTTTGCTGTAACTTGATCACCAGCATGGTCTGCATCTGAAAATGCTGTTAGATTAAACTCCGAATCCTTCGGATACCAAAGTCCCATGTTAATGGTGCTTCGTAGGTACCGAAAGATCCGTTTAACCTCTTTGAGGTGAAGTTCGGTAGGCTTTGCCTGAAACCGTGCTAATAAACAAACAGCAAATTGAATATCGGGTCGGCTAGCAGTTAGGTACATGAGAGAACCGATCATGCTCCGATATTTCTTCGGATCGATAGGTTTCCCAAACAGATCAGCACCTATTTTTGGTGAAGTGACCATTGGTGTACCAACAGAATCACAATTTTCCATTCCATGTTTTTTCAAAATCTCTATTGTATATTTAGCTTGATTGATAAAAATACCACGAGGGGATTGATGTATTTGTAAACCAAGAAAGAATTTTAGTTCCCCCATCATGGACATTTCAAATTTGCTTTTCATGAGATTTTCAAAATGTTTTGAATGTTTAGGATTGGTTGATCCAAAAATTATGTCGTCCACGTAAATTTGAACGATCAAAATGTCATCTTTGAATTTTTTGATAAACAAGGTGTCATCAACCGTTCCTTTTGTGAAATTGTTTTTGAGCAAGAAAGATGATAGTTCGTCATACCACGCTCTTGGAGCTTGTTTTAAACCATAAATGGCCTTTTTAAGCTTGTAGACGTAGTCTGGATGATCTTTGTCAATGAATCCCTCTGGCTGACTCACATACACTTCTTCTTTCAGAGTTCCATTCAAGAAAGCAGTTTTGATATCCATCTGATAGACTGTGATGTTTTTGTGAGCGGCATAGGCTAAGAAAATCCGGACTGCTTCAAGTCTAGCTACGGGCGCGAATGATTCTTCGAAATCTATCCCTTCTTCTTGTGGATATCCTTTAGCCACGAGACGAGCTTTGTTGCGAATTACAGTCATTTCCTCATCCAGTTTGTTCATCCACAACCACTTGAGATCAAGAACTCGTTTATCAAGTGGTCGTTCAACAAGTTCCCAACTATCATGTAACAGGTATTGAAGAAATTCCTCCTGCATCGCTTCAATCCAAGGGTTTTCTGCCATTGCTTCCCGAATGTTCTTTGGTTCTTTGAGGCTGATTGAGCAAACGTAGATGCACAATTCGAGATCGGTGGCAAGTTGTCTCCTTGTCTGAACTGGCTTTGAAGGATCACCAATAACATGTACTAACGGATGGTCTTTTGTCCATTGAAACGTAGAAGGGTACCTTTGGTTGAACGAATGTGTGTTAGATGGTTCTTGTAACCTTGAAGAAGATTCAGCAGAGTCTGTTGCAAACGGGTTTTCAAATACTTCTTCTTCTTCTTCTAACGTAACATCGTTTGAATTATTTGTTGGTTCTTCTTGAAAATTTGTGTTTTGGTTTTGCTCATCAACGTTTGGTAGAACAGTTTCAAGTACTGGAGTTGCTTGAGTAGATGTAGATGATGTTGATGTAGTTGGTGCTTCAGCTTCGATTGTGGTAGATGCATCCTGTGGTGGTGGTGGTGGTTGATGGTTTTGAGCGGGTGCAGCGGAATGTTGTTGAGATGCATTTGTCGAAGGTCCACCATAATATTCATCAAACATTAACTCGAAGAAATTTTCCAGTTCTTGTTCTGAAGGTTTATCCGTGTTTGTTGACTGAGCTCCTTGAGGCACGAGTCCTGAACTGATGTGTCCAGAAGTCTGCATGTTTGGTGCGGGTCCTAATCCGTTATGATTAGAAGCCATCGGATTAAGCGCGGGTTCTAGAGCGAGTCTCTCAGAAGCCATCTGTGAAATCTCGTCAAACTTCACATTCATCGTCTCCATTATCTTTTTCGTTCTTCTATTATACACCCTGAATGCCCTCGAGTTTTCTGAATATCCAATGAAGATTCCAATATCACCCTTAGCTTTTAACTTCCCTAGATCTTCTCTGTCATTCGTCGGATAGCACAAAGCGCCAAACACGTGAAGGTAAGAGATGTCAGGTTTACGGTTGTTCACTAGCTCATATGGGGTTTTATTGAATCTCGGATGGACTAGGGATCGGTTTTGAGTAAAACAAGCAGTGGCTACAGCATCAGCCCATAAGAATAGTGGTGCACTAGAAAAAATCAGCATTGTGCGAGCAGCTTCCACAAGAGTTCTATTTCTTCTTTCAACTACCCCATTCTGCTGTGGAGTTCTAACAACTGATGTTTGGTGTGTGATTCCAACATCTTCAAGGTAAGTTCTTAACTCCTGGTTTGTAAATTCTGTGCCATTGTCTGTTCTTATAATCCTTACTGGAGCTTGAAGTAGAACTTGAATATGCTTCATAAAGGTGATGATGATGCCTGGTGCTTCGTCTTTTGATCTCAAAAACTTTACCCATGTATATCTTGAATAATCATCAACAATAACAAGAATATACTTCTTCCCATTAATGTTTTCAACTCTCATTGGGCCACATAAGTCCATGTGCAACATATGTAACCTTGCTTCCGAACTAGGTACGGTTTTGGGTTTATATGATGCTCTTTTGCTTTTTCCTTGTTCGCATGATGGACAAAGGTGTTCCTTGGTGTATTTGAACTTAGGAAGTCCGGTGACGATGTTGTCTTTGGCTAACTTGTTGATGGTGTCGAAATTGAGATGGGATAAACGTCTATGCCACAGCCAGGACTTAGTTTCGGTTGCCCTTGTCATAAGACAAATTGGTGATGTAGAAGCCATTTGGTTGATGTCGATAGCATACAAGTTTGTACCACGATTACCAGTTAAGAGATCATCACCAACCAAATTTCTTATAAAAACCGTGTTTCTTCTGAATGCCACTTCTAAATCTGCATCACAAAACTGCCCAACTGAAAACAAATTATGTCCCAATCCTTTGACGTAGTAAACTCGAGTGATCAAAAAATTTCCAAACTGAAGATCTCCAAAACCCAGGATAGCTGCTACATGATCATTTCCAAAGCGTACAGTTCCCATGAATTTCCAGACGAAATTGATCAGCAGCTTTAAGTTCCCGGTCATGTGCTTGGAGCAACCCGAGTCGACGATCCAAAGACATATTTCGATAACCTGCCAAGAACAGAAGAGTTTGTATTTGGAAACCGTGTTGAATTGGGTTCCATGGGGTTAGGAGTAAAAGCATAATCACACTCATGGACAGTTGCTACTTGTTTAGCTTGAGTTATTTCTAATTTGCCGTCCTTAAGAGTGAACTCTCTACCCGTTGGTATCCACATACAAAACTTAAGGTAGTTCCTAGGCATTCGACTACTAGTAGTAGACCTAAAGCGTGCAACTAATCTTTCTATAGATCTTGATCTGGCACTAGTTCCCTTTGGAACATACTTCTGTTTAGGCATAACATTCACATTCTTAGAAACACATTCATCATGAACATCATTAATTAAACATTTCTTGCATATTAAACAAACAGAGTCATTACATGCATTAGAAATAGTACTCTTGACATTACATTCAGATGAAACATGTCTCTTATTGCAAAGCGATAAATTCCTAGGGTGTTCTTCTACTTCTTCAACTTTATTCTTGCTACTACTCTTAGAGACAGGCGAGACTCTATTGTTCCTTGTATTGCTCTTAGGCTTTAGTCTGCTGCTCTTAGAGGTGCTTTCTAATCCTGTAGAAGGTAAGGCACACACATTAGGATTTATATTGTTGTCCTTTTTAGCGTCACTAGACTCTTTAGAATTATCCTTTTTGCACGCATTTGTCTTAGATGTGGAGGCAGACGCATTAGTGGGACTAATCCTAAAAAGGCCAGGTGCTATCACTTTTGGTGTTTCGACAACCGCTTTTCCTTTATCAACAATCTTTTCATTTTCATTTTTCTTGGGCAAGGGTGTTGGAGTGACTGGTTTTGTCAAATCCTTTTTCTCATCGACTTTTGGAGCAAACCTTGAAATTGACATCTTTGGTTTTTGAACCGTGTTTGAAACATTTGGTTTCTCCGAAGTCAATGGTTTTGCAAACTTAGTTTCCTCACCCTTCCTTTTTTGACTTTCAAGCTGAGCCCTCAAAAGATCATTTTGCTCTTTCATGTTCTTGAAAGCGCGCTCATACGACAGTTTGTCATACTTGCATTCTTCCTTTTTTCGATCAAGTTGTTTAAAATATGACACATTTTCTTTTTCAAGCTTTATAAGAGCATTTTCATATTTTGAAACAATTGCGGAGGTCTCAGCTCTCAGTCTTTCATCGTCTTGAACAGAATATGTTTGTAAAATGATGGACATAATGTCAGTGGTCATAACAGCTTCGAAGAGAGAATCATTTAGGTTTTCCAACACATTCATGTTTTCACGAGTATCATTAGTTTCGTTTACCAGGGATTTGTGGTCCTTGACAAAGTCGGCCGTTTCTTTTAAGAAAGCTTTTTCAAAATGGATTACCCTCGCACTGATGTTATTAAGTGGGATAGTAATTTCGTTTTCAAAAAACTTTTTTCTGCTCAATATGAAAACTGGAATGCCAGTTGTTAATATCGATTGTAGTTTTAGAAGCAACAATATTTTGAAGTTCTTGAATTCTCTTTTTAACGTCATCCAAAATTTCTCTAGCCTCACTTGTATTAAAAGTGTTGTTAGAAGAAATTTGTTCCATTTTTGAAAGAGATTTGGAAACAATTACTTTCTTGGAAAACATTTTTGCGAATGGTCGTTTTATGGAAAACACAGATGGTTCTTTTTGTGGAACAAAAGTAATTCCCGAAAGTTTGTTCAATTTGTTGTAATCAATGGGTTTCAAATCTGGATTCTTTTGTTTCATTTTATTAATGCTCTCTTCGGCCAATTCAATCGTTTCCACAGAATCACGAACAATGGGAGGATCATGCTTAGCCAACAAAACATTTCCATTAAACAAACAATTCTGAGCTTGCTGAGCTTTCTTGAGATTACAGGGGGTGTTGTTACCAAGACCCACTTTATGTTTCGTATGGTAAACCGGATTAGTTTGATTTGAAATCATTTTCATTGTTTGACTTGACTGACCCGATTTAACCACCAATTCTTCTAAATGAGCAATCATGTGTTCTGACTCTACGATTTCGGCCAAAAGTTTGTCTTCTTTCTTTGCAAAGTCCTTTTTCGGCTCGTCCCTTTCTTTTTCAAGATTGGTATAAGCTGACTTTTGTTTAGAAAGTTGGTTTTGTAAATCAGAAATTTCCGCGTTTAAAGCTTTTATCTTCTTGAAAGAATTAACATCAAGTGTATCAAATTTGAGTTGCAATTGTTTTTCCCTTGAAACGGAATTTTGATAACCAGTTTCTAATTCAGACAATCTTTTGTTATGAAATTCAAAAGCTTTAACGTTTTCTTTGTAACTCTCAAGCTCAGCGGTCAATTTAACATTCGCGGCCTTAACATCGCGATTGACCTTTTTCACATTCTCAATTTCAATATGACAATTATTCAATAATGATTCAAACAAAGCACGTGTTTCCTCATCATTCTCAGCATGCTGTGAAACGAAGCCTCCATTATGATTCACATCTGGAGTTGTTGAAAGAGTATTGCTACTTCTTGGCGTGTCCAGGTATGTATCATAAGTGGGTGCTAGCTTCTCAGAATGCTGTTCCTCATGAGGAGACATATCAAATATATCATTATTGTGACATGTGTTGAAGTTGGATACCTCAGATGGTGCATTGGCGTCATAAACAGGAAGTGTGTCAGAATCCGTGTCATACTTAGCTTCCTGAAGATTCGCCATAAATATGCAGTTCGCATCGATATCCTCTATATCTTCCATGTCATCCATAAGAGCCATAAAATCATTCTCCTCTGCGTTCAACTGAAACCCTGCCTCATTCTTTTGTGCCAACAGTAATGCTTTCTGCAAGTACGCTGTGTCTTTCTTGTTCGGCTTAGTAGGACAGTTCCTTGCCATATGACCTACACCTTGACAGTTGAAACACTTTACCGGATTACCCTGATTCACATTTCCCAAATTCCCAACTACTGGAGCTGCAACATTTCTATTCTGATTACCCATTGCCTGATTACCAACATTCTGACCCCTCTGATTTCCAACAAACTGACCCAACTGATTCCCTGCATACTGACCATACTGATTTGCTGCATTCTGATTCCCTGCATTCAACATATTCTGATTCCCCATGTTAATTCCAGTAGCGTATCCTTGCTGATTCCCATAAACTCCAACCATTTGGCCTCCGTTGCCCATATTGAAACTCGGCTGAGCAATCTGCTTATTGCGAGTGTTCGATGAAATCCTTTGGTTGTTGTTTGTTGGTGTAGAATAGCGTCCTTGGAATGCCTTTGACAGAAAAGCAAACGCTTGGGTCAATGCTGCAGTAGCTTCATCATTTTCAGTGAATTCTGGTTCTTGGAATTGTTGGTATTGCTGTTGTGGAATGACATGTTGTTGTTGCTGTGGGTAGAACTGTTGTTGGTAGACCGGTGTTGGTTGTTGAATGTATGATGGTTGCATGTAGTTGTGAGTGGAAGATGATGATGGTTGTTGAGTGTTCACTTGTAATGGTGTTGGTGTATTAGCAATTAGTGCGAGAGGATCATGATTCTTTGCCAATCTTTCTTTCCTAACTTCATTAGCCTCAGCTTGGTTTTGCTTCAGAAAGTCATAGAGTTGATCATAATTCACCTGATGTAAGTCCTTTGTCTGATTAACAATTGTAACATAACGACCCCATTCTTCTGGAAGGTTATTGACGAATTTGATGTTTGTTGCAATTGGTCGAGGTGTCAACTTGTTTCTGATTAACTCATTCATCAACGTGCAAAACCTTGTGTAGTATGATTCAATCTGTTCACCTTTAGTGGATGTGAAATTCTCCCATTCAGTAAGAAGTTTGTTCTCAACGTCTTGTTGTCCAATCTCTGTTCCATGACAAATCCTTCTAACACGTTCCCACATAGCATGAGCAGTTTCACAACTGTCGACCGCAGCAAAGATCTCCCGTGGTAATCCAAGTTGGATTAAATGCATTGCCATATCATCAGCGGCGATCTGCTTCTTGTCTTCCTCTGTGTAATCTGCTTCTGTTTGTTCACGCACAAAGGGTTGAGTAGGAGGTGTTGCATTTGGATTACCTTCAATTTGAACTTGTCGTGGCTTGAATGGACCATTTGTAATGGAGTTGATCATTAATTTACCATCAGGCTTTGTTTTGATGTAACGAAGCATGCGGCTTGTCCATGGGAGATATCCACCTTTTTCAAGCATTGGAGGTCGGTTTTCCGCACCGGCTGCATGAATATCTTGCTGAGTAGCCATTGATGAAGTGTAGATTGATAAAGTTGATTCTTGGATCGTTCCAACGAAGTAGGAGTTGTGTTTAGTGTAAGTTGATGCAAGTTTTTATGGTGAAAAATTTGATCTTGAACCTTAAAACCTCAATAACTTCTTCTCGGAGCGTTTTTAGGCCTCGAAACTTCGCCTAAATCAATAAATCTATTTAGCGTGTCGTTCTCCTCTGTCTGACGGTCGTTTTGACAGCTGATTCGTCGAAAACGGAGTTACGGTTCAAAAGTTATGGCCGTTTGAAGTTCGGTCGTCAAAAACCAACCAAAAGTTCTCGAAAATGTTGTATTCTCGATAATTTACCCAAGTTCTCGATAATTTTGCAAGTTCTCGATAAATTCTCCCAAGTTCTCGAAAATTTTCAAAAGTTCTCGAAAATTTTTCAAAAGTTCTCGAAATTTTTCAAAAGTTCTCGAAAAAAAAGTTCTCGAAATTTTATCAAAAGTTCTCGAAAATTTTTCAAAAGTTCTCGAAATTTTTTCAAAAGTTATCGAAAAAAGTTCTCGAAATTTTATCAAAAGTTCTCAAAATTTTTCAAAAGTTCTCGAAATTTTTTCAAAAGTTCTCGAAATTTTTTCAAAAGTTCTCGAAATTTTATCAAAAGTTCTCGAAATTTTTCAAAAGTTCTCGAAAATTGTCACTTATCGAGAATTTCAAAACTTATCTAAATTATACAATTTAGAAAGTTATCCCAAGTCGAAGTGTTTTTTCTAACTTGTACAAGGAAGAAAAACACCGAGTAAGCCACGGAATCGTCTGAAGATACGTGAAGAGAAGTTCTCGATAAAAGGGAACAAAAATCGTATGACTTAAAGCACACCTAAATCAAGTTTTTAATCCAAGATTCTTGTACTTCTAAGCTAAAAAACACCAAATCTTGAAGAAAGTTCCAAACTTGATGATTTTTATCAAACTTTTTGAAGATCTCGAAAACAAGTACAAAACAAAGTCGAATTATTTAAGCTAGAAATTTTCAAAAAAATAAAAACTTTCTTGTTAGATAAGGTTTATAACACTAGTTTGTAATCAAAAAAGTGTTAAAAACCAAGAAAAAACAAGAAAAGTAGGAATTTTTCTAAAAAGTTCGTGTATAAAGCTTAAAAAAAACGAAACACAACAACCCCTCAACCCTCCTAAATCATTGTTAGGCGATTGATACCACTTGTAGGACCTTAGATATTACAACTTTATCACAAATATAGAAGATTAGAAGAAGGAAGATGGTGACTTGGTGACTTATATGTGATTCGTGTATATGAGATAGAGAGATGAAAAGATGAGAGCTTTTATTCAAAGAAAACACACACAAATACACACACAAGCACACACCTCAAATGAGCTTTGAGGTGTTTATATAGTACAAGAGATAGGATGCCTTAAAGGCTTTCTATGGGCTTGGGCTTGGACTTGGTTACATGGATTATATAAAGGCTTATGAAACATAACTAATAACATATTAGCTTGCCAAGTCCAAAGCCCAATGACTAAACAATTACTAAACTTAACAAACGACACAAAGTTACAATATGAGAATGACCATCACTTCATAATACATATTTTTAATGCTAACAATGAGAAATGGATTAAGAAACCTAGGTTTTATCACAAAACCCTAACAAGGAAAGAAAGTAGAGCTTGATTTGATCTTGATCTTGAAAAATGATGGATCTTGGTGAAATTTTATTGTGGGTCGTGGGTTGGAAGAGAGAAAGGAAGAGAAAACCTTCACTTTATGATTTCTAATATGAAATAGAAAGTGTTATTTGTGTTTGTAATAGAAAAAATCTTATCCAATGGCATTTTTGTAAATAATTGGTCAAGTTGACTAGATATTTGGAGGGGGGGCTGCACATGGTGGATGAGTATGTAGGAAACTTGTTAATATCTAGTTCACGGAGTCGGTTTTGGTTTCGTTAATCGCTAAACGTAAAGTTTTAAACCGCGAAACGTAAATTCGGGTGTCGTAAAAATATGAAACTTGAAAGAATGACTAAACTTGTCAAAATACTCCATGATAAAATATAAAATGAATGGTAAGTTCCATCGGGTTGCTTAAACGTTGTTAAAACTGGAAACGCGGGTTAAAAACGCGTAATTCGCGTAAAACGCTGAACTGAAAAACGTAAAATTCCAAAACTTTTAGAATTATCGTAAAATGAGAGAAAATCATATTTCTATCGTTTATAATGTTTTATGGACATATCGGGATGCTGGAACGACGTTTAAACCCAAAAGTAAATCTCGGACACGGCTTCGTGATTTTTGCAGAAATGATCCGACGAGCGCCAAACTCTCGGATTACCGTTAAAATAGTTTAACTTACGAGAATATGAAATAAAAATTTCGGAGATGAATAGTGAAAGTGAATAGTAATAGTGAATAGTAACTGATGAATAGTAACTTCCCGAAATAAAAATGAAATTTTAACATGTGAAAAAGGACATGAAATTACGAGTTGTGACACATAAGTCAAAATTTACGCATAAGTCATATCTTACGCATAAGGTTCAATCCTTTGCCTAAGCTTCATTCTTACGCATAAGATTCATTCCTACGCATAAGATGAATCCTACGCAAAAGGTTGAACTTATGCGTAAAATATAAGTTATGCGTAGCTTTTGTTATCTTACGCATAAAATGATTTCTTACGCATAAGAAATGTTATGCGTAGGATTTCCAATCTTACGCGTAACATTGTCTGATTTCATGAAAATGTGTCTAAGTGTTGTAATTTTTCAAATATGTAAATTCTTGTATTTGTTAATACATATTGTGACTTGATTGTTATGAGTTTCCGCTAAGTTTTAACATCTAACATACAAGTTCATAATAAAACAACATTTATTAAACACAAAAACACCCACTGATCAATCCAGTTATGCATAATCATGTAATTGAATGTCTGTGCTAACAAAGTATATCATTGCTATGTTTGTGTTTGTTTATGATCAATTCAGATGGCACAACATAATGACATTCCTTATGGACCTGAACCTGAACCAAAACTCTCCTGGGAAGAAACCTTTCCCGAGAATTACTCCATAAAGATAGGCAAGAACAACTTAAGGATCAACTTCAACAAAATCACGTGCAATGAATCTTCATGCATTGTAGCTATGGATTCTCTCCTCTATCACCCGAACAAAATCCTGTTCACCAAATCAGCATCTGTTGCTTGCTTCTACATACACCAATTTTGGTACACACTTCAACTAGACCTTGGGGAAGAGTCCTTTACTTGTATGCTTCATAAGAGACAAGTTACTGTGGACATAGACACTCTTCGAAATGTTCTTGGTTTACCCGAACTTGGCCCAGATGAAGAATATGATCCAGTACCTAATGAGGAAGAGCTGATAGAATGGTTATGGGATATTGGCTATGATGAATCAGAAGAAGTGGTGACTAGACACTCTAAGGTCAACATCAGATTTCTTCCACAACCATGGAGAACGTTGTATATCCTTATTGCTAAGTCTTTATCTGGCAGAGACACTGGTCACGAACACCCCAAGCTCCAACATCTCAAACTTTTCTGGGCTTTGGCAAACGTCAAAAAGGTGGATTATGCTAGCCTTATTTGGGAAGATTTTGTGTGGCACATACAACACAAAAATACTAATATTCCATTCATTCGTTTCACCAAACTACTCATCGAAAGCTTCCTTCGTGAGTATGACGATATTCCTCAAAGACTGGATGATGAAGCTAAGAACACATTCAGAAATGAGGACACTCTCAGACAGATTAAGAGACTTGACACCAGCACACATAAACAAGGAAAACCATTTCCCGATTGTCTCTTGAATGATAAAGTGAAACTTTGTAAGAATTACAAGTACTACGTTCAAGCTCTCAAGGAAGACAAAGTTGGGTTCTTAGACGAAGTCATTCTACCTTCGTTCATGCAGAAAAAGAGGAAGAAAGGTAGCAAGTCTGGGAGCTCTGGAAGTTCTACCAAGTCTACACGAAAGAGGGGAACACTTAAGTTCACAATTCCAGTCAGGAAACCTGAATCTATTCCTGAACCCACACAACCACCTTCTCCAAAACCGTCTGACTCAGAAACCGAATCCGATGAAGGTCCAGTTTATAGGGAAGCCTATGCACACATCGACAAGGAGGTTAATATTAAAGATCTTGATGATTTGGACATGTCTTTCAAAGATTGGGACAAAAATATTGATGAATTTGCTGAAAATGCTGAATACCCAACTACGTTCAATCAAAGACCTTTAACTGAAGCAAATACTAAATTGGAAGAAGAAAGGTTAAAGAAAGAGAAGCTGAAGGAACCAATGATTGCTGAACAAGAAGCTGCTCACTCTAACATAGGCCTCTCAGTGGAAGAAGAAAATGAAAGAGCTCTTAATTTGGGTCTCCTCCACAGCAAAATAGACGCCTTCCAAGCTGATCAACCTCCACCTCCTTTGTTTTCTCAAACAAACGAAGCAGGCGGATCTAGCAGAATTCCTAAGTCCACTAGAGCTGATCGATCTCAAGATACAGGAACCAATGCTGCTATGATTATCTACGAAACTCCCACAGTATCACCTACAGATGTAGAAATGCTAAATGCTTCAGCAAGAGGAGAAGATGAAGAGGAGGACCATATGGATACTGATGTTCCATACTTGTTGACCATGGAAGAGATGGAGATCAGAGAGAGGGCTCAAGAGGAAGAGTTAAAAAGAAAACAAGAAGCTGAAGAGGCTAGGCTTGAGGAGATAGAACAAGCCAAATTGGAAGAAGCAATTCGTATGGAAGAAAGCAGAAAAGCTGAAGAGGTAGCCAAACTTGCAGAAGATAAGAAAAGACAAGAAGAAGAAGCCAAACTTGCAGAAGATCGTAGGCTTAAGGCAGAAGCAGCAAAATTAGCAGAAGAACTAAGGCTTAAGGCAGAAGCTGACAGACTGGCTGAAGAGCAAAAATTACAGGAGGAGGCAGCCAAAGAAAAGAAAGTTGATGCCAAGGATAAACCCGAATCACAAAGAGGAGATGATAAGGACATATCCACCCATATTGAATCTTCACAATCATCACCTCCAGCATCTGAATCCACACATGACGAATCAATCAAGAAACCCACAAGCACAAAAGCCTCTGCTGCATCTAAATTGATAAAGAAGGCTGTAAGGAGAGTTCATGAAAAGAAGAAAAGCAAACTAGAAGCTCAAGTAGAATCACTAGCAAGTCAAGTTGCTGAATTGACAAAGCTAAACACGAATGTCCAAGAACTACAAGAAAAGGTAGACACCTTCTTAGCTAAGGATGTACAAGAAAACATGGAAGTTACATTAGCTGCTCAAGCACATCAGTATATGGAACAACACTTAGTTGCTGAATTGAAAGATTTGCTGGCACCAATGAGAGGTGAACTCACCAAGTTTGCAGAACAAGCTGTCAAGAAAGTGATAAGATCTACCTCATTTACTCTTCGAGCAGACAAATCAACTCTACCACAACCAGAGTTGTCAATGGACAAATTAGAAACCCAGCTCTTAGACAAATTGGCAAGTGAATTCACCTTGTCACCTGATGAAGCTAAAGTCCTGGAAGCTTTAAAAGCCAAGATGTCTAAAGAGTCCTGCAGCACTGAGGCCGACAAACTGAAACGTCAAAGAGATGATGATGACAAGGATCCTAACTCACAGGCTAAGAAACAAAAACAAGCCGAAGGACCCTCATCTCAACCCAAAGAACCTGTCATTCCTTCGTCTACCACAACATCTACTCAACAACCCAAAGCATCGGGTTTCGGTCCTAAAGCCAATGACCACTTTGAATACACAGGCGGAGACGAGATTCCTCAGACCGATGAAATACCAGAACCGTCATCTACAAAGAAGAAAGAAACGAAACGAAAACATCATCAGCACAAACCTGACACCTCTTCAAAGGCACAGAACCTAAAAAACCAAAAAACATTCTCAATTGGCTTGACGAAGACAAAACTGCCGATTACTCCTGGTTTGACAAGATGATTAATTCGCAACCACCACTTGCAGATGATCAAGAACCTCTCGATGGTCGAACAGCGGAATACGCTTAGTTGATTCAACATAAATTTCACATGAAAAAGATGAACAAGAAAGAGTTACGAAGAATCAAGAATGATGCGTTCAATCTTTTGAAAGATCGGTCTGCTAACTCCATTGAACTTGAATATCATCTAGAAAATATTGCTCGAGCTATGTCAAGCAATATTGACTGGATCAATCCTGAATCTCACATCGATCCGGTCACAAGGAAGACAGTACCATACATAACTGATTGGTCTAAACCACTGCCTATGATTGGAAAGCCAAAGGAACCAAAGATACCTTATGTTTACTTCTTCAACACTGACTTGGACTTTCTTCAGCATGGCAACACCGTCGAGAAAAGATACGCTACTTCACTCACACTTTCCATTCCCGCTACTCGTTACTTAAACAACGCAATCGAAGAAGAAGCTACAATGTTGTTTAGTGACAAACTCATGCCTTATGACAGAAATGCGCTTTACGGGATTCACCATTGGCCCGATAACCGTGCACAATTCTACCGGAGCAGCAGACTTAGTCAAATAATGGGAGTAGTAATGAGTGACTTAAAGATTGTTTCCATTCAGTTCATCTCCACCATCACTCACTTCGGGTACTCCTTCCTCAATAAGATCATGCTCAAAAGACTCGATGAACAAGAGTACGAGATTTCTGAGTCAGACTTTCCTCGACTACTTCTAAATGACATTGAAGACATGTATCTACTCAAAGTCCAAGGAAAGCTGTGCAACCTACCCAAGGACATGCAGCTTGCCTTCATCACTGCTCTACTTATCTTCACGAGACACATTGTCATCAAAGAACGAGTAGAAGATCTTCAACTTGGAGTAGAAAGTTATCTAAAGAAGCTAAATCTCACCAAACCTAACCTTTTCAACATCCCCAACCATCAACACCTACCTCAATACACCTTGATCAGGCATCCGGCATTTGGGTTTATATACCGCAGTGTCAACGGTCGAAACTGCTTCATGGCCTATGATGAGATCCAAAAGTTCTGTGATGAAACCCTGAAGTTCATCAGAGATGGAATCAAAAGCAGATTAGATGACATAGCACTACACAAATCCAAAAGGTGGAATACCGATGAGGCCAGACAAGCTCGTAGACTTATCACAAGGATTGAGAACAGGTTAAAGGGAAGGGATCAGATTAGGAGATTGGAAAGCTATGTCGAAGGTAGACCAGGATTTCCGGTGTTGACGTTTCTGTTGATATAAATAATGTCTAAAAACATTATTAACATATATCGATATCTCTATGTTTTGATAATCACAAAACGTAAACTCATTGAACTACAAATTATGACGTAAACAAGTATTTAGTCGTAAATATTTGCTTTAGCATCCATATCACTTAAGGTATGAATAAACAAAGTGTCTAATGCATTTTATGATCAAAGGAATTTTTATTTTTACAAACCTTACATTTTATTAAAATAGGACAAACATTTCTAAACTTATACAAAACATTTTTGTATTTATAAGAAATGTTTTATTCAAAATAAACATTTTGAATTCAAATTTCTACCCAAAAAACGGCCACATTCTTCAGGAAAAACCTCCCTCACAAAAAGACAAAAAATCTGAAGAAAAAATATTTTTTTCTTAGGCGGCCCCCTTAATTATACTAGGCGGTCCCCTTAATAATTAAGGGGACCGGCACATAATTAAGGGGACCGGCCACGCTCCCTGTCAGATTTTGTCAGAAATTTTTCCCTATAAATACCACCTCAAACCTGGAATTTTTCTCACCTCTTTGCACAAATATTTTCAGATCCAATTCTCTCTAAACATCCTTCTAAAACCCTTTGATCATAAGATTATTAATCTTTGTTTCAAGTGATCCAATCTCTCATATCTCAAAGTGCAAGAGAAGAATCCTCCCCATCATAAAGCCAAAGATGTAGTTAGTGCTTATGTAAAGTTGTGAGCTTTGTATATGTAATAAGTAGATCAAGATGATCTTACTTAGTAGTGAGTTTATGAGTGAGTAAGAAGTAGTGTGAAGAAGTAGTAGTGTGGAGAAGTTATGTAGGTGTGAAGTAATAGATGTGTGAGTATGTAGTGGAGTATAGAAGAAGTTGTGAAGTAGTGAAGAAGTCGTGAAGTTGTGAAGCCATGAAGAACGTGAAGCCGTGAAGAAATAGGTGTGTTGTGAAGGTGTGATAAGTTGTGTAGTAGTAGTGTTGTGAAGAAGGTGTGTTGTGGTGTGAGATTGGTTCTAGCTACTATTAGAACTCGACATTTAGCTTAGTGTCGTTAAATGGTGTAAGCAAAAGTTGTGGAAGGTTTTCTCCGCCAAAAGGGAGCTTGTTGTGTAGTGAAGAAAACTCTCGAGTGTGGTACTCGGGGAGTGGAGTAGGGCAAGGAAGGTGTCCTTGTAGCCGAACCACTATAAATCATCGTGTCCGGTTTGCATCTTCTTTATCTTATCTCTTTACATTTACTATTGCATTTATCGCTTTATATCTATGCTTGCATATATGTGTTAGGTGTTGCTTATATTGTCATGATGATTGATTGTGTTATAGTTGCAAGTTAATATTGTAAAGATGTGCATAATTATATAATATGATCGACTACATTATTATTCACACTCCTCATATTGAGTTTAACTTAATAGATGATTTGATACAAAACGTTTTAAGATTTCAAAATGAAAACATATTAACTTATAGATCAACCAATGCTTTATTCATAAAACTAAGTTTTGAAAACAAACTCAAAAGTACACATATATAATTAATCATATTGATTATATATTGTTTTCATAATAAACTCTAATTGAAGATTTTTCATAAAACGAAAAAGAGGGGAAAACCATTCAACCCCCCCTTCTAGTTTTCCACAATTGGTACCAGAGCCAGGTCGCTCAAATTTTCAAAACAAATGGTTTTAAAAATTAAGTACGATCCATGTATCAAATTACTCATTAAGGAGGATTAAATATGAAAAGTGTTTTTGTTGATTAACTTGTATTAGTTTTGATACTATATATACTAATTATACTAGCTCGATATAAGATTATGTTTAAAACAAGTGTTATATGTTCGGTATCAAAATCAGAAAGTTACAAACCTTTCCGAAAGGTCAGAAAACAATTTTTTACAAAAAAATGAAATTTTGAGTACCAGATGGGCGGCCCCCTTAATTGTCTGGGCGGCTCCCTTAAATACTGGGCGGTCCCCTTAATTATTTAAGGGGTCCGCCTGTCTGTTCGACAGTTTTTCGAAAACTTTGAAAAATCATATAAAATTAACCGTAACTCCGTAGAAGTTGTGCCACCCGGTGTTTTAAAGGTAATTGAGTCTACTTTCATTTAAAAATACTTACAAGTAACCATTACAAACTTAAATAACTAAGAAAGTCAAAATACTATACGGTGGTCAAAAATTTGTGTTTCGTTTTAACGTAAAACTTTTGTTTTACCTTTTCCTTCGAGTCGGGCATTCCTAGTTGATATACTTTTGAAAAATTAAGTATTTATGTTTTCAAAATATTGATCTTAATTAAATTATTGAATGGGGAGGAAACTATTTTATTTTCAAATAAATTCGAGCTAAGTAAACATTGGTGTATATAATACACAAAACGACGACAAGTGTTTTATGTGTTATGTGAACTTCTTTGTGATTTTTATTTTCTTAATTGAATATATTAAATGATTGTTGCTATTAGAAGTTTAGCTATGTGTATATCTATGCATATGTGCCCTATTAGTTTATAGCTAGTTTTCCGATTTATACTTAACTAGATCTTATGCTAGATTTCTTGCGTTAGGATTGTTATAATATGCTTGCATTGCATATAGGTATAGATGGCTTAATGTTACTCAAACATCTTGTAAATGAGTTCAATCTAGTCACCTAAACATTTCAAACAATTTAATCTATTCTTCACAACACACTTAAATATTTTCTACAAATTAGCTTGTTTTACCTTAAGATGTTTAATAAGAGAAATTGAATCATTATAAAACATTAATAGTTATATAAAAGAAAAAGTATTTTCAAAATCTAAGTGTGTTCATAATAAATAAAAATGAAGAGTCTTTCACAAAAACAAAACATATAACAATCATGAAATAATAAGTCAACTTTCAATCATTCACTAATAAATAATCTTAGGATTAATGGAACTCACTATCAAAATGTTTATTTATTTCAAATGAGTATCCGTGAGGGTCAACAAAGATCTTGATATTATATCAATTCGTTATTCAAATTATGGTTGATATATTTATCAAATTTAATTGACACATTTTTGAGTGTGGACAAGAAATTGGATTGCTATTTGTTTAGCTTCAAGATTATATCAAATTAAAACAAAAGATATAGTCTTGAATCTACATACTCAATCACACTAGATTGATATGAAAATAGTTACATCCTTTGTAGATGAAAAGAGTATGCATTGGATCATAACTCACACTTGTGTTGATAATGTCATATTGAATCTACTTGTCCAATAATTGTGTTCCAAACATTAGAATAACATTTTAAACACATTCATAAAATATACAATAAAGTAGGATTGACGACTTGGATGTTTCGTCCGAAATATTCAAGCAATTTACATTGCAATGCAATGGATAAATGTGTCATATCCGAAAAACCAAACATGAGCAAACTAACAACATATGTAAACTTTGCTCACACTACTTAAAATTATCACTTCAAGATAAAATACATATTTAAGAATAATACACACTATATATTCTATGTATTTCATTTTCTTTGTAGCATGAATGGTTGTGTTACAAGATAATGCACTACATTTTTTTTAATAATACAAGTTATTAGAATTGAAAAATAACTTGTCACAATCCATAAACAAGTAAAATTTATTTTTTTTCAAATGCTTGTTAAAGTATGATATACAACATTGGCAAAAATCATAGAAAATAATACTTGTTTAAAAATATATTAATGTCTAGTTTTGATATCAGTTGAGAATCACAAACTCATTTAAGATAAATAATCTTAATGAGATTCATTTCACAAGAGATGCTAAGGTGCACTCTTAAATCTAGCACAGTTATTAAATCAAGTAATATGTCATCAAAACCAAACAACCGATAAATCATGAAGAAAGGATTAAAAAAAAAAAAAAAATTGTTTACTCTTATCTAAACATTCAACACGTCTCTATTAGGATCGTGAATAAAATATATCATCTAGATTTACCTTCATAAAAACATGATGTTTGAGTCACATTAAGCCAAGTATTAGTGAATCAAGCAAACTTCATATTTGGTAATCTTCGATAGGTAAATTTAGGAACTCGATTTCTTCTAAAAAGAGAATGACTACTGGAGAATCTATTGACTAGAAATTCAATTTAACCTAACGGTTGAATTGCTTCTATGTGAGAAGTTGGGTGTGTGTAACCCGTAAAAATGGTCGTGTTTAGCCTGAATTGAGCACCACTAGTAATAGTCTCATACTCATTCTCCAACTTGATTAAATTGCTCTTCCTATATATACCTAACACTAGTTTACTTTTATGAACTTTGCTTCTCATTAGATTCTTTCATTCCTAGATTTATGCCATTAAGTTAGATAAGCGTGCGAAAACAAAGGAACTATAGATGTTAGGTTATACCCCATTCAACACTCTCGCATCTAACATGTAAATTATCGTCTTCATTTCCTTTAGAATCATAGGATATGTAGAAACGATAGCATGAGATAATAATAGGCTTAACCAACCCTCTTGAGCATGAGATCTTTAATAAACATTTTTTTTTAATATTTGATTCATGATATTTGTTGTCAAAAATCTAATATCTCTAAAAATATGCAAAAACCTCACATTTTGGAAAATAGTTTTTCAAATAACTATCCCACTTTTAAATAACATGTTTTCACTATCAATATCCACAATTTTGTTTTGATCAAAACTAAAGATTGGGAAAATATTCTTTACCATTTATTCACACATATTGAAGTAAAAACCCAATCTATTTTATTCAAATAACTCTCACATCTAAGTGAAAACTTACTTTCAAACATTGTTGAATAATGCTAAAAACATCTCTTTTAAAATCATGCATGGTGATCTCATATTTGTCATCTATATTTACATAAATGACACTTATAAGTGAACTAAATCAAATCAAGAGGACCATGGTTTGTTCATTAAGACTTTGTTTGTAACAAGTCTAGAAATCCATGTTATCATAACTACCACTTATTGCACATTGATACACATTAGGATTAATCCTCCTAGTTATGTAGTTATGAAATACTTGATGTTGCTTAGTGTTTCCTAGCACTTATATTTTACTTGCTTGATGAGTATGTTTGCATGCTAGATGAAATTTCTTGTTCACTTAATCCCTTTGATTAACATGCTTTGGCTACATAATTACCTATAAAATTAATATATGCTTAATTGCCTCAAAGAGTTAGACTTGTTTGAAACCAAAAACACAACCTTTCTGCAATTCACTACCAAAAACCCTTTTCTGGCAATCTGGGAATCACCAGATGGGCGGCCCCCTTAAATCATAAGGCGGCCCCCTTAATTATTAAGGGGACCGGCCTCCAATTAAGGGGACCGGCCATCTGATGGTCGAAGGTGTTGTTTCCTTTTTCTACTTTTTAGCCCATTTCATCCTATACTTCCCAAAATTCATAAACCTATTTTATCCTAAACCCTCTATCAAAATCTATACATCCTTAATCCCACCAATCCTACATTATAAACACTCTCATTCCTCTCAATCTATTCTCATCTCTTCATGACCTCTCCCATTAAACCAAAACCACCAAACCATTTGGAGAAGTAAGCCTAACTTCCACTCAAAGCCCGTCAAACCAAATGATGTTGTCAAACATCCAACACCAAATTCCTCCTATGTCTTCAACATTACATATCAAAAACCTTTACTCACCCATATCCTTCTACATTACACTCAAACCTCATAATCTTTTCACAACTCAAGTGATGTTGTTCATAATCAACCAACACCTAAACCTCACTCTCACACAAATGATCCATTTAATAACATATCATCCATTCGTGCTTCCACTAATGTTCGTTCTTATGATGAGCATGCACAATCCCAAAACAATAATCCCAACCTCATTACCAACACTTTACGTGATGCTCATTCAACAAAAACACCATCCACTCATGAAGCATCTCTTCCACCCATATCATGTTTTCATGATTACCCAAGCTTAAACATGTCTACACCACCAAGAGTATCACCACCACATCCTACAACTTCACATGCCATTCCTATGTTGCATGTTCAAACCCTCACCCAAGACTATTATCATGCTCCACCACCATCACCTTCCTCCGAACACTTGAAGTTCGTTGAGGCGCTAAAAGAAGCCCATGAGCTTAGTACTCTTTTAGCCTTACATCTTGCTCAATGCAATTTGGATCCACCTTCATCTAGATCACCCTCATCACCACACAACTTAAATCAACTTGAGAAGCATGTCAACAATTGACCTTGTTGCATCTTTCTCCTAAAAACCATTGCATTCAATGAACACTTCACTTGGATTGAATATCTTCTCACTAGATCATATCCAATACCCTCACTTGAACAACATCCAAAACCTTAATCAACCTCTTTCGCTACAAACTCTCCACCACCAAACTCTCCAACATTCAAGACCCAAACATATACCTCCATTAATCCAACAACCTTACCCTACTCAACCATCTAAGCATACTACATGCTTATGATTTTCACTTTCAAATACGAATCAACCAACCTTTTGTTACAAGCAAGTCCAATGGCTCTCTTTGGCAAATTAGGATCTTTTAACATAATCACTTTGAATTAATTGTTATGTATCCTTAATATTTGTTTGCTATGCTTGTTATTTGCTATGCTTGTTATGTATCCTTAATATTTGTTTGCTATGCTTGTTATTCTTCTATATATGCTTGTGCTTCTAATATTTTTCTTACGAGCATTCCATTTCTCGATCCCTTGGTGCCATCGAACGAGGGGGAGCACACTCAAGGGGGAGCTTTCATCCCCGTCTAACTTCATTTATGAATCTAGACGGCATAACCTTTTTGATTCTACAAAAAGGGGGAGAAGTGAATATAAACTCACTAAGTACTTGTCTAAAAATTAATTTTTAGACTTAATGAGTTTAGGTTTTGTAATCATCAAAAAGGGGGAGATTGTTGATATAAATAATGTCTAAAAACATTATTAACATATATCGATATCTCTATGTTTTGATAATCACAAAACGTAAACTCATTGAACTACAAATTATGACGTAAACAAGTATTTAGTCGTAAATATTTGCTTTAGCATCCATATCACTTAAGGTATGAATAAACAAAGTGTCTAATGCATTTTAGGATCAAAGGAATTTTTATTTTTACAAACCTTACATTTTATTAAAATGGGACAAACATTTCTAAACTTATACAAAACATTTTTGTATTTATAAGAAATGTTTTATTCAAAATAAACATTTTGAATTCAAATTTCTACCCAAAAAACGGCCACATTCTTCAGGAAAAACCTCCCCCACAAAAAGACAAAAAATATGAAGAAAAAATATTTTTTTCTTAGGCGGCCCCCTTAATTATACTAGGCGGTCCCCTTAATAATTAAGGGGACCGGCACACAATTAAGGGGACCGGCCACGCTCCCTGTCAGATTTTGTCAGAAATTTTTCCCTATAAATACCACCTCAAACCTGGAATTTTTCTCACCTCTTTGCACAAATATTTTCAGATCCAATTCTCTCTAAACATCCTTCTAAAACCCTTTGATCATAAGATTATTAATCTTTGTTTCAAGTGATCCAATCTCTCATATCTCAAAGTGCAAGAGAAGAATCATCCCCATCATAAAGCCAAAGATGTAGTTAGTGCTTATGTAAAGTTGTGAGCTTTGTATATGTAATAAGTAGATCAAGATGATCTTACTTAGTAGTGAGTTTATGAGTGAGTAAGAAGTAGTGTGAAGAAGTAGTAGTGTGGAGAAGTTATGTAGGTGTGAAGTAATAGATGTGTGAGTATGTAGTGGAGTATAGAAGAAGTTGTGAAGTAGTGAAGAAGTCGTGAAGTTGTGAAGCCATGAAGAAGTCGTGAAGCCGTGAAGAAATAGGTGTGTTGTGAAGGTGTGATAAGTTGTGTAGTAGTAGTGTTGTGAAGAAGGTGTGTTGTGGTGTGAGATTGGTTCTAGCTACTATTAGAACTCGACATTTAGCTTAGTGTCGTTAAATGGTGTAAGCAAAAGTTGTGGAAGGTTTTCTCCGCCAAAAGGGAGCTTGTTGTGTAGTGAAGAAAACTCTCGAGTGTGGTACTCGGGGAGTGGAGTAGGGCAAGGAAGGTGTCCTTGTAGCCGAACCACTATAAATCATCGTGTCCGGTTTGCATCTTCTTTATCTTATCTCTTTACATTTACTATTGCATTTATCGCTTTATATCTATGCTTGCATATATGTGTTAGGTGTTGCTTATATTGTCATGATGATTGATTGTGTTATAGTTGCAAGTTAATATTGTAAAGATGTGCATAATTATATAATATGATCGACTACATTATTATTCACACTCCTCATATTGAGTTTAACTTAATAGATGATTTGATACAAAACATTTTAAGATTTCAAAAGGAAAACATATTAACTTAAAGATCAACCAATGCTTTATTCATAAAACTAAGTTTTGAAAACAAACTCAAAAGTACACATATATAATTAATCATATTGATTATATATTGTTTTCATAATAAACTCTAATTGAAGATTTTTCATAAAACGAAAAAGAGGGGAAAACCATTCAACCCCTCCTTCTAGTTTTCCACAGTTTCAAAGACCAGAATGGTAGAAATTTGTAAGAACTTGATTTGATTTGTTAATACTATTCTTCATAATGGCTTGTGCACGCATTACAGTGCACAACCTGAACTTGTAAAGAAAGGACCCTGAGGTACGCATCAGTGCCTCAATCCTAATATAAGGAGCGAAGGCTTCTTACTTTTGAGTAGAATTAATCAAATAATTTTATGATTTTCATAATTCTGCTCAAAAGGACAAGTATTTCACCTCAATAAGACCTAATCACTTATTGAGGGAGAGCACTTGTCAAAACAAAAATACTTTGTTACAAAATCAAAAGTTCTTGGTGAATCTCCCCATAAGACTCAAAAAGGCATATTTTAATCTAAAAGGATTGTCAAAAACATCATTTTATATGCTATTTTTGAGGGGGAGAAAATGGAAAAGTGATTAAAATATAAGTAGTCAAAAAGGCTAAAAGTTGTATCGTGTGCGAGCTAGACTCAGAATTGACGAGACAATAAAATATAGTAATCTCGAAAAGACTTATCCTCGATGGGTAATAACATCAAGTTAGTTACTAGAGCTAGTTGTCACCTAAAAGCAGACAATGGAACTCTTTAACTAGCCACGTAAGCGTGCCTCGAAAAGGATTTATCCTTGTTGAAAAGTACCATCTCGAGAAACTTTCTGTGGACTTGACCAGGCCAGGTAATAACTTCAAGCTAGTCTAACTAGTGATGTAAGCATGTCTCGAATCGGTCTTGTTCACTGAAAGTGGATCAATTCAAAATGCTTGCTCCTCCCGCATGTACAAATTTATTATATACTTATGAGCACATGTGAAGGGGGAGCCCTTCAAAAGTGTACACAAAACTCTCAAAGTGTTAACCAAAATATTTGATTATCACAGACACTTTGAGAGATTTTTAATCAGAGGTTTCTTGGCTATTGTCGGTTAATCAAGGAGTTATAAGGTGATTAAGATAGGAAAAACCGTCCTATGATCCGCCAGAGCCGGAGGGATCTACCCAAGGACATCTCCCATAGTTAGAATTAGAAGTCCTTAGGTATGATATGAAAAAAGGAGAAAAGAATGAAAGGGAAAGAAGGAGTTGAAGAATTAAAAAGAAAAGGGTGAAAAGAAATAGCCCTCCATATGTTCAACCTTAGGGCAGACACCGGGTTCAACTCGTATGCTACTGGTTGTTGCTAAGGCAACATCGGTATTGAAGATAAAGTCATCATGGACCCAGTGACGCAATGCACTAAACCTTCTTAACCACTCAAGTTCTCTTAAAAGAGCTTGTTTCATTCTCACGGGGAACCAGTGTAATCTATCAACTTATCTCTTAGAGATAGTTGATATTGAAGCAGGAGACCCCTCCCTAGTCTCCGCATAGGAAACCTAAGTGTGCACTTATAGAGTCTAGAGCCTTAAGATACATCAAAGATCTCTTAGGAACACTTAGTATTTCTACAACTGGTGTTCTACATCAATGGACACCAGCTGTAAATTATCGAGTCCTTCGCAGATCTTAGCAATCTGCTGAGAACGTTTATGAGAAGAATTACAAATGTAGTTCTCAATGATTGAACAGAAATTCCTGCCAGGGTCAACATCAAATAGTCCTGACAGCAGGTCACTTTGGTAACCCCACAAGGGTTACGCTTAGTGTTCGCGGTGGTTCCATAGCGGTCTACAGTCGTGGAGTGATCCCCAGCGACTCACCCAGTCATTGAGCTACTTAGTAGGTCTTGTAAGCTCCTTCGGGAGTATCTGACATGGGAACGGCCTTGATAAGGATTAGAAGGAGTCTTCACACTATGCTGTTGACAAACTCTAATTCCTTATCTGTAAATACCGGTTGTTTATTGCTAACTGTTTACTTGCAGGTACATCACCTCCATGATGGTAGATTCCAACATGCTCATACATACATCTTGAAGCAAATGATAGCTCCCCCAAAGATCTTAGCACCACAAAGTTCAAAGAAAGATTCTATGCCAATAAGAAGAATCTACAAAGTATAAAGACTAAAGATCTTAGAGTATGAAAAGGAACTTCGTGCACGTGAAAGTCTAAGTCCAAAGATGTATGAGTATGTTGGAATGGCGGACAACCACCACAGACGCAGGAGTGACGAACGGCAGACTACTTCATAACACAATCACTACATCATCACCAATGAACAAAGACATAGAGCAAAGTACATTCATTACACAACATTTTTGAAGACGTCTAAAGATTTACATGTCACAAGTCAACAACAAAGATGAAGACGTCAAGCAACCGTGATGACCGAACCTTAGGGGGAGATTGTTGGGAACATACTTTTGTATTTAGTCAAGTCTCAGTCATTACCTTTTGTAATAGGTTGCTTAGTTATTTATTTCATTATGTTTAAGTTACAAGGCTTATGTATTAAAGTCCAATGGGCCTTGAAGCCCACGTTTTTTTATGAATGAGGGAGGAAGGGAGTGTTGCCCTACTCCGCCCCTATATATACTAAGCTTATGTAACCTTAAATATTGTTGGTTATTTGAATATCTTAATGAAACTTTTGTTCTTTCACTCTTCATAATCTTATAATCAACCATCTCTTATTCTCATCTTATTTCTTGTACTTGTGTTTACTAAATGGTGACCTAACAATTTGTTAGGTTATAATTGGTTTGATTTAACTCTAACAATCGTTCATCATATTGATCTTTAAGTTTCTCATAGTCTTTTAAAGCCTTACAGGTTTTAGAACAAGCATTATTAATTTGTACCTCAGAGTTAGAAAAAGCCATAAGTGCAAGCTCTGTAGCTATCATTGCAGACTCTGGATCTGCTTCTTCATCATCAGCCATGCAGCTCCAATCATAGCTCACTCCATCAATGGCTATAAGCACCTTTGGTTCTTCAGCTGTAGGCTCTTTCTTCTTGTCCTACTTGTACCAAGTTCACCTATTATCAGGCTTCTTTGGTTTCCTGCATTCCCTGGCAAAGTGCCCCATCTTGTGACAGTTGTAGCATTCCACCTTCTTCTTATCAAAACCTACAGTTTCATTGCCATTTATAATGATCTTCCTACCAGTCTTCTTCCAAAATTTCTTTGCCTTTAAGCTTAGCAATACAACTTGCCATTTTATATCCATCTCTTCCATGTCATCTTCATCAATTTGATCCATGTCTTCATGTGTCAAAATTGAACCATTCACTTGACTTGAGAGATAGGCATAGAATGTAGAATCTCCAAGACCAGCAACCTGCCTTTTAGAACTAGCAGTGGTAACACTTCCACTGCCAGTGGAAACTGCAATGTGAGCAACATCCTCTTCATCATCACTATCAACATCAAAATCATCACCCAGTGATGATGACATAAGAGTTAAGTTCCCTGATCCTGAACTTAGCTTACCAGCCTTCTTCAACCTCTGTTCAATAACTTTAAAGTTATTGTACTAATCATTGAGCTTCATATTTTCAAGTTCTGGCTTGTCTTCCCACACTGCAACATTAGTACTAAACTCAGAGGGTAGATTCTTAAAAGCTTTAAGTTGAGGTCTTACTTTTCCACCTCAATTCCAAACACTGTGAGTTGAGTAACAATCTTTTGAAGCCTTGTGAAGATGCTGTCAATGGATTCATTACTTGTTGAACAAAAATTTTCATAAGTTTGTTTCAACAAGGTCTTCTATGTCTTCTTGGTGGAATCATTACCACCAAAAACATTGCAGATCTCTTCAAATAACATCTTTACAGTCTTGTACTTGCTGAAGGCTAAAACTTGATCCATAGGAAGGGTCATTAGCAATAAACCTCTGGCCTTCAAATCATTCTTCTTTTGAAGACTTTCATCAGATGTGACTGGTCCAGTATTTAACTTTTGTACTACCTTGCCATCAATAGTTTCTGTGGTAGTACCAAGTTTAAAGGAATCACCAAACATAATGATCTCTCAAAGTGCATAGTCTTGCACCATAAAGAATTGGTCAGTCATTAGTCTCCACATCTCAATATCATTGAGTTTAAGCTTAGGAAGCTTAGCAGCAATGTTGGTCTGACTGTTCTCTGTCTCCATTGAATCTTGTGAGTGAACTTCGGATCTTCTAAATCAAAGTATCAAAACCTGGCACTGATACCACTTGATGGATCTATACACACCTTGATTTGTGTTAGAATGATACTTTGAGTTATACTACCAATTATGCGGAATCTACTTAGTAATACTTAGAAGTTTGTTTGTAAGTAAAAACAGTTGTATATGAATGAGAACAATGTATAAACCAAATTGTTAGCTCCAATATTATTAAGAATAATAATACGTGTGATCTTTGTATCACTAGGGTTACAACCTTGAAGCTCTAAGAAAATCGTATATCAAACCTTAACCTAGGACCTCCTTTTATAGCACAAGGAGTCCTCTTCTACAAGATAAGTATAATGTTAATAGAATATGATATACACAAAATTTATTCTATATTTATCTATACACGTTTCTTAACAATTATCCTGACAGCAGTGGTAATAATATATACTAGCAGTGGTAATGAGTTTCCACTACTAGTGCATTCTCAGCAGTTGTAATCTCCATGCTTAACAGTGGTAACTGTTAGTGTAATTCCCAACAGTATTTGATGTTGTATATATTAGCTGTTGATACATTCAGTGGACAGTTGACCAATACGACATTAAGAGTCGCAATCATTTTTAAGACTAGCTACATCCTTATCAGCTAATGGTTTCACTTGTGGGGGCCCCATTAGCATACTTTTGAACAACTAGCCTCTTAGATAATGAAACTGTGTAAGTGTATTGTATTATAAGTATTATAAAGGAGATTTATTTATTAAGTACAAATAACATGAAACCGTAGCTTAATCTCACAATCGGACTTGGTCCAACCAATTTATAATCTAATACCCATCGCGGTCTGAGTGGCGAAATATCAATGTACTGAAAAACATGATAGTACTACTCTGTTTCACCACCGTTATTTCATCAGCATAATATTCTTTGGTGTAGTTTTTACCCTGTTGGGATTTTTCCACCTTAAGTGTTTCATATTTTACTATATTTTCATATTTAGTTGTGATATTACTTCAATCCGGTGTCATTTTTCAAAACACCTGATCCCGAGATTGATGAATCTAATGTACATCATCATTTCATAGCCTATACCTAAAGGATAAAGTGTTTTGTGTTCTTATTCATAAACCCGGATTACATATATAGTGCATAATACCTAATAACTAACACTCGGGTCATAGCCCATACAAATACAATTGGGCTATGATAAGTATACGGCTAACACTCCCCCGCAGTTTGAATAGGAGAACACCGGACACTCAAACTGGTACGAAACTCCTCAAATAAAGTTAAAGGTAAACCTTTGGTAAAAATATCTGCATATTGATAACATGATGGGACATGAAGAACTCCAACTTTACCAGCAGCAACCAAATCCCGTACAAAATGAATATCAATCTCTATATGCTTCGTACATTGATGCTGAACCAGATTAGAAGAAAATAGACAGCACTGACATGGTCACAATAGACAAGCGTAGCAAAAGACAATGGAGTATGCAGCTCACGTAGTAAATTCCATAACCAACATGTCTCAACAACCACATTAGCAACACCGCGATACTCGGCCTCAGCACTAGAACGAGAAAGCATTGGTTGACACTTTGAGGACCACGAGAGCAAGTTGTTGATAAGAAAAACACAATAACTAGAAGTAGAGCGCCGAGTAGTTGGGCAACCCGCCTAATCTGCATCCGAGTAAGCAACCAAGGATGTAGTAGAAGATGAAAACAAATGTAACCCGTAGTCCAAAGTACCCCGAACATACCTCAAAATCCTCTTAAGAGATGAGAAATAAGGTTCGCAAAGATCATGCATAAAACGACAAACCTGCTGCACTGCATAAGAGATATCAGGCCTAGTAAAAGTAAGATACTGTAGAGAACCAGCAAGACTCCGATATAACTTAGGATCAGAAACCGGATCACCATCATCACCTAATTTAGACTCAGTATCAACAGGAGTCCGAAAAGGGTTACAACCAACCATATGTGCACGCTCCAAAATCTCCATAGTTGTCGCTGGTAATCACAATACCAACGATCGACTTTAAATTTTAAACAAAAAAGAAGAATACCTATCGACTGGTGATAGAACACCAACAATCGACTTATAATCTGATGGAAAATAGCAGCGGAAAAGAAAACGTGTTTGCTCCTGATACCATGAAGGATAAAGTGTTTTGTTTTCTTATTCATAAATCCGGATTACATATATAGTGCATAATACCTAATAACTAACACTCGGGCCTTAGCCTATACAAATACAATTTGGCTATAGCTAACAATACTGATGAGATCAAATAAGTATATTTTATTAGCATCATTTATCCTATTTAATTGACTTGTTTTATATTATTTTGTATGAGAATTGGTGCCTTTATGTTTACTTTAGTGATTCTCAGGTAAAAACAAGCAATAGGAGAAAGTTAATGATATTGGATGAATTATGGAGCTAAATGATCAAGATTTAAAAAGTCTACTGAAATTCAAGAGATGCGCCGTATCTCTTTCAACAGATACGTCGCAACATCATACTTAGATGAATTCGAAGACCATTGCCTAACTTTGAAAAATGCGCCGCATCCAATTACAATATGCGCCGCATATGAAACTTTTGTCAACGAAGAATAATCAAATTGATCTACTCCAAAATACGCCGCATCTCATTTACAACATGCGGCGTATCAGCTAAAGACTTCACCAGAAACTATACAAGATGTTAAAGAACATGTACCGCATTGAGAAAGAAGTTACGCCGCATCTAAAGGCGGTGTACAAATATTCCAGAATTTAATAATCTTGGACCCCACACGAAGTTAAGTAGATGCGCCGCATCTATCATCAACATGCGCCGCATCGACCACTCAGACAGAACCTATAAATACCCTAAGACAGATACGAGTTTGTGTATAGAAAAACCCTAAGGAGACGAATTCAGTCAAAGAAGCATCACAAGATACGCCTCAAACGAAGATCTTAGAGCCGTAAGAAAGTCCTGCATGTGTATAATTCATTAAGTATTTTTGTTTATTATATTAGTAAGCTTTAATCCATCAGGATTGATGGGCTTGTGGCCACCATACTGCTCCCCTTAAAATTGCTTTCCCATCGGTTAAAGTTTATATGATTGATGTTTTTGGTGAATTATATTTGTGCTTTGATAACCTATGTGTTTAGTTGAGTCTTCTGGGCTACCATACCTGTTCCTCGCCTACTTATCTAGTGTTTAGAAGGTAAGATAAACATAAGTAATCATTAAGGGTTTACTCGCTGATATATAGGATCCAGCGGGACAGATTAGATTACGATACTCATCATATAAAACTAGCAATATAACAAGTGACAAGCTACTTAATTATAAGGACAGATCTTCTTACGTGTTTCTATTATCTATCTGTGTATGTGATTACTATTCGTTGATTCGTTCTCATTAGTTTTACTTTTTATTATTTTCTAAATCCGTGCCAGCCTCTCAGGCTACCCTTTTTTTATTAGATTAGGATTGTAAAACTAACTTAGATATGAAAATACTGATTAAATCAACTAGATATTACTTACCATTCTTAGTGTTCGACACTCTACTTACCACTATATGCATATTGATTGGGTACACTGCTCATTAAGTGTGTGTGTTAGTAATAAGTCGGCTAAATATAAATGTAAAACTTGAAAAGGCTTAAACACCCTATGCTACACTGACATATCGGACGCATCAAGTTTTTGGCGCCGCTGCCGGGGAATGAATTGTTAATATCTGTTTATTTGATTAGTAATTTAATTAGATTCTAAACACTAACTTTATTGTATATTAGTTTAGATTGCATTCATTGTATATTTTGCATATTTTATTTTCCTTGTTTTTTTGTTTGTTTGTTTGTTTGTTTTTATTTTCTGTAATTTTTATTTTTATTTTTATTTTTATGTATTACTGCTCGCTGCTGTATTTTGCTAATCTAAACGATGTGATGCATCTGATTTTATCAGATATGGCGCATTGCGTTTTTTATTTTTTATATACAACGTAAACTTAAAATTCGAAGTACGGCGCATCTATCCCGAGATACGACGCATTCTGTTTTTAGTCAGAAAATTTTCAAAACTCTAACGAGATACGACGCATCTGTTTCGATAGTTGCGGTGCATCTATTTATTTATTAAAAACAATTTTTCAAATTTATTAAACTGAGATACGTTGCATCTATTTTTGTAGATACGACGCATCGTTTTTCTGAATAAAAGTCTGGTTTAATTTTTAACGTAATAAGATACGGCGCATCCTACTTAAGGGATACGACACATCATCTGCAGAATTCAGCAACTTTTATTTATCCCGAATGGAGAAAATTCAAATCAATCTTCCTGTATATTAGAAATTTTTTACTGCAAAGCCTATCTGTTTTGTGCTTCAGGAATCATGATTGATATTTCCCCAAGCTGGTTCGGAGGACCAAGGATCAAACTTAAAATCGATGAGATTGTATGTAAGTTCGCCCACGCATGTGATAAGGAGCATCATGAGGTGGAAACTTTCATCAATGAACTGTTGCTGAAAGAACAAAACTATATGATTAGAGAATTGACAATTGAAGTGCACCAATTGTCGAAGGTGATTAAGGGAGTTTTGTTCCAAAGGCACGACCTGAATGAAACAACTACTAGAGGCGGATTAGTGTCAAAGATGTTCCAATTAGTGAACATAATGTTTGGTTACTTGACAATGGAATTAAGAAAGAGATGGAGATGGAAGATCTCGATGATACAAAATAGAAGCTGAACGTGAGTCTAACTTGAAGACTCTGGAATAAAGAAAAGTGCTTACCAGGAGACAACCCAGATTTATTTCTACTGTTTTTGCTGTCGTGTCTGTCAGACCTGTAGCAGATGCGGCGCATCTCCATCAATAGATGCGGCGTATCTACTGCACAGGTCATATCTGTCTTTATTTTTCTACATTTTAATTTCTGAACTATGAACTTTCTGTCAGTTTATTTAATACGGCCCGTCCCTGGTTAAGGATGCAACGTATCTAATCTTTCTGACCCGTACCAATTCCATGCTCGATACGGTGCATTTTTCTCAATAAGATGCGGCGCATCGACTGACCTGATGATTTACAGTTTTATTTATTTTATTTTTATTTTCTAACCACTAATGAATTTCGTACAAGTTTCGGCCTTCTTAAACTCATGTGTATAATTGGTGGTATTTATAGTTATTGCTCGTATATGCATAATAGAGGATCAAACCGAGCAAATCTCAGAGGAGTTTTCGTTCTAATTCTTTTTAATTTCCTTTGTTTTTAACTTTAATAAACAAAAAGTGGGGGGGGGGGGGGGATGAAGAATTATAACTTTTACTTAACTCTTACTTGTCCTTATTTTTCAAGAATATGCTTTAATTTGCGCTTAATTTATCAAAATTAAATTCTTTTTTAGCATGTTTTTGTTTAATCTAAGTTGCATAGCTGCACACAAGACTTTATTTTTAAAATTGTGATTTCAAAATTCACAAATCTATGAGTGTGCCGGTGACTTGTAAACTTTAGAACTTGACTTGTATACTATTCGAGACAACCATAATAAGTATAATTGGAGTGACTTGTCTAAATTTGTAAAATTCTAGGATTACACCAAAAAGCCTTTATATGTTTTGTGATATTAACTAACTACACTGGTTAGTTAATCCCCGTATAAACCCTTGTTTACTCTCACTTTTAGAGTAAGATACCCCTAGTAAAACACGTAGAGCCATTCCTTTAGGACTTTTACACCTTGTTACTATGTTTCGTTACACCTTAGCCTACCCTGTAGATTTAAGTCCGTGGTTAGTTGCTTTGGCAAAGTGTGTTTCCTTGCGTTACATGTGTTCGTGTGCGTAAATTCGTTATCTTTGGTTAGGTCGGAAAATTGCACAATGCAATGGAGTGAAAGTACATATTGTATATTTTTAGTCAGTTTTTCGTTTGTTTACTACTTTCACTATTACATTATGTCTGAAAGTCTGAAAACTAAGGAAAAATTATCCAGATTTATTGTGATGGAATTGTGGAGAAATTTTACACCTTTAGTTATAAAAAAATCGAAAAAATAAGAAAAGAAAAAGAAAGAAGAAGTTGGTAGTTTATTTAAACCAATGATGTAAAGTTTTGTATTAAGTGGTTGATATCACCACTATTGTTGTATTATATTTATGGATTGAAAGGGAGTTGAACGTTATGGGAATGCCAACTAAGGATTGTTTATTCTTTGTCTAAGATCTTATTGACTATAATTCGTGTCTACCTAAAGCGTGAGTTACAAAAGAGTCAAAGCGTGAGTTATTCGATGATATGAGTCTTATTCATGGGATGGTAGGGAAGTATTATAACCACACTTAGGACTTTAATCTATTTGTTTATTGTTTTGTATTTTTATTTTACACCAATTTATATCCTAAATGTTATCCATACCCAACCGTATTATTATATTCGTTGTTAGCTTTCGAGCATCCGGATATGATAAAGGCCAAGTTAGAATATTACATATGTGAATAAGTTAGTGACCATCCGAGTATTAGATTAATTAGCTAACGTGCCAGCGATCTGGTGTGTGAATTGGTGACCATCCGAGTTTAAGATTGATTAAATGATGCGCCAACAATCTGGTGTGCAACTTGGTGACCATCCGTTATGAAAGTAACGCGCAAGCGATCCAATGAACACATTAGTGACCATCCATCATTTAAAAGATCAAGGATTCGCGCCAGCGATCCATGAAACATACTAGTGACCATCTGTTAATTAAAGCGTCGAGGCCTCACCCCAGCGATCTACTAAGTTTATGCAGGAGATGTTCAAGCAAAGCTAGGTTTAACCCATGAACCATAAACCCTTTTTACCGCTTTAGACTTTTTACTCCTTAGCTTTAGTGAGGGAGATGTGGATCATTGTCAAGCATATGATAGAATATTCGTCACGTTCGGACAGTTAAACGATTACATTTGCTTTTATTAATAATATATTTTGTTTCTAATTGGTTAAGTGTTTGGCCGTGCAATTATGATAAAACTGTCACACCCACAAAATCGGGTCTAGCGGAAGCATACATGTAGCTGGGATGTAACTAAATTGGTATTACAACACAAGTTCAAAAATGGTTTTCACTTGAATCATTTAGAATAAAATAGTTTAATCAAAATGTTGAATTTACATTGTTAAAAATAGTGTGGAAGTAAGCCCTTAAATAGTTTAAAACGGTCCCCAAATGAATATCAGAGTCTTCTATAACCATGCCATGCCCTGCCAAAACCTCCAGTAGCGTGCCATAACTTAATACCTGAAAATACATGCTAAAGTGTCAACACGAGGTTGGTGAGTTCATAGAGTCTAGTGAAAAAGAATGTAATGCATATGAATGAAGATTTCCCAGCAAAGGCATCGTAAATCCACTCAGTTACAAGTCCCGCCATAAGAGACTTGTAACCTGTGTGTTTACAACCCACTGCCAAATATGATTTAGTTTACGTGAATAAAAGAAATACTTGTATCTAAATTCAAAGAAAAATATAGCAATACCGCTATAAAACAATTCTTGACAATGAGGCCATATAAAGAAATCAGACAATGTCGCTATATAGATAAATCAGTCAATCGGAGAAACCGTAATATTACGTTTGACATCACAGCCAAGTGGGGAAACCACAATATTACGTTTGACATCACAGCCAAGTGGGGAAACCACAATACTACATTTGACATATATGAACAATTGGTGACCATGAGGTCATATAAACAAGGATGACAAATCCCATGAAATGCAGGTAATCAAACATACCAATGAAATACAGGTAATCAAACATACCAATGAAATACAGGTAATCAACCATGTAAAGCGAGTAATGCGTTTAAGTAAAACGAGCATGTATTCTCCCCCAAAGAGTTTACCAAAACAATTGAAAAAGTAGGGGCTATGACTCACCTGGAGCGATAGCTACGATGACAAAAGTGGATACACTGAAAATGAGGCACGATCTCTAACCGCAACCTAATATGAATGATATGGTCTAATGTAAGAAATGAAATGATGTTACACATGCAAATACGTATGTTATCGATACCACTCGTGAAACTTGAAAATAACGTTTATCGTCGAAAAATACATTTTAGACGTCTCATTAAGTTAATAACCACTTTTTATGTAATTAGGTTGAAACGGTACTCCACGATCCTCGTTTGGTGTTTTATCGGTAAATATAGTATTTTCGTCGTAAAATAACGCTTTTCATTACTTGAAAATATGACCAAAATGGCCTCGCAAAACTAGTCGCAAAATATTGTACGTTAAGTGTTAATGGTCAAGCTCGGCGTTTTTAAAAACCTTGTAACATTATCTAGGTGTTGTCTCATTTAACTTTTGATCGTACGCGCCTCGACGGTTAAGAAATATCGCTTCCAATGTCGTTAGTTGAAAATATAATGTTCAACACTTAGAAAGTTCTATTATAGTAAAAGCTGTCAAAATAAATAGAGTTTCGTCGGGTTTGAAACGTGTATATCTTGGTCGTTATAAGCTTGTTTTCTACGTTATTTATATCCCCGGAATCGTATTAATATATACTAATATATTTTCAGTAGTTCGGCTCCTATAGATTACGTCTAACGCCTCTTTTTGTCCGTCGAAATTCGTCCAACAGCAAGTACATTTTCAGAAAATAGTTTTCGTCGTTAAACTTGCAAAAATCATATCTCCTTCGTTATAAACTCGTTTTAATCCGTTCTTTCGCCCATAGCTTCATTTTTGAAAGTATTTTCTAAATATTTAAGCCAAAATATCCCCTGATTTACTTTGTTTTCCAAATTTCGTGATTAAGGACAGAACCTTTTCTATTGTTGTTAAAACTCATTTTTCTAGTTCAAGACTTGTTCAAAACTTAATCAAACCACTTTAATTCAACTCCACAAGTACTCTAATCCTACCATACACATTCTTAGGGTGTCATGGGTTCCTAGTCTTCAAAAAGTGTTCTTGAAAATACATAAGTAAGTTGCATTACCAACTAGTATATCTTGAAAATATATAAACATATAAAGTAAATGGAAGTATGAAAAGATCAAAAAGTGTTCTTGAAGCTTACTTGAATATTTGAGGTGATTTGAAGATGATTATGTTAAACCTAGGATTTTTACCACAAAACCCTAACTAGGAATGTAAATGGAGCTTGATTATGTCTTAAACTTCAAAAATCTATGGTTTCCCCTTGTTTTTCTTCATTTGGCCGTGGGTATGAGCAAGAGAGAAGAGAGATATGTTTTTGTTTTGTTTTGTGGTGAAATTAGAAGTAAAGTGATAGTATTCTTGTATTACAAGACTTTAACAAATATCTAGAGACAAATAGACATAAAAATTAAAGAGAGTGAGGGAGGGATGATGGGGGGTGGCGTGGGTTTTTGACAAGAATTCAAGAGTTGGTGATTTAGTTTGAAATTTGTATGATCTTGATTGATTTAAGGTATATATTTAGTGTTTTAAATGATACCGGGTACCGAGTTTGCTAGAAATAAAGTTTAACGGTACCAAATAAAATGTGACAACGTTGTAAAAATTATAAAATTACATTCCTGATGAGAATCGGGTGTTAAAATAATTGTCATGTTGAAATATCGTAATCTGACGAAATTATTAACGTATATCATAAAATATAGCAAATTGTTTCAAAACACCGGGTAAATTTATAATATAAATTTTATATTATTATAATGAGTATGAAAATATATTAGGATCGTAGTCGGGAGTGTCGGGTATATGTTAGTAGTAAAAATTGAGTGGTAACGTTAATTACAAATTAATCATACGTAAATTGAAATAATGCATATCCGTGCATGGTCTAAAGTGCTGATGACGTTACTGATGATATATAGACTACTCCAGTCTATATGACGTATCCCTACTGATGATGCATAAATTCGCAGCCAAACCTAACTGGTTATGCGAATTTGAATAGGCGTAAACTAGATTTACGAAATGATGAACGGCAATCGTGAATAGTGATTTCCTTCCGGGAATGAATAGTGTCATATGAATAGTAAAATTTTCGAACGCTTCTCGGAATCTCAAACTAACTCCGAAAACGATGAATAGTAAAATGATGAATAGTGATCAGTGAATAGTAAATAATTCATAGTAACAGATGAATAGTAACTTCCGAGATGAATAATGAAATTTCGACATTTGAAAAAGGACCTGAAATTACGAGTTGTGACATTCTTCCCCTCTAAAAGGAACTTCGTCCTGAAGTTCAGTTTGTGTTGGTCTCTGAAGTTGTATTGGTGAAAAGATGATAATATTCGAGAATTCCAGCGAACTTTCACGATAGGAATTCGACTTCGCTTCAACTGTTCGTCCTCATGGTCCATGATTTCTACTGGTTCCCCTACAAGGTTTAGGTTTGTTATTGGGTTGGATTCCTTCCAATGGAATCATGAGTGACTAACCTGAAAGTCATTCCTCGAGATTTAGAAAACGTGAAACATGTTTTTGTAACCTTCTGTTTGCTAACAAGGCTCAAGTCTAACGGCTACTAGGCCTACTCGGTCTGAAATATTAAATAGTCCAGTGTATATCGAGTTTAACTTTCTGAATTTTTCTGAATGGTATCATACCTTTCCTAGGCAGAACTTTCAACATAACCCTGCCACCAACTTGAAATTCTAATGGTTTACAACTTATCGAACTTGTAACTGATTCTTGATTTGTAGGAAATTCCTCGTTATTTCATGAATGCTTACGGGACTAGTGAGTTGGGCTTTTCCAAATTTGACTCCGTTAATGGATGTTGGCACTTCGACCATAGAGTGCCTCAATTGGTGTAGTCTCTATGCTCGTGCGGTAACTATGGTTGTAAATGAATCTGATTTATGGCAAATGATTAGTCTAACCATTTCTAGAGTCAATCACTCATGCTATGAGCATATCTCCCTATGTCTGAATCGTTCTCTAATCTCTGACCATTGGTCTGCAGATGATAGGTGGTGTAGTTCCAAAGGAATCTTAATGAAATCGCTAGGAGTTTGAGGTGAATTAAATTCCTCTATTAGGAATAATTGAAATGGATATCATGAATCTTATGGAAAAATTTACAAGGTTAAGCCCGTCAAAGGGTGTTGTTGAAAATAATAGATTAGGATAAGGTTGTGATCCTCCACAGGATGTCATGAATTGAGTCTTTCTCCACCAACGATGCTTAGTCTCCATTACTAAGATTTTCCCCAAGCCCTATGTCATCAAATCACAAAATCCTAAATGTATAAGTGATATAATATAGTGATTGATTTTCAAAGTTTGTTTTGATATTCTGTGTTTTGCTCATAAACCTTCCCTGAATAAATGAATTTACAACTTTAAGCAAACGGTTTTCCATGTAACATTTTTCTTGATGTTTCAAAATTTAATAGTTATGCAAGATAGGACAGTTTTCAACATTAGATGGATAGTATGGTTTACCAAAGATCGATGTTCAAAATTTCTTAACATCCAATAGATATGCAAAAGATTAACCAAAAGGAATTTGCTTGTCAAAATAAGTGCCTCAGAAAAGTATTTCTTACAAGATATATGTTTTGTATAGCTGTAGTTTAGAGAAAAATCCATTTAAAAGTGAAAGTATTAAGGGGATAAACAGTCGGGTAGGTATGTCTACACAAATGCATAGGTGTCTAACATGTTTGGATAAAGTCTATTGGTGAGGACATGTTCAATTGAAGGTTCTATAGTATTGGTTAGGAGGTTGGATTTATCTCTATGGTGTTGATTAGTGAGCATTCACATCTAAACGAATCTTATAATTCAGTCAAGCCAATACTTTCCAGATGATAGAATTTGGTTATCAGGCCAGTGATAGTGGTTCGAATAGTTTTGCGATATCTTAGGATTTCTGTTGAGTTTTGAGTGATCTTAATGTACCTAGGGATCCTCCTTATAGATGGTATGGAAAGTCTTTCCTAGGGAGGTCATGGATAATATCCACTTATCAATATAGGAAGTAGTGAGGGATGAGTGACATAGGATTCTATAGAGTGTCACCTAATTCCTTATATAAATAGGGATGGGAAAGGGAATGATAGTGATGGTGAGAAGGGAAAAGACTGTGACAACTGCGACAAAATGATATTGTGATAAAAGAAAATACCGTGATGTAAGTGTATCATGCATAGACGTGAAGATTCATGAGATGAAATGACCAGTTGATGTGCTTCCAATCGGCGGTTCACGAAGTGATGAAAAGTATGAATGTTCTTGAAACGTTTTAGTACGCACACACGAATGAAACATTTGGAAATCGAGTAAAAGATTCAATCCAGACAAAATTGTATTATAACCATTCTCAGTGTTGCAAAATTCATTTCTGAGTCAGACATAGGTGGTCAGCCTATATCTCACTATCCCGGGTTGAATATAGATGACCAGTCTATATTCCACTGAGGTTTCATGAATTTTGAAATACTCAGCTCAGTTATACTAATAACATGTCCTTCACAAATACCAAAACGTTCTGAAAGACAAAAGCAAGTGACCAAACTCGAGGTCAAATGATGAAACTATGCAAGGAAAAACATACCGCGGTGACATATAAGATACGTGAACATGCTTATATGAAAGACAATTATAGTAATCAACTAGAATAAATGAATATAATATACCAGATAATGAGATACAATTCTCATCACCTATGTTAGCAACAAACCACAAGTGAGGCATCATCTTGGCAGGCAGGCACGTGACGGTCATAGGGTTAAGTTTTCGTGAAAGTAGCTATAGTCTAGGTTTTAAAAACACTCAGTTCGCTATAGCCAAAGCTCTGATGCCAATCTGTCACACCCCCAAAATCGGGTCTAGCGGAAGCATACATGTAGCTGGGGTGTAACTCAATTGGTATTACAACACAAGTTCAAAAATGGTTTTCACTTGAATCATTTAGAATAAAATAGTTTAATCAAAATGCTGAATTTACATTGTTAAAATTAGTGCGGAAGTAAGCCTGTTGGGAATTATATTTATTGATTTGATGATACAAAACAAGAAGAATGAAACATGAAGGGCTTGAAGTGACAAGAAGGAATTCTACAAAAGATGGGAAGGACTTGCTTGCAAAAGAAGTTTTATTTATTAGTCCTTCGTAGTATTTTGTAAACCTTAATATCTCTCTATATAAAGAGATCAAGGGTGTAGGATTTTATTATTCAAGTCTTCCACAATGTAGACGTCTAGAAAAGGGGTGTGTGTGTAACCTAGGCGTAGAAGATAAATGCCTAGGGTTTAGTGTTTTAGTTTAGATAACGTGTTCTACTTGATCAAAGTAGAACATGTTAAGTAGTTTAGTTGTTAGAGATGGTGAAGTAAAAACCTTGTTCAATAATAAAGATGTTTTACTTATTCCGCTGTGCATGATTGTTGTCTTTATTATTGTTAACCCTAGATGAGCTATAAACGATCTACACAATGTTTCCTAATTTGGACTCTCAGGGTAGACCTATTGCTGATTCTATCTATCCTGATGATCCAAATATGCCTCCTCTTGAGAATATTTATTATGACACAGATGATGATGCACTTGATGGTCAGTTATTTGGAGCTGCTGCAGACTTTACTAATTTGGAACTCAATATTCCTGTTAGTCCCACAACTACCACAAGAGTACACAAGGATCATCCCAAAGATCAAATTTTAAGTGATCCACAATCATCTATTCAAACTAGGCAGATGACTAAAGCATTGAAAGATCTTCAACATCAAAGTTTCTTTTCCAGATCTCTGCATCAAAGAAATAGTCATAAAGATCTTCAAAATTGCCTGTTTGCATGTTTTCTTTCTCAAATTGAACCCAAAAACACTTACAAAGCCTTACAAGAAGCAAGTTGGGTGGAAGCAATGCAAGATGAGCTTCTACAATTTAAGCTGCAAGAAGTTTGGACTTTGGTTGATCTGCCAAATGGAAAAAGAGTGATTGGCACAAAATGGGTTTTCAGATGCAAAAGGGATGAGAGAGGAATAGTCATAAGGAATAAGGCAAGGTTAGTAGCACAGGGATATACACAACAAGAAGGACTTGATTATAATGAGGTATTTGCTCCAGTGGCAAGAATAGAAGCAATTAGAATATTCTTGGCTTATGCTTCATACAAAGATTTTGTAGTGTATCAAATGGATGTGAAAAGTGCTTTCCTATATGGGACCATTACAGAAGAAGTTTATGTGTCTCAACCACCAGGCTTTGAAGACCCTGATCATCCTGACAAAGTTTACAAGGTAAATAGAGCAATGTATGGCTTACATCAAGCTCCTAGAGCTTGGTATGACACTTTGTCAACATACTTGCTAGAATCTGGGTTTAGCAGAGGAAAGATTGATAAAACTCTGTTTCTCAAAAGACAAAAGGATGATATTTTGCTGGTTCAAATTTATGTTGATGACATCATCTTTGGGTCTACAAACAAAGCTATGTGTGTCAGTTTTGAGAAGCTTATGAAGGACAAGTTTGATATGAGTTCAATGGGAGAACTCACCTTCTTCTTAGGTCTGCAAGTTACACATAAATAAAATGGTATATTTATCAGTCAGGATAAGTATGTCAATGATATTTTGAAGAAGTTTGGATTTGAAGATGCTAAACCTGCCAAGACTACCATGGAAACCAATAAACCGTTGCTGAAGGATGAATATGGAAAGGAAGTGGATATACACTTGTACAGGTCTATGATTGGCTCATTGATGTATCTTACAGCATCAAGGCCTGATATCATGTTTGCTGTGTGTGCCTGTGCAAGATTTCAAGTGTGTCCCAAAGAATCACATCTCAATGCAGTGAAGAGAATTTTTAGATATCTGAGGCATCAACCAAAATTGGGCCTTTGGTATCCTAAGGATTCACCATTTGATTTGGTCTCCTATTCAGATAGTGACTATGCTGGAGCTTCTTTGGATAGAAAGTCTACAACAGGGGGTTGTCAATTTCTAGGAAGCAGATTGGTGTCATGGCAATGCAAGAAGCAAATAGTGGTAGCAAATTCTACAACTGAAGCTGAGTATGTGGCTGCTTCAAGTTGTTGTGGACAAGTTCTATGGATGCAGAATCAATTATTGGATTATGGGTACAATTTCATGAATACCAAAATTCATATTGATAACAACAACACACTTTGCATAATTAAAAATCCTATTTTTCATTCTAAAACAAAACATATTGAGATAAGACATCATTTTATCAGGGATTGCTATGAAAAGAAGTTGATCCAAATTGTTAAAGTTCATAATGATAACAATGTTGCTGATCTTCTCACTAAACACTTTGATGTAGGGAGGTTTCAGTTTTTAATTGCAAACATTGGTATGATAAATCTTTGAAAACCTTATCTCTTTGTTTTTGTACAAGTGTGTAAAGGAATTGTGCTGCTTGTTACTCTGCTGCTTATCTTAAAGCATATGTTTGTGATGAAATGTACTATGCTGCTATTTCTAACTCTACTGCTAGTACATATGTTTGTTTGCTTTGTGGTGTTTGGTCTAATATTGTGCAGGAATAAGTCTACATGATGATTTGCAATAACAATATTAAGACAACAAAAGAAGCACATTTATCATTCATTAAGTTCAGAAGTTTATACAACAAAAGAGAAATTACAAAGACTACTTCTGAAACCACAAAAGAGTGCAATAATCTAAGATGAAATTAAAGACTACTAGCACTACTTCCTAGGGCATGGAAGTCCAAGAACAATTTTTCTTTCTTTAGGGAGAGGAGAGTTTGTCTTTCTTGTCTTCTTTGTCTTGGTGGACTTCTTTGGTCGTGGCCTTGATGACTGAGGCCTCTCAGGAGTGGAAGGTGGTTCATTTGGAGGCTCATCCTCATCTGATGATGTGTAGATGAAAGGGGAAACAAGCTCCCTTGGGGATGGTTGCCTGATAGGGATCCAAGCTGTGTCTTCTGATGATTCTGAAGACGATGGAGATTTTGGGGACATCACAGCTTTACCCCTGGATGTGCTTGGGGTTTGATTTAAATGCAGAAGATCTTTGAACATAGGGAGATCATGCTTTCTCTTTTTGGCTTGCTCTTTGGTTCTGCAACCATCATGAGGAGGACGAAAGGGTGGCACAAATGTTTCAAAGGGGGATTCATCTTCAGATGATGAATCAGAAGAGATATTGATGATTTCGGGTGTTGATTTCATGATTATTTGATTTGATTTGGGTTAATTGAAGTTTTGATTTGGTTGATTGGCATTTTGATTGCGATTAGGGTTTGATTGTGATAAATTAGGGAAAAGATTTAGTCCGTTTTTATAGGGATTACGGCATATCATCACATTAATTGCTGAGGATACTTGACTTTTTGACCAAGTTTATTTCGTCAACTCTGCTGCTGGAATATTTCACTCTGCTGCTAGTTATATAACTCTGCTGCTAGTGTTATTGTGCTGCTACGGTTGAAAGTGTGAGGGTGGGATGTGTAACTTCTTCAATCAGTTTAAAACCTAATTGATCTTCCTAATTAGTTTTCTCATGTTTCAAATTGAAGCTATCACAAACCCTAACACTTCATCTCTCTCAAAGTCAAAAATTCCCAATTTCCCTAAACCCTAACTCATGGAGTGCGTTCGTACCTGGGCAAAGCAACACAACAGTGTGGTCGTTCTTGATGCATAATCCATTAATGAAGAATTCACAGACATGGTAAAATTTTTGAATGCTACTTCTCTTAGGTATGCACTCACTGTGAATCCAACTATATTTGCTTCCCACATCAAACAGTTTTGGCTTACTGCTAAAATCAAAACTAATAATGGGGAAAAATATGTTAGTGCCTTAGTAGATGGGCAAAAGGTTCGTGTAACTGAATCATTAATAAGAGAAACTCTTCTCTTAAATGATGAAACAGAGACCACTTGTCTTGCCAATTCTGCTATTTTTACTGGGTTAAAAGATTTGGGATATGAGGGGAATCATACAAATTTAAAATTTCAAAAATCTCTCCTCTGTCCTCAATACAAGTTTTTGATACATCTTCTTCTTCATTGTTTGAGTCCTAAAACTTCTGGATGGCATGATTTTAGTACTACTATTGCTTCTGCAATGGTATGCTTAAGCACAGGTCAACCATTCAATTTTTCAAGAATGATTTTGGAAGGGATGTTTCAAAGTATCAAAGAGTCTGGTTCTTATTTGATTTATCCAAGGTTTATACAACTCTTTGTTCAAAAACAACTTACAAAGTTTAGAGGCCATATTGCTACTTATGATGCTCCAAAATTGGTTTCTAAAACTTTTACTTTATTGGTTAAACATGGAAAAGGTTTTTCAGGCACACATACAAATCTTACACCTCAAATGGTGCAACTTGTGCAAAACAATCAGGGTGAAGGATCAGGAAATCCCACTGACTCCCATCACACACCCAATTTTAGTGCATCTGCTACACAACCTAAAATACTCTATACCCGTAGGAACACCAAAAAGAACACTGATCTTCCTCAGGATAGTGTTAGTATGGCTGTACCAGATGAGGCTGTCCTAGGTGATGAAGAGGACAAGTTGGCAAGGGCTGTCACTACTGCTTCTAGCTTAGCAGCAGAGCAGGTGATGAGGCGAAAAATGATCTGTTTTTAGGGGGTCATTTAAGCCCGAATTCGAATTTATTTGATCAAATATTGGCCTAAATCGTTCCTTTTGTGATTTTAGGTACTTTGGGAGTGAAATCTGGAAAAGGAAGCAATTCGGACGTTTTTGGAGCATAAAAGTGAAGAAAACGCCAAAGTCTTAATTTTCCATGCTGGGAACAGTAGGTGACGGCGTCAAGAGTAACTCCCTGACGGCGTCAAGAGCAAAATTCCATGACGGTCCAGAAGAGATTTGACGGCGTCATGAAGGTAGGGCGTCAAGAGTAAAAGTCATGACGGCCTGGAAATGATTAATACTTGACGGCGTCAAATGTAGATCAAGGCAGTCCGTGATTAGTTTTGGCGGCGAGGTGACGGCGTCACCTAATTGGTCTTGACGCCGTCAGACCCCTTTTCCTATATATAGTTTTCTAATTTTTCACATTAAAGAGAGAAGTTTTGGGAGAAACCCTAAGTACGATTTTGGTGCAACTTTACAGGTTTTTCAAGGGTTCCAACCCCTTGATACCTTGCATGTGTAATCAAGATAAGTGTTCTTCTAATTCAATCAATATGTCTATGTGTTGGTTGTCTATATCTTGTTCTTGTCTTAATTCCATCATGCTAGGCTAGATCTATCTTGTGTTTGCTTAGATCTAATGAAACCTAGATGTTAATTATGTGTTGATTACTTGTTTATTCTTGTTTTGGATGAATGATTTATATGTTAGGCTTAAGAAAACTGGCAGATCTCCAATTGGTAACATGCTTGAACGTCTTAAGAAACATGAACCGACGCGCACTAGGTCTTTATTGGTTGTATTTAATGCATGAGCCACTGTTTACAATCCCTATAGTTGTGCTGGGCATGGTGTAGGAGGAGATAAGAGCTCATAGAATTGGGGAGTTAAGTGTGCCACCCCATGAATGGTATTAAGGAATACGATCCGTCATCCATGCAATTATAACAAGTAATTAACGTGTAAAAGATGTCTAGGGAGTAGTGAAATCTAAGTAAACACATTTTCTCCAATTACTGCTCACAACTTTAGTATAAATTAGTTTATTTCATTTTTAGTATTTTATTTTGATTGCATCTTAGTATTGGGTTAGTTGATTAGCAACTAATTCCGCCCAAATCCTTCAAACCCGAGATTTTAAATTGCTTTCTAAAAAAATATAAAAATACAAAAATAATCTTCCTTCACCTTTAGAACTAGTATTTAGGTTTTCTAATCCTAGCGACACTATTCCTAAGCTGAACGATCAATCCCCCGGAACTTGTCACTATACTATACTACAACGATCAGGTACACTGCCTGGTGGGGGTTGTAAGCTTCTCGAGATCCCTCGAGAGGTAAAGCCTGTTGCGATTCCCACGCATCAGCAGGATAGTGATAACATCATTAAGACCTAAACCAAGGCAACATCTAGAGATGATGATTCTTCTGAATCAAATCCTCAGGATGGTAACCCTAGCCAAATGGCAAATACAGGGGGCTCAGATGATCAAACTAGGTTTGATACCGAGTTTATGTCCCAAGATTCACCTCTCGGACAAGGTTACACAAGTCGAAGTGATGAGGACAGACCAGTGACCAATGAATTGACGGAAAATCTTGTACATGATGACAATGTCCATGATTCACCTCTCGGACCAGGTAACACAGGTCGAAGTGATGAGACTATTATGAAACTCATTCAGGAATTGACGGTTACTTGTACCAACTTGGGGTTGAAATGTACTACATTGGAGGACAAAGTTCTTACTCTTTCATCTGTTGATGCTGATCAGGACAAGACTATCATCAAATTGCAAAAATAGATTAAGAACTTTCAGAAATCAAAATCTTCAACCTCTTTGAAAAGATTGAAGAAAGTGGGCACTTCTCAGATTGTTAGTTCTCCTGATGTCTCTACTCACTTGGAAGATGATGCTTCCAAACAGGGGAGGAATGAAGAGGCAATGGGTTCAGGGGAGGCAAATTTGGAAAAGGCTGATAGTGCTCTGGGTTTGAATGATAGAATGGTTTCAGGGGAGGCTCCAGTGATTGGTGATATGGATGTTGAAGGTCCTCAGGATGCTGAAGAGTTTGTGGTTGCTGATCAATCAGGGAATGAGGTTGTTATGGAAGAGGTGCTTGCTACACAAGAGAAGGTGGTAGACCAACTTACAACTTTGGAGACTGAGAAATTAGTGAAGGCAACAGGGTTGATGGGTGAAACATTGATGAAGTTGGGAGATTTGGTGAAAGACAAAAGTCTTGACTCTGCTGCTCAAGATTCTGCTGCTCAAGAATCTACTGCTAAGGAAATTACTAACTCTGCTGCTAGTGGATCTGCTGATGCACAAGACTCTGCTGCTGGGTCTGGTGACAATGCTGCTGCTGAAGCCATGGTATTGTTGAGCAAGAAAACTACACCAGTATCAACTCCTTCGCTACCACAACAAACTACAACAACAATCAAATCATCAGCACCTAGAAAACCTGAAAAAGGGATTGTTATTAAAGAACCTGCTGCTCAACAAAAGAAAGTTATTTCTTCATCTTCTACTGATAAAGGCAAGGGCAAGCAAGTTGAAAAACCAAGGATAATGTATAAGGGGATTGATTTCACTGATGTACCTTTTGATTCTTGGCCTAAGGCATTACAAGTTGAACATGATACAGCTGCTGCACTTAGAGAACAAGAGTTGATTAATATGGAAGAACAACAGTTAGCTGAGAAAGAGGCTGAAGGATTAAAGAGGTATGATGATTAGATAAATGAGAAGATCAGAATAGTTGCTGATATTGAACTCAATAAGCTGATCAAGATTGAAGAAAATGAAGTTCCAACTTTTAATGTGCAATATTGGTACATTGAGTTTATTACTAAGAAAAGAAATGAAAATGCTACTGCTAGAAGAAAGATAAAGATATTTAAAGGACCAACTGTAAAATAACAAAGAAAAGAATATGAAAGGTATCTAAAGAATATGGCTGGATGGACATTGGTACAGTTGAAACCTTATTCTGATAAATAAGTTTTTGACTTGTATCAACAAGCTAAGAGGAGAACAGATACTTTTTATGCTATGGGATGTGCTAAGGATTTGGAACAAATTGCTCAGATGAACAAGAAGTTGGCACCTGAAAAAGTAGCTGAAACAGAGTATATTCAAGAAGCTGATGTTGTTAAACAGCTTGATATTGATGCAGCAAAGACTATTTCTTATGTGCAAGGTGATAAAAGAATAGGTGTTATTCATAAGTCATCTGCAAAGAAGAAGAGAAAGATTGGGGAAGGAAGCAGTTCTATGCCTGAAGGTGATGAGTTTAAACATGATCTTGATCATATTCCTCCTGAGCATCTAAAAGAACAATTGAAGGTTTACACTATGGTTGGCAAGATGGAAGATCCTGAAGTGGTTGATGCTAAACCAATTGGTGTCAAATATCCTATTATCAAAGTAACTACAGGATATGATACTAATATTGGAGCATTTCATGATGTCCAGAGATCTGATGGTAAGACTCACAGGTTTCTTAGATTTCAACAGATGCTACATTACTTTGATAGAGAGGATGTTGAAGACTTGTGGAAGTTATACAAGGCAAAGTTTGGAGCCAAGAAGTTTGATGGTGAAAAGTATGAGATAGATAAAATTGATCACATCATAACTTCTTCTGATAATGTTATGTGGAGAGCTCTTAAACTTATGTTTGAACCTTCAATGGATGATTCTGAATGGACAGAGATAGTAGATTACAAAGTAAGAAGATGGAGACTTTTTCAAGATTCTGGAGTTCATGTGTTGGATATTGGACCAATTACTTTGTATATGCTAGCTGAAATGGATTACCCAGTGGTGAGATACTGGAATATTATCAATCAGATGGTTAATGGTGATAAATCACTTAAGTTGCAGAAAGACTATGATTCTGATGATCAAGCATTCAATTTGCTGTCAAAGTATAAGAAGATATTTGATCAATTGGATTCTCAAGGTTTGAAGTGTTTGGAAGCATCCTCCAAGTGATTAATTGTGCTTAGAAGAAACTTACTTATTTAGAAATAAATAATAAGTTTAGGGGAGGATTGTTTGGTCTGAAACTGCTGCTGAGTGAAACTGCTGCTATAAGTGAAACTGCTGCTAGTGGTAATGATTCTGCTGCTAATGTCAAAGTGCTGCTAAGGTTAAATGCTGCTGACAGAATCTACTGCTGATGGGATAAGTATGTATACGGTTTAGATAAATACAGAATAGATTGTGTAAATATTATATTTATCTAGAATATACTTATCGTGTAGAGAAAGATATTGTAAACCTAGTAGGACTCCTTAGTCTATAAAAGGAGGATCCTAGGGTTAGTTTATGTACGTATTATTATTCACTTCAAGGTTGTAAAACCCTAGCATTGTTGAGTGCTCGTATTAATAATATTGAAGTGTTGAAAGAGAATCATTATTCTTCTTAAGTTAAGTTTTTACATTCCGCATATTAGCTTAAGTGTTTAATCAAGTTAACTTCTATACAAGATCGTTTAAGCTCAACTGGGATCAACAAAGCCCTTAAATAGTTTAAAACGGTCCCCAAATGAATATCAGAGTCTTCTATAACCATGCCATGCCCTGCCAAAACCTCCAGTAGCGTGACATAACTTAATACCTGAAAATACATGCTAAAGTATCAAGACGAGGTTGGTGAGTTCATAGAGTCTTGTGAAAAAGAATGTAATGCATATGAATGAAGATTTCCCAGCAAAGGCATCGTAAATCCACTCAGTTACAAGTCCCGCCATAAGAGACTTGTAACCTGTGTGTTTACGACCCACTGCCAAATATGATTTAGTTTACGTGAATAAAAGAAATACTTTTATCTAAATTCAAAGATAAATATAGCAATACCGCTATAAAACAATTCTTGACAATGAGGCCATATAAAGAAATCAGACAATGTCGCTATATAGATAAATCAGTCAATCGGAGAAACCGTAATATTACGTTTGACATCACAGCCAAGTGGGGAAACCACAATATTACGTTTGACATCACAGCCAAGTGGGGAAACCACAATACTGCATTTGACATATATGAACAATTGGTGACCATGAGGTCATATAAACAAGGATGACAAATCCCATGAAATGCAGGTAATCAAACATACCAATGAAATACAGGTAATCAAACATACCAATGAAATACAGGTAATAAACCATGTAAAGCGAGTAATGCGTTTAAGTAAAACGAGCATGTATTCTCCCCCAAAGTGTTTACCAAAACAATTGAAAAAGTAGGGGCTATGACTCACCTAGAGCGATAGCTACGATGACAAAAGTGGATACACTGAAAATGAGGCACGATCTCTAACCGCAACCTAATATGAATGATATGGTCTAATGTAAGAAATGAAATGATGTTACACATGCAAATACGTATGTTATCGATACCACTCGTGAAACTTGAAAATAACGTTTATCGTCGAAAAATACATTTTAGACGTCTCATTAAATTAATAACCACTTTTCATGTAATTAGGTTGAAACGGTACTCCACGATCCTCGTTTGGTGTTTTATCGGTAAATATAGTATTTTCGTCGTAAAATAACACTTTTCATTACTTGAAAATTTGACCAAAATGGCCTCGCAAAACTAGTCGCAAAATATTGTACGTTAAGTGTTAATGGTCAAGCTCGGCGTTTTTAAAAACCTTGTAACATTATCTAGGTGTTGTCTCATTTAACTTTTGATCGTACGCGCCTCGACGGTTAAGAAATATCGCTTCCAATGTCATTACTTGAAAATATAATGTTCAACACTTAGAAAGTTCTATTATAGTAAAAGCTGTCAAAATAAATAGAGTTTCATCGGGTTTGAAACGTGTATATCTTGGTCGTTATAAGCTTGTTTTCTACGTTATTTATATCCCCACAATCGTATTAATATATACTAATATATTTTCAGTAGTTCGGCTCCTATAGATTACGTTTAACGCCTCTTTTTGTCCGTCGAAATTCGTCCAACAGCAAGTACATTTTCAGAAAATAGTTTTCGTCGTTAAACTTGCAAAAATCATATCTCCTTCGTTATAAACTCGTTTTAATCCGTTCTTTCGCCCATAGCTTCGTTTTTGAAAGTATTTTCTAAATATTTAAGCCAAAATATCCCCTGATTTACTGAGTTTTCCAATTTTCGTGATTAAGGACAGAACCTTTTCTATTGTTGTTAAAACTCATTTTTCTAGTTCAAGACTTGTTCAAAACTTAATCAAACCACTTCAATTCAACTCCACAAGTACTCTAATCCTACCATACACCTTCTTAGGGTGTCATGGGTTCCTAGTCTTCACCAAAAATGGTGGATCTCATGAGATTACAAGTAAAAATCTATAGATCTAGTGTTAAAGATAGTTTATGTGCAAAGTGGTATCTAAACCATAAGTAAGTTGCATTACCAACTAGTATATCTTGAAAATACATAAACATATAAAGTAAATGGAAGTATGAAAAGATCAAAAAGTGTTCTTGAAGCTTACTTGAATATTTGAGGTGATTTGAAGATGATTATGTTAAGAAACATAGGATTTTTACCACAAAACCCTAACTAGAAATGTAAATGGAGCTTGATTATGTCTTAAACTTCAAAAATCTATGGTTTCCCCATGTTTTTCTTCATTTGGCCGTGGGTATGAGCAAGAGAGAAGAGAGATATGTTTTTGTTTTGTGTTGTGGTGAAATAAGAAGTAAAGTGATAGTATTCTTGTATTACAAGACTTTAACAAATATCTAGAGACAAATAGACATAAAAATTAAAGAGAGTGAGGGAGGGATGATGGGGGTGGCGTGGGTTTTTGACAAGAATTCAAGAGTTGGTGATTTAGTTTGAAATTTGTATGATCTTGATTGATTTAAGGTATATATTTAGTGTTTTAAATGATACCGGGTATCGAGTTTGCTAGAAATAAAGTTTAACGGTACCAAATAAAATGTGACAACGTTGTAAAAATTATAAAATTACATTCCTGATGAGAATCTGGTGTTAAAATAATTGTCATGTTGAAATATCGTAATCCGACGAAATTATTAACGTATATCGTAAAATATAGAAAATTGTTTCAAAACACCAGGTAAATTAATAATATAAATTTTATATTATTATAATGAGTATGAAAATATATTAGGATCGTAGTCGGGAGTGTCGGGTATATGTTAGTAGTAAAAATTGAGTGGTAACGTTAATTACAAATTAATCATACGTAAATTGAAATAATGCATATCCGTGCATGGTCTAAAGTGCTGATGACGTTACTGATGATATATAGACTACTCCAGTCTATATGACGTATCCCTACTGATGATGCATAAATTCGCAGCTAAACCTAACTGGTTATGCGAATTTGAATACCCGTAAACTAGATTTACGAAATGATGAACGACAATTGTGAATAGTGATTTTCTTCCGGGAGTGAATAGTGTCATATGAATAGTAAAATTTTCGAATGCTTCTCGGAATCTCAAACTAACTCCGAAAACGATGAATAGTAAAATGATGAATAGTGATCGGTGAATAGTAAATAATGAATAGTAATGGATGAATAGTAACTTCCGAGATGAATAATGAAATTTCGACGTTTGAAAAAGGACCTGAAATTACGAGTTGTGACAAAAACGAATAAGTGCTTAAAGGTTAAAATATCCTATCAAGGATACATTTTCATTATGTTTATTCTAAAGGTTTACTTGAGGACAAGTAAAGTTCAAGTGGGGGGATATTTGATGAGATCAAATAAGTACATTTTATTAGCATCATTATTCCTATTTGGTTGACTTGTTTTATATTATTTTGTATGAGAATTGGTGCCTTTATGTTTACTTTAGTGATTCTCAAGTAAAAACAAGCAATAGATGAAAGTTAATGATACTGGACGAAGTATGGAGCTAAATGATTAAGATTTGAAAAGTCAACTGAAATTCAGAGATGCGCCGTATCTCTCTCAACAGATACGTCGCAACATCATACTTAGATGAATTTGAAGACCATTGTCTGACTTTGAAGAATGCGCCGCATCCAAATACAACATGCGCCGCATATGAAACTTTGGTCAACGAAGAATAATCAACTTGATCCACTCCAAAATACGCCGCATTTCATTTACAACATGCGGCGTATCAGCTAAAGACTTCAGCAGAAACTATCCAAGACGTTAAAGAACATGCGCCGCATTGAGAAAGAAGTTACGCCGCATCTAAAGGCGGTGTACGAATATTCCAGAATTTAATAATCTTGGACCCCACGCGAAGTTAAGTAGATGCGCCGCATCTATCATCAACATGCGCCGCATCGACTCCTAAGACAGAACCTATAAGTACCCCAAGACAGATACGAGTTTTGTGTACAGAAAAACCCTAAGGAGATGAATTCAGTCGAAGAAGCATCACAAGACACGCCTCAAACGAAGATCTTAGATCCGTAAGAAGCTAGGTCCTGCATGTGTATAATTCATTAAGTAGTTTTGTTTATTATATTAGTAAGCTTTAATCCATCAGGATTGATGGGCTTGTGGCCACCATACTGCTCCCCTTAAAAGTGCTTTCCCATCGGTTTAGTTGAGTCTTCTGGGCTACCATAGCTATTCCTCGCCTATTTATCTAGTGTCTAGAAGGTAGGATAAACATAAGTAATCATTAAGGGTTTACTCGCTGATATATAGGATCCAACGAGATAGATTAGATTACGATACTCATCATATAAAACTAGCAATATAACAAGTGACAAGCTACTTAATTATAAGGACAGGTCTTTTTACGTGTTTCTATTATCTATCTGTGTACGTGATTGCTATTCGCTAATTCGTTCTCATTAGTTTTACTTTTTATTATTTACTAAATCCGTGCCAGCCTCTCAGGCTGAAACCCTTTTTTATAAGATTAGGATTGTAAAACTAACTTAGATATGAAAATACTGATTAAATCAACTAGATATTACGTTCCATTCTTAGTGTTCGACACTCTACTTACTACGATATTCATATTGATCGGGTACACTGCTCGTTAAGTGTGTGCGTTAGTAATAAGTCGGCTAAATATAAATGTAAAACTTGAAAAGACTTAAACACCCTATGCTACACTGATATATCACACGCATCAAATACCCTAATATATTTTGTTACTCTTTTAAGCTTTTTAAAGACATTTCTCATTTGACCATAAATCTATACAAAACATAATAACAAAGGTATTTTAACATAGTTTTGATAGATAACAAAACAGAAATCGTCGACAAACATAGAATGCATGTATTTGCTCTTAAATGAATCACTTAATTGGATTTTGATTAGGAAAATACAAGTATATATCTCTTTTATACCATTATGCATGTTTTTTGCATGTACTATTGATTTGGTTTTTAAAAATACGAACAGTAAACTGTCGGTACAAGAGGTGTGGATGTGAAGATTAATTTATTGTAGCATGATTAATACAATTATTTGGATTGTACTTCAACTTCAACAGGATTTTAGATATCGTATTATTCTCGTATTCATTTATTATATTGATTATTCTATATAAAATGACAAAGAAATTAGCATCTCTCTCTATCCATCCTTCTCTGTCTATAACCCACCCATTATAAACAAGGGTTTTTCTAACTTGTGCCCTTTAGGGCACAAGTTAAGCACACAAAAATTACATAAAAGTACTAAGGGACTCACATAAAAGTACAGACAAGTGTACTTTTTTGTGAATTCTGATGTCCTTTTTCGTAGACCTCATGGTACTTTTGGTGTGCTTAATTTGTGTCTTACGACATATAAACAAATATATGTGAGAACAGACTGATTTATTGAGAATTAATGAGAACAATCACAGCAAATTAAAAGTACAAAGTTGTTACATCGACAAAGAGAAAGCATTTTGAAGGTTGTTTTACACGTGCATTCATCATCGATCCCAGCCAGTATATACAAACTAACAGATGAATGGAGGATGTTTAATTTCACTGTGGTGGCTGTTTAGGTAACTTGGAGAGGGCAAGTGTTCGACTAAGATGTACACGGTTTAACTGGAATATTTCAATGACTGTTTTTGAACCATGTTCTGGACTACTTCAAGTCATTTACCTAGGTGGCTATGAACATCAAACTCATTTTTCTTAACGGCAACATTTATCTCACAATAAATAAATACATCACAACGTCATCTCACATGTTTTAACAAGTACTTAAACTCACAACCCGATGCGGAGCTAATGGGGTGGGGGTGGATGTTGAGCCTCCCCCAACCCAACTGGTTTCTTGCATGGTAGGCCAATCTCATTTAGTTTATTTTTCTCTGCCAATGGTCCGTATTTTGATAGTTAAAGAGGTGATATTCCATTAATGATTAATCTAGTCATTTCATTGTCTTAAATATTTTAAGAAACACGTAAGCGTGAATTACTTAGTTGGTAAACAATAAATGAAATATTGATATTGTCCTGTAAATTAGCATACAATTATAATTAAGTTAGTTAATTAAAATTTAATACGGTTTATAATTGGGTTATATTTTTTGTTTGAACGTTTAACAAGTATGACGTCCAATAATAAATGAGTCATTTCAGAATTGAAGTCTAACTTTCTAGCCTTCTATTCTAAGCCAAAAAATTAAAAATGTTAATGAACAACAAAAACAACTAGAAGGTGATAATGGTATGGAAAATCGATTTGGCGAAGCTGATAATATTCTTCCATTTAGAAATTATAGGATCTTGCATCTTTCATATATAATGACCTTCTACGTTGTTCAAAAGCAAAAGTTATAGTTATGTAAATAAAAAAAAACGCCTTCCTTAATTTGAATTCTTGGCTCAGCTCCTGTCACAAACATTAGGTTGAAGAGCTTCTTACACCATAAATCGTCATCTTTAACTCTCAATATTTACACAAATCGTCCTTGTGGTTATCTATTTTGCGTTGACCAGTCATTTGACCGGACGGGCATTAGTTTGGACCATTAACTCGAGGGCTATTTCTTCTTTTCAATCCCAACCTATACAGGGTTAATCTCCACCAAACTCCACTTCACTTCAACTCATAATAGTTCACTTAAATTTCACATGCAATCCTTTATCTTCCATTCATCCTTCTGATAGCTCGAAATCACCATGGTTTGACAAACTAATTTTTGGGATGTTTGTGGGGCACGTTCAGAATTTGATCCAGTACAAAGATACGGTAAGGATCTATTTTTAGGGTTTGTTCTTAAACTTTTTAGGTTTTTTTTTAAAATATTTCATAGCGGTTAAACGGGGTTATGGTGTACCTTTTTATTTTATTTAATTTATTTATTTATTTATTTTGTTGTTGTTGTTGTTATTGTTTTTACAGATAGGCACCCAAATATCTTTTCCTTTAAAATCCACCATGGCAGGACTTTATTTATTTATTTATTTATAAAGGGTTACCTCGGTAAAATATATTAATCACAAAAAACGTTAAATTACAAATGGAATGTCGCAGAAGCATCACATTAATCTCAAGCAAAAGCTTGATATGGACCACTAAAAAATATTTATGACATGCCATAAACACTAACAACTCTAGCTACCTGCTACATAACCAATACCAAATGAGCTAAAGACATAAAATCCATCGTGGCACCATCATGCATGAAATCAAAGGCCTCCAAGCCAAACCAGCAGCAACATATGGGGAGCATATAATATGATAGTACCAAATGAGATTCCCTCCTTAAAAACCTTCCCTAGTAAAACCCAGTGGGAAAAACCTTGGAGAAGGACAAAAGAGTACAACTCTAAAAAATGGAGCTCCGAAGCCTAGTCCATAACCATGAAACTCCACCAAACTGCTAAAAATATGTAGAATCATCATAAATCAAAAGAGAACTTGGCAGCTTCCATGTAGCCAGCATCTCACGAACATGAGCTGTATACTTCTTAAATCGGAGTGACACTAGCTTGAGGAGAACACTGATGATAATAGTATCATAGAGCACCACATAAGACTTAGTTTTCTTCTTGAAAAGCCTTGCATTCCTCTCTTGCCAAATGAAGTAACATGTGGCAGCTAAAACAATCTGTGAAATAATACTTCTTGCAGACCGACCCTTAGAGTTTGGAATCAAAAAATCAACCGCATTAACAAGACATGGAGGAATATGATCCATACCCAATAGCATTCGTACCATAAGCCAAACCTACTTGAAAAATGAACACTCAAAGAACAAATGAGTATGAGAATCTGAAACAAGGTTACACAACAGGCACCGAAGCAGGTTTAAGTTAGTCTCAGGACTACCATCCCATTGCTTCAAGTGATCCTGTGTCTTCAACTTCTAATTAATAAGGAGCCACATGTGAAAAGCATGTCTCCGGATACACTGAGGAAACCAAACAACGTTATAGCATTTGACTTCAATATCCAGAGATCGAACACACTGCCAAACCAACGAAACCTAGAACTATTTCAATTGTTATGAACATCACCTATAGAACAAAGTCAGTAGAATAATCAGTAATCAACAACACTTAAGCTTGTATAAGGAATGGGTATTTATCATACCAACTAACAGGCCATATCTAATTTCCATCCAACACCATCTCGTGAACAGTAGATTGTAATGAGAAACCAGACCGAGTTCTACCTCTGACAGTAATCGTGCTCCTAAGAAAACAAATACTACACCATTTATCGAACCAAACATATGTAGAATTACCGTTGCCGATTTTATGCCATATGAAAGGACGTATAGTGTTGCGAATCTGCGGCAGCTTACTCCAACCCTAACTCATATCCCCCATACACGGCACATCCCAAAAGCTACGTCCATCATGTTTAAAAGAATGGATCCATTTCACCCATAGAGTCTCTTTATGAGTCAAAATACTCCAAATATGTGTAGTCAGGAGAGAAATATTAGATTCCTCAATATGCTTTATACTAAGGCCACTTTCCGACTTGGGTTTGCAAATCGATTCCCAAGCAACTTTATCCTTCCCCTTCTTCATATCACTTTGACACCAAAGGAAGTCCCACATTAATTGTTTAAGGTCAAGGATGATACGAGAAGGGAGAATAAAAATGGAAGCCCAGTAAACATGCATAGAAAATAAAAATGGACATAATCAGTTGCAACCTACTTGTAAAGGACAAAAATTTGTTCTTCAAATCCATAATACGGCTTTGAAGCCGCTCAATAAGAACCTTGCAATCCCTATATAATAATCTCGAAGAAATAAGGGGGACACCAAGATACTTAACAGGTAACGTACCCTCCTCAAATGGCATTATCGTCAAAATGTCATGTTTAACCACACTTGGAACGTTACAAAAATAAGCCTTACTTTTTGGAAGAACGTTACAAAATGTCATGTTTAACCATGGCGGGGATGTTTACACCAACAATAGGAAGAACTTATGTTAATGGACATGTATCATACATTGATTGGATTGATATTGACGAATTTTTAATAAATGCTCTTAAGCAAATGGTGGTTAAACTAGGTTATGATATAGATGATCTAATGTACTAGCATTTCTCGAGACCATGAATAAGCTTAGATCATGGCATCCATCCTTTGACTGTTGATGGTGATGTGTTAGAGCTATCAAAATGTGTTAAGGATAATAAGATCATAAGAGTGTACATTGCACATGAAAGTACTGTAGTGCAAAGTATGTTTGCTACACCTAAGAAGGGAGTTGTAGCACAAGAACTAGATGATTAGTTAAGAAGGGCTCCTATAGGTATTGATAGTAGTCCTAATATAAATAGAAATATAATACCTATGTGTTCTAGGAATTTGACAAAAGAGTGGGAAGAGGGAACCTCTAAGGACAATCTTGCAAGTAATGATAAAGGTCCCTTCAATCCTAGACCAACTATATATAGAATTATAAGATGAGACTGATCCCTTTGATGATCTTGATGAAATACTTGGTGAGTTTTCAAACAATGGTAATAAGGTAAATGAGACAGATTTTGGTGCAAATTTCACAGAAGTGTAAGTTGGGAGGGAGAATGAGACAAAAGAAGAGGGTGACATGGAGAAAAAGGTGTGTGTGCTTGTAGAAAGTGAGAGCTAAGTGGAATCCCATGTAAACATTCAGTGGCTCAATATACAACATGACTGAGAATGGTATGACAGTTGGTATACCTGAAGATTGAGTTCACGCTGCTTATAGACTTGAAAGATGGAGACATGTTTACTCATTCAAGGTAAATCCAAGTGATGGAAAGGATATGTGGAAACCTATTAAGTCTCCAACAACATTAATACCACCTCTCTATAAAAAAAACAAGTTGGGAGGCCAAGGAAAAAGAGGAAGAAGTCAGCTGATGAGATTGCAAGTCAAAGTGTTTCAATAGGCAAGCTTTTAAGGAAGGGTAAGTTGATGAGTGTGTAAATACTCATCATTTTTACCATTTCTGAGCTGCCAAAACATCCAAAAACACTCAATAATGAATCAAAATAGTGAAAATATCCCAGGAAAGTGTTTTACATGTTTCAAATGCAAAAATACCAAAAACAGATGAAAAACGCACAAAGTTTGCATAATTGGCAGTTTCAGTCCCCCAACTTTCAAAAGTTGTCAAATCTAGTCCCTGGTCATTCTAAAAACTTGAAAAAGTCACAAAAGGCCCTTATAAATCAAAAAGTTGCATAAATAGTCCTTTGGTGAAAGTTTCACAAAATGTCAAGTTTAGTCCCTGAACTTTGAAAATTGTCAAAAATGGTCCCTGGGATATGAAAAACTTTGAGAAAAACAAATTTTGTCCTTGCACTAACCTTTTATGACAGGATTGGTCCTTGGTGGAAAGTTTTGTGAAAATTACACAAATGGTCCCTGAAGTCTGAAAGTTTAACGGTTTCAGTCCCTGGTGAAAAATAAATTGAAAAATCACCAAAGAACCTTGTACTATTCATGATGTGGCATTATACACCCTTGAAAAATATTTTGGAAACATGCCAAGATTACACCCTCAACTTTCCCAAAATTACATAATTAGTCCTTGTGTAAAAACCAAAACCGGATCCAAAATACACCAAATCCAATCCATGTACTAAGCCTAAGTCCATTTTGGGCCCAAAATTCACCCAGTCCACCACTTAGCCCATTGCACCCTTAATATTAACCCAGGTCAAATGTTTGACCTGGTCAAAACCAGTCAAACAACCAAACCGCCCATCTCCCCCATCTCCCTCTCACCTCGAATACCACCATACCACCCCTAGTTTTGCAGCTCCACCACCCCAACTTGTCCATCCCATCATCATCCCCACCTCCCTACACCTACCCAAGCCACCCACATTAAATGCTTCTCCCCCAAAGCACTCAATCAGGGAGCAATTTGCAAAAAATCTTTTGGCGCCAAAATACGTGGCGCCTTGTTAGTGGACCAAAGCATGAAGAAAGAGATGGGATTTGATCAGAGGGCAGCTGGGAACCCTAATTGGAGACTATAAATAGAAGAAAGTGCAAGATGAAGACCAGTAGTTGTTTTAATTAGTTTTTATTGTCGAATTAAATTAGTTTTCAAAATTCAGTTGTATCTTTTTCAATTCAAGTATTGTAACATCTTTGTTAATGTATTGAAAGTCTTTTTAAGTTATAAAAATCAAAGTTCAATTCTGCATTGTGTTCTTGCCATTCTGAGTTTTCATTTAAGCTTATGCATTACTTATATTGATAATCATGGACTGAAATAGGATCACATAGGTTCCCATAAGCTATTTCAAGCTTCTAGAGACCTTAAAATCCATATTAGAATAAGAATTTTTCATGTTCTAACAAAGTCAATGCAGGTCAAAGGAGGGGCATCCATGGAGTTCTGGATAAGCTGAGATAGAAAGAGGAAGATCTTGGCCTATCCTAAAGATAGGCTAGCTCAGTGAGTTACTCCTTTTCATGCTGGAGTAAAAAAAAATTGGTAACTGGTCTATTTATCTTTCTAAATCTGCATAACTTTTGATTCTGAGTAGGAAGTAGTTTTATTTGCATTAGATTGTTAATTTAGCTTTAATTTTAGTTAATATAATTAGTTGAATCAGTAAATTGGTAATTTGTAATTGATTGCATAGTCTCTTAGTATAAGTAGTCACTTAAGGTAGTGTTTGGATTTGGCTAATGCATTGAGCTGTGGTACTTGTTGCTTGACATAATCCATTTAGACACATAGCATTTGCCATAACTAGGTCTGTGAAACTCATAACCTGGTCTCTTTAACCTTAAAAGTCAAAATCAAAAGGTTTCCACCACCACAGTCAACTGTGGTGGTCATCTAGGTCCATAACCTCACCATTTCTATTCATAAATAGTTATTATAGCTTAAAGTTGTCAATTTATAGCTTAATACAACTTATTGAATCAGTACTAAGTGTTAGAAATCCAAAATAGTCAAAGTAACAAGTTTCATACAAAAGTCAAAAGTCTCATTCTCAGATTTTTCCAAAACTTGGGAGAATTATTTTGAATTTTGTAGAAGGTTTTAGGAGTCAAAACTTGTTTCTATTTAAAGCCTACCACCTAATCTCCAAGTTCTTACATTCATTTGATTTTTGCTAATTTTTCCCTGGGCCCCACACTAAGCCAAAGACAACTGCAGGGCAAGAGTATGCCCTGCACATCAGCAGACTCACCCACATTACCCACTTTGAGGTGGTTTTATGACCACCACAGTGGGTCCCACAACCCATAAGCTGGTTTGCTCAACCCCCCTCCTACCAGGGATCAGACATTGACCACTTGTTTGACCTAAGACTCAGTGGACCCCACCTGGAATTAGCCATAAAGATTGTCCCATTTCTGAGTTCAGTTTCAAGTTGCAAAAGTGCTTATTTGGTTTTTATTAGCTTATTTGAGATCAAGTGTTGTTGTTTCTGGCTTATTTGTGATTGTTAAGCTTGTTGGTACTCACTTTTACCATTGTGGACCCCACCCAAAGCCATTTGACCTAAATTGACCACACAGTCAACATAAGTCAACTGTGTAAGCCAAGGGGGTGCTTATAGCTTATTTATAAGCTATCTTGAAAAGTGTTTTCACAAAAGTTCTTTATTTTCATTAGTAAAACAAGTCTGTAAAAGAAAAATCCAAAAAAATCCAAAGTTAAAATAAGTGATAGTTTCTATTTAATTCAAGTTAATTTTAATTTTCATTTTTAGATTTTAATTAAGTACCTAGTGTTTTTATATTTTTATTAAATACCTTATATAGTAAAGTAATTTTGATAATTTTTTCAGATTTTTATTTTGTCATTTAGTGTTAATTAGATTTAATTTTAGTTTTCTTGTTTATTAATTAATATTAAGTAATAAATCTCATATTTAGTTTTTATAAATTAAAACTTAGTTTTTATATTTTTCCTAGTTCTAATATAGTATAATAGACTTTTAGAAAATATATTTTTAAATTCTACTGTTCATTTTCCATTTTTGTTATTTTATTTGTTTAAATTAGACTTAAGTTAATTAAAAGGTAAATAATTAGTTGTTTAATCTTAAAACATAATTTTTAGAGTTTTTATAATTTTGTAGGATTCCAGTGATGGTTAAGTAATTTTATAAATTTTCTTGTAATTTTCTAAGTTAATTTAGTATTAATATTAATTAAAAGTAGTTTAATTAGTTTAATTAAGTTAAATAGTTTTCAATTTATAAAAAAACCCATAAAAAGACAAAAATATTTATTTTTATTTTTTTATACTTTCTTCAAGTTCTAATTTAGGTTTAGAAAATATTTTTGCAACTTTTTAGTTTAATTTGTAATAGTTATAATTTTTAGTTAATTTAAATTAGATTTTAATTTAGATTTTAAATAGTTTTATTAATTAAATAATATTTAAATAGTATTTTAATCATTTTCATAATTTCATTTTCATTTTTAATTTTAAAGTTTGAAAAAGTGTCAAAAGCACCCCCTGTAGTTGTTAAATACCAAAATCCCACTTTTTCAGTCCGATTGCGTAAATCTGAATTGTGAATACGTGCATATATCTGTTATCTGATTTTTGTGAATATTATATCTGTGTACAAATACCATCTTAACAGTAGCAATACCATTCCCACATCATCTGGCTACTGTCCTCAGTGCCACTTTCTCATAAACGATTCCAAAAGCACCATTTCAATCTCGCTGGGACTTTAACGACCCGGGAAAACACTATACTATTACCGGAGTATTGATTCTAGGCTGTCTTTGACTTGTTGACCTTGGTCAATAATAATCTGACGGTTTAGACCCAATCAAAATTTGGCGCCGCTGCCGGGGAGGTTGTTGCGTGTTTTAAAAATCGTTTTAAGTATAGTGGTTTTCAAAACCCTCCCTGTACAAATTTCACACAAATTTGTAAAAAGTTTTTGTAAAAACTTAATCATATCAAAAAAAAACGTTCATTAACACTTCCCCTGAAGTGTTGAAAACACCAAAAAAATTAAAAACAATCAAAAACAAACTATGAAGTTAAATTACTTCGTGTTCTTTAAGATTACAACCTGAAACAGTTGATTTAAGGTAAGTTCTGACATTAAATTGCGAACTGAAGAGGAAACCTATTTACTTCCTCCCGCCAGCCTGCGAGTAATCTTGAAGGGACAATTTCGGTTAACGAATCAGTTCCAAAAATATTTCCCAAGTTTTCTGCACACACACCCATAAGCCTAAAGCAGTTTTTTCAAAAATTAATTAATAAACCCATAATAAGTTCCCAAACTTAAGATTAAAACTTGCCTTTATATCCCTGTGAGTGGTGTACCTTTTTCAAAGAAGCCACTCACTTGTGATTGCTGGTTTAAGTTCACTGTGGTTTTGCCTCGATCTTGTTTTGAAAAATTGTTTTTAGTGCATGCGCACTCGGTCACAAACAAAACGTAAACATCAGAAAAACGTACACGAGCTACGTTCTGACACACAAGAACCAAAGACCGAAATGGCCGCTGGGCCACCACCACCTTTACCACCCCCTGACCCTCCCTTGGGTGAGCCAGCTCCCGATCTCCGAACGATGGAGGAACTGTGCCAGCCTACCATGCAAGGGCGGGGTGGGCCTATTGCACCACTCACTATTGAGGCTACGGACTTTGGCCTCAAGCACCACATGATCCAACAAGTCCAGAATTCGTGTCAATTTCACGGATTACCGGGTGACGATGCCAATAAGCATCTTGACAAATATCTCACGGTCACCCAAAGCATGAAACAGCATGGTGTCACGGATGATGCCCTTCGGCTGTACCTCTTCCCCTATTCTCTCACTCATCATGCCACTGCATGGTTTGACAGACTTCCAAAGAATTCTATTCGAACCTTTGATGAAATGGTAACCAAGTTTTTAGCAAAATATTTTCCACCATCCATGGTTACCAAGTTACGAAATGATATCAGCAACTTCCGGCAACGTCCCGATGAGTCTCTTTTTGAGGCTTGGGAGCGTTATAAGCTAGCCATTGATCGGTGTCCTAACCACAATATGTTGCAAGTTACCATCATAGATACCTTCTATAATGGTCTGACATTGAAGCACCGAGACATTCTCAATGCTGCTGCTGGTGGGACCTTTATGAAAAGGCGTCCCGAGGAGTGCTATGACTTAATCGAGAACATGACTGCCCATCATAACTTTTGGGATTCCTCTGCGGAGAGGGATGCGTCATGTCATTCAGTTACTCCCTCATCATCATCTCCTGAAATAATAGCTCTTACCAAAAAGATGGATGATATTTCTACGGCTGTGTTGAGAATAAGCCAAACGATGCAAAATCAGGCTCAAAATCAACAAGTGAAAGCCGTGGCCCGAAGTTGTGAAACTTGTGGGGGCCCTCATCTGTATTCCGAGTGTCCAGCTACTGCTGACTTTCCTCCAGAGAACGTATATGCTGCTCACGGTTCCTACAATACGGGGGGTAATTCTTACCAACCGCAAGGGGACCGTAATCTCTTAAGCTATCGTTCCAACAATTTTCTCGGACCTCCCGGTTTTAACCAAAATCAAAACCGTAACGCGAATCAGAATTTTAACCAAGGTCAAAACTCAAATTTCCAAAACCCGAATCAAAATCAAGGCCAGTTTAATCAAAACAATTTTCAAAATGGCAATCAAAACCAAGGTTTTCAAGGAAATTTTCAAAGAAACCAGAATCAAGGGAATTACAATCAGGGTAATTTCAATCAGAGAAACACTTTTCAGGGTAACAACAATCAAAATCAAGGGAATTTTCAAAACAACCGTGTTCAAAATCCCCCTGTTCAAAATCAAAACGTTGTTCCACCCTCGTCTTCCTCCGATGCTGAGATTAAACAATTCATGAAAGCACAAGAGGAAACGAATCGGTTATTGATCAAGACGATCTCTGAACTTCAGAAGTCTTTAAATGATCGACCCTCGGGCCCAGGTACATTACCGAGCAACACGATCGCTAACCCGAGGGGCGATGTCAAAGCGATCACCACCCGAAGTGGGGTATCATACAATGGACCCTCGATTCCTTCTACCTCTTCTTCTCCTCCTAAGGTAGCGGAACGTGAGCCTGAGGTTACTACGGGCAAGGTACTTCCTACTAATAACGGAGGTACCAACAACGTCCACCCTCAAGTTGTCCCGGTCCCGGCTCATAAGCCGAAAGTTATATTTGATCCCCCTGTGAGTTCTGATGAAATCCCAAAGAATGATCCTAAGCCATCAATTCCATATCCTTCACTATTAAGTGAACAAAAGAACCGCGAAAAAGCTAACCATCAGATGGAAAAATTTTATCAAATTTTCCAAGAATTACACTTTGATATTAGCTTCGCGGACGCTCTTCTTCTCATGCCTAAGTTTGCTTCGACAATCAAAAATCTGATAAGTAACAAAGAAAAACTTTGTGAGATGGCAAAAACTCCTCTTAACGAGCATTGCTCAGCAGTGCTTTTGAAAAAGCTTCCCGAAAAGCTTGGAGATCCTGGGAAATTTCTCATTCCTTGTGTTTTCCCTGGGATGGTTGAATGCTTTGCCTTGGCCGATCTTGGCGCAAGCATTAACCTGATGCCTTACACAGTCTGGAAAAGACTCTCACTCCCTGCTCTCATTCCAACCTGCATGACACTCGAGCTTGCAGATCGTACCATATCCCGTCCTCTCGGCATTTCCGAAGATATCTTCGTGAAAGTAGGAAAGTTCCATTTTCCAGCAGATTTCGTGATTGTTGATTTCGATGCTGACCCACGAGTCCCTCTCATTCTCGGGAGGGGATTCTTAAGAACGGGTCGTGCTTTAATCGATGTATTCGAAGAAGAAATCACTCTACGTGTTGATGGCGAAGCCATAACATTCAATCTTGATCAGACTTCAAGATACTCCTCCAATTATGACGCTGAAACGGTTAACCGAATTGACATCATCGATGTTGCGTCTGAGGAGTCTTCTCAAGAAGTCCTTGGTTTCTCAGCAAGTGGCAGTACCACTCCTTCTACTGATCCGATCATTTCCGACTCTTCCCCTTCCCTCACTCCGTTTGAGGGAGGTGACTTCCTTCTGGAAGAGCTCGAGGCTTTTCTTGCTCAGGATAGCTCAATCCCCGATGGGGTTGATGAAAACTATCTTGACCCGGAGGGGGACATTCTTCTCCTTGAAAGATTGTTAAATGACGATCCTTCACCCTCTCCGTCTCCAAAAATACTTCATAAAGCGGAAGTCAAAAATGTTGAAATAACTGAAGACTTTCCCAAGGTTGAGCTCATGGACTTGCCTCCTCATCTAGAATATGCATTTCTGGAGGGTGATGATAAATTACCCGTCATTATTGCTAAGGACTTCAAAGTTGAGGAAAAGGCAGCACTCCTAAAGGTTCTAAAGTCACATAAACAAGCAATCGCTTGGAAACTCTCCGACATTAAGGGCATAAGCCCGAACTTTTGTACTCATAAAATTTTAATGGAGGATGATTTTAAGCCAGCAGTGCAACAACAGAGAAGGGTAAATCCAAAAATCCACGAAGTTATCAAACAAGAAGTTCTTAAACTTCTTGATGCGGGATTGATTTACCCTATTTCTGACAGTCCTTGGGTTAGCCCAATTCATTGTGTCCCTAAAAAGGGTGGCATTACCGTTGTCACCAACGAGGATAACGAGTTGATTCCAACTCGTTTGGTCACGGGTTGGCGTGTATGTATTGACTATCGAAAGTTAAGTGACGCCACCCGTAAAGACCATTTCCCTCTCCCTTTTATGGACCAGATGCTTGAACGACTTGCGGGGAATGAATACTACTGCTTCCTCGATGGTTTTTCGGGTTACTTCCAAATCCCCATTGATCCCCAGGATCAAGAGAAGACTACCTTCACATGCCCCTATGGAACTTTTGCTTACAGACGTATGCCTTTCGGCTTATGTAATGCACCAGGCACGTTCCAGAGGTGCATGATGTCTATTTTTTCCGACATGATCGGGAAAACTATGGAGGTATTCATGGATGACTTTTCAGTCATCGGGGATTCATTTCAGACCTGTCTCTCCCACTTGGAACAAATGCTTAAACGTTGCAAAGAAACGAATTTGAGTCTCAACTGGGAGAAGAGTCACTTTATGGTTAAAGAGGGCATAGTCCTCGGCCATAAAATTTCAAAGAACCGGATTGAGGTTGACAAAGCCAAAATCGATGTCATTGCTAAATTACCTCATCCCACCACCGTAAAAGGTGTTAGGAGCTTTTTGGGTCATGCCGGCTTCTACCGTAGGTTTATCCAAGATTTTTCTAAGATTGTCCGGCCTAGGACCCATCTCCTCGAGAAGGATGCTCCTTTCATCTTCTCTCCTGAGTGCATCGAAGCTTTTGAAACATTAAAGAAAAAGCTTACCGAGGCACCGATTCTTGTTGCCCCCGATTGGGACCTACCTTTTGAGCTTATGTGCGATGCTAGTGATTTTGCCATAGGTGCGGTCTTGGGGCAACGAAAAGCAAAATACTTTCAGCCTATACACTACGCAAGTAAAACTATGACCGAGGCTCAGAGTCATTACACCACCACTGAAAAAGAACTCCTAGCTGTGGTGTATGCCTTTGAGAAATTCCGGCCATACTTGATCCTGACCAAATGCGTGGTGTATACGGATCACTCAGCTTTGAAGTACCTATTTGCAAAGCAAGATGCAAAGTCGAGGCTTCTCCATTGGGTTCTCCTCTTTCAGGAATTTGATATCATTATTCGTGATAAAAAAGGAGCTGAGAACCTTGCTGCTGATCATCTCTCACGATTAGAAAACCCACATCAAGATGTGTCCGAGAAACAAGAAATAAATGAAACATTCCCTCTCGAGACACTCAGTGCGGTTACTTTTCGTGGTGACTCTACTACCCCATGGTTTGTCGACTTTGCAAATTACCATGCGGGTAACTTCATCGTGAAGGGGATGACATCCCAACAGAAAAACAAATTTTTTAAAGACCCCTTCCTCTTCAAAATCTGTGCCGATCAAGTCATCAGGCGATGTGTATACGGACAGGAAGCCGCTGATATTCTCAAGGCTTGCCATGCTGGACCCACCGGGGGCCACCATAGTCCTAGCTACACCGCCAAAAAGGTGTTTGATTCTGGTTTCTATTGGCCCACGATCTATAAGGATGCCCACGACTTAGTCAAAGCCTGTGATGCTTGTCAGCGTCACGGGAATATTTCACAAAAGAACGAAATGCCACAAAATGCTATTCAAGTTTGTGAAATCTTTGACGTCTGGGGCATTGACTTTATGGGGCCATTCCCATCTTCTCGTGGAAACAAATACATACTCGTGGCTGTTGACTACTTGTCAAAATGGGTTGAGGCTAAGGCCTTACCCACTAATGATGCCCGAGTAGTTGTGAAATTCTTGAAATCCCTCTTTGCTCGTTTTGGAACCCCACGTGCCATCATTAGTGATCGCGGTACTCACTTTTGCAATGATCAATTTGCAAAAGTCATGCTTAAGTACGGTGTTACTCATCGTCTTTCCACCGCATATCACCCCCAAACAAGTGGGCAGGTGGAGGTTTCCAACCGTGGTATTAAACGGATTCTTGAGAGGACAGTAGGTGAAAACCGTGCTTCCTGGTCGGATAAACTAGATGATGCACTCTGGGCCTTCCGAACAGCTTACAAAACACCCATTGGGTGTACTCCATACAAGCTTGTATACGGGAAGGCGTGTCATTTACCGATCGAGCTCGAGCACAAAGCCTACTGGGCCTTGAAACATGCTAACTACGACCTTCATAAAGCGGGTGATCACCGTAAGGTTCAACTCAATGAATTAAACGAACTTCGTGATCAAGCCTACGAGAACTCTTTGATCTACAAAGAAAAGACAAAGAAGATTCACGACTCTAAAATTAAGAACCGAGTTTTTAACGTCGGTGACAGAGTCCTTCTTTTCAATTCAAGATTAAAGATCTTCTCGGGGAAATTAAAAACCCGATGGACTGGACCATTCACTATTGCTAAAGTATATCCATACGGGACTGTTGAATTATCTCAATCCGAAGGTCCCAACTTCAAAGTGAATGGTCATAGATTGAAACATTATTTTGGAGAGGACATACCACCCATGGTTGTCCCGGATCTCCAAACTTTCCCCAAGGACAATTGAATTCGGGGATCGAGTCAAGCTAGTGACTCGGTGAACAAAAATTAGCAGCATATATAGGTTTTCACCCGTATTTCTGACTTCTTTCTACTTTCTACCACCCTAGTGTGGGGGAGTGGCCGTCCCCCACCATTTGAAAAGTAAATTTGTATATAAGTTTCCTCAAAAAATATATATATATATATATATATATATATTGTATGTACAGATAAATAAAGTGAAAAATAAATCCAAATTTCCACAGTTAGCATCAAATATTAGCTTTTTCCGTTCAGAGATTCGGCATAATAGCCGGGACTTTGAATATTGAGGACAATATTCAGTTCTAGTGTGGGGGGGGGGGGGGGAATTCTTACGAATTTTATCACAAAACTTTCTAAGTACCCCCAATTTTAGGCCTAAAATTTTTCAAATTTTTTTTTTCACTTTATTTCAAAAAAAAATTTTGTGATAATCAGTCCGCCAAAGTCTAAATGACAAAGGGATTGGCTAGTCTAGGAGCAAACGGCTCTTGGTAAAGACATATCAAACCCGTTGATGGCTGGCAATTTGCCAAAAATTGTATGGTTCCTCAGCTCCCCCGCATCCTCAAAAGCAAATGAGTTGACTAGCCCACAAGATTATGGCTTGTGGTAAAGGCCGTGGAAAATCCATAATTGGTATTCAGCTCACCAAGATGTTGACTTAGTCCATCAAGATGCTGGCTAGTCCAGAAGCAAACGGCTTTTGGTAAAGACTAATCAAATCCGTTGACAGCTGGTGGTTTGCTCAAAATCACACGGTTATCAGGTGTGCCACAGTTCTTACACCTGGCTACTCCAGAAGTGATGGCTTTTGGTAAAGAGAATTTCAAATCCATCAGGTTTTTCTCAAAAGATTGCTAGGGACTAGCAATGTTTTAGTGTGGGAGATTGATGAGTGTGTAAATACTCATCATTTTTACCATTTCTGAGCTGCCAAAACATCCAAAAACACTCAATAATGAATCAAAATAGTGAAAATATCCCAGAAAAGTGTTTTACATGTTTCAAATGCAAAAATACCAAAAACAGATGAAAAACGCACAAAGTTTGCATAATTGGCAGTTTCAGTCCCCCAACTTTCAAAAGTTGTCAAATCTAGTCCCTGGTCATTCTAAAAACTTGAAAAAGTCACCAAAGGCCCTTATAAATCAAAAAGTTGCATAAATAGTCCTTTGGTGAAAAGTTTCACAAAATGTCAAGTTTAGTCCCTGAACTTTGAAAATTGTCAAAAATGGTCCCTGGGATATGAAAAACTTTGAGAAAAACAAATTTTGTCCTTGCACTAACCTTTTATGACAGGATTGGTCCTTGGTGGAAAGTTTTGTGAAAATTACATAAATGGTCCCTGAAGTCTGAAAGTTTGACGGTTTCAGTCCCTGGTGAAAAATAAATTGAAAAATCACCAAAGAACCTTGTACTATTCATGATGTGGCATTATACACCCTTGAAAAATATTTTGGAAACATGCCAAGATTACACCCTCAACTTTCCCAAAATTACATAATTAGTCCTTGTGTAAAAAACCAAAACCGGATCCAAAATACACCAAATCCAATCCATGTACTAAGCCTAAGTCCATTTTGGGCCCAAAATTCACCCAGTCCACCACTTAGCCCATTGCACCCTTAATATTAACCCAGGTCAAATGTTTGACCTGGTCAAAACCAGTCAAACAACCAAACCGCCCATCTCCCCCATCTCCCTCTCACCTCGAATACCACCATACCATCCCTGGTTTTGCAGCTCCACCACCCCAACTTGTCCATCCCATCATCATCCCCACCTCCCTACACCTACCCAAGCCACCCACATTAAATGCTTCTCCCCCAAAGCACTCAATCAGGGAGCAATTTGCAAAAAATCTTTTGGCGCCAAAATACGTGGCGCCTTGTTAGTGGACCAAAGCATGAAGAAAGAGATGGGATTTGATCAGAGGGCAGCTGGGAACCCTAATTGGAGACTATAAATAGAAGAAAGTGCAAGATGAAGACCAGTAGTTGTTTTAATTAGTTTTTATTGTCGAATTAAATTAGTTTTCAAAATTCAGTTGTATCTTTTTCAATTCAAGTATTGTAACATCTTTGTTAATGTATTGAAAGTCTTTTTAAGTTATAAAAATCAAAGTTCAATTCTGCATTGTGTTCTTGCCATTCTGAGTTTTCATTTAAGCTTATGCATTACTTATATTGATAATCATGGACTGAAATAGGATCACATAGGTTCCCATAAGCTATTTCAAGCTTCTAGAGACCTTAAAATCCAGATTAGAATAAGAATTTTTCATGTTCTAACAAAGTCAATGCAGGTCAAAGGAGGGGCATCCATGGAGTTCTGGATAAGCTGAGATAGAAAAAGGAAGATCTTGGCCTATCCTAAAGATAGGCTAGCTCAGTGAGTTACTCCTTTTCATGCTGGAGTAAAAAAAAATTGGTAACTGGTCTATTTATCTTTCAAAATCTGCATAACTTTTGATTCTGAGTAGGAAGTAGTTTTATTTGCATTAGATTGTTAATTTAGCTTTAATTTTAGTTAATATAATTAGTTGAATCAGTAAATTGGTAATTGGTAATTGATTGCATAGTCTCTTAGTATAAGTAGTCACTTAAGGTAGTGTTTGAATTTGGCTAATGCATTGAGCTGTGGTACTTGTTGCTTGACATAATCCATTTAGACACATAGCATTTGCCATAACTAGGTCTGTGAAACTCATAACCTGGTCTCTTTAACCTTAAAAGTCAAAATCAAAAGGTTTCCACCACCACAGTCAACTGTGGTGGTCATCTAGGTCCATAACCTCACCATTTCTATTCATAAATAGTTATTATAGCTTAAAGTTGTCAATTTATAGCTTAATACAACTTATTGAATCAGTACTAAGTGTTAGAAATCCAAAATAGTCAAAGTAACAAGTTTCATACAAAAGTCAAAAGTCCCATTCTCAGATTTTTCCAAAACTTGGGAGAATTATTTTGAATTTTGTAGAAGGTTTTAGGAGTCAAAACTTGTTTCTATTTAAAGCCTACCACCTAATCTCCAAGTTCTTACATTCATTTAATTTTTGCTAATTTTTCCCTGGGCCCCACACTAAGCCAAAGACAACTGCAGGGCAAGAGTGTGCCATGCACATCAGCAGACTCACCCACATTACCCACTTTGAGGTGGTTTTATGACCACCACAGTGGGTCCCACAACCCATAAGCTGGTTTGCTCAACCCCCCTCCTACCAGGGATCAGACATTGACCACTTGTTTGACCTAAGACTCAGTGGACCCCACCTGGAATTAGCCATAAAGATTGTCCCATTTCTGAGTTCAGTTTCAAGTTGCAAAAGTGCTTATTTGGTTTTTATTAGCTTATTTGAGATCAAGTGTTGTTGTTTCTGGCTTATTTGTGATTGTTAAGCTTGTTGGTACTCACTTTTACCATTGTGGACCCTACCCAAAGCCATTTGACCTAAATTGACCACACAGTCAACATATGTCAACTGTGTAAGCCAAGGGGGTGCTTATAGCTTATTTATAAGCTATCTTGAAAAGTGTTTTCACAAAAGTTCTTTATTTTCATTAGTAAAACAAGTCTGTAAAAGAAAATTCCAAAAAAATCCAAAGTTAAAATAAGTGATAGTTTCTATTTAATTCAAGTTAATTTTAATTTTCATTTTTAGATTTTAATTAAGTACCTAGTGTTTTTATATTTTTATTAAATACCTTATATAGTAAAGTAATTTTGATAATTTTTTCAGATTTTTATTTTGTCATTTAGTGTTAATTAGATTTAATTTTAGTTTTCTTGTTTATTAATTAATATTAAGTAATAAATCTCATATTTAGTTTTTATAAAGTAAAACTTAGTTTTTATATTTTTCCTAGTTCTAATATAGTATAATAGACTTTTAGAAAATATATTTTTAAATTCTACTGTTCATTTTCCATTTTTCTTATTTTATTTGTTTAAATTAGACTTAAGTTAATTAAAAGGTAAATAATTAGTTGTTTAATCTTAAAACATAATTTTTAGAGTTTTTATAATTTTGTAGGATTCCAGTGATGGTTAAGTAATTTTATAAATTTTCTTGTAATTTTCTAAGTTAATTTAGTATTAATATTAATTAAAAGTAGTTTAATTAGTTTAATTAAGTTAAATAGTTTTCAATTTATAAAAAACCCATAAAAAGACAAAAATATTTATTTTTATTTTTTTTAATACTTTCTTCAAGTTCTAATTTAGGTTTAGAAAATATTTTTGGAACTTTTTAGTTTAATTTGTAATAGTTATAATTTTTAGTTAATTTAAATTAGATTTTAATTTAGATTTTAAATAGTTTTATTAATTAAATAATATTTAAATAGTATTTTAATCATTTTCATAATTTCATTTTCATTTTTAATTTTAAAGTTTGAAAAAGTGTCAAAAGCACCCCCTGTAGTTGTTAAATACCAAAATCCCACTTTTTCAGTCCGATTGCGTAAATCTGAATTGTGAATACGTGCATATATCTGTTATCTGATTTTTGTGAATATTATATCTGTGTACAAATACCATCTTAACAGTAGCAATACCATTCCCACATCATCTGGCTACTATCCTCAGTGCCACTTTCTCATAAACGATTCCAAAAGCACCATTTCAATCTCGCTGGGACTTTAACGACCCGGGAAAACACTATACTATTACCGGAGTATTGATTCTAGGCTGTCTTTGACTTGTTGACCTTGGTCAATAATAATCTGACGGTTTAGACCCAATCATAAGTCATGGTTGTGTGGAAACAAGGGTCATAACAGGAAAGGATGTAAAAGTCAAGGTGGTCCTAATCAACGTACATGAAGCTTTGCTGCAAGAAATAGGTCAAGTGAAGCTGCTGCTGGTGCAAGTCAACGGAGTGCAGGAGCAAGCCACGCTAACCAAGGAGCAAACCAAGCTACACAAGGAACAAGTCAAAGACCTAGGCAAGATTTTTAAGCACCAAGACAAGCTACAAGTGCAGCTCCAAGTTCAACTTGTGTAGCTTCAAGTTCAACTCCAAGTGCAGCTCCAAATGCAGTTCCAAAACCACTAAGATTTTCTAAAAAAATCTGCCAACAGACTATATCCATTTAAACCCCTTTAGTTCAGTTGTTATACAGTACCTAAAATAGTATAAATTATGTTTCCTTTCATTTATTTGGGTAGAAGTACCTTAAACACTAGTAGTTTCATAACATCATTACCATGCATAATTTTGTTGTAACAACTTTGGTGATGTTTAATGTATGGTAAATGTGGTTTAAGCATTATGTTTGTGTAAGGTTTTTTTTTATCATGTTTTGTTTGCTTACTTTATACCATAGTATTGGTAATTTGTTTGTTGAGTTTGACCATCAAAATTCAACTGATGTATTTGGTCATTTTGATAGTTTAGACCACCATAAGTCAATTGGTCTATTGGTCTAAATGTTTAATTTTCATCTTGCTTTGTTTGCTAAGGTTGTATCATAATCTTGGTCAAAAATATGGTCATTTGTCTTGGGTCATTTTGTTGAGTTCGACCATCAAAAGTCAACTGGTGTATTTGGTCATTTTGATAGCTTAGACCATTATAAGTTAGTTGGTTTATTGGTCTAGATGTATTATTTGCATGTTGCTTTGTTTGTTAAGGTTGTAACATAATCTTGATCTTAGCTTTGGTCATTTGTTTGTGTCATTTAGCTGAGTTTGACCATCAAAAGTCAAACACTTTTACAAATTATCGTGACTTTGAACAACTAACATCAAGAAACATGCATCAATATTGTCCATACAAAAGACAGTTTCCATTATATACCAAAACCAACTCGTACTTTTTGGGCTTGCTTTTATAGACCAGGGCAATCAGTACTTTTTGGGCAACTAAAATCTGCAAGTGACAAGCAGCGTGACTTTACGGATTACTACAAGGTAGGGCAACTTGTGTATTTTTGGACAACTGGTGTACTTTTTGTGCAATTGACGGCTTTCATGACGGACAAGTGGCGGCATATTGTTGGCTAAATTCAAGTTGCCAAAACAACTGGTCTAGAAAAGTAAACACAAAAGATTCTGTCTATAGATGGTCTCACGCCTTTAACCACCGGAACATTTTTGGAATTATCCATTAAATAATTAACATTTGATCGTTTAATATTTCCATAAGAGTAAATCGCATATACCGTCCCCTTGATTATATCAAATTATAGAGGCAGTCCTTACAAATTTAAAATGCAGACGTGTAGTAGTCCTTTCATGGGACTTTGGTATGTAGGGCTGTAAACGAACCGGACGAACACGAACGAAGCCCTGTTCATGTTCGTTCATTTAATTTTAATCGGACAAATAAACGGACACGGACGCTTAAACGGACGAATTTTCTTGTTCATGTTCGTTTATTAAGAAAATGAATTGTTCATGTTCGTTCATTAAGATACTAAACAAACATAAACGATCGAACATAAATGAAAATAGACAAACAAACATAAACTTTATTGAATTCTTCACAATACATTGTTTTATAAGCGTTGCTTTTTTTAAACAAACCAATTTTTAAAATTTTAAAATTAAAATATATGATATATGAACATAAATAGATAAATAAGCATAAACGAACTTTAACGAACGCCTAATCAGACGTTCACGAACATAAATGAACGAACGAGACTTTTGTTCATGTTCGTTCATTTAACTAAACGAACGTAAAATATTGTTCATGTTCGTTCATTTAATAAACGGACGAACATAAACGAACTTTTTACCGAACGGTTCATGAAATGTTCACTGAACGTTCAGTTCGTTTACAGCCCTATTGGTATGCAATAATCGTCCTTAACATGGAAGATATGAAACTTCAATACTACAAGTGCAATCTCTGGTAAAGACGATAATTTCAAACAAAAGTTTCTATAAAAACTATTAATACACTTTTGAAATTGCAGAAACTGCATCAAAACTTTGTAACTTAAATGAAAAAGGTTGCTTTTGCAGTTTCCTCGTTGTATTATGTATATCAGTCCCCTATGTTGGACATGAAAAATGTGAGGCACCAACTTTATGCGTTTTTTTGGCGAGGCACCAACTTTATACCATTACTGTTGATAATATATTCACATGTTTTATAATTATGTATATAGTGTGTATTGTTGGCCAGTAAGCACCATCTTTACAGATGATTTCAAAGCGTTGGTAAAAACTAAGCAACCAAACATCTTGGCTTTTGTTGTTGTTCTTAACAACACAAAATATATATGTTTGATACTTTGACTATGTATAAATTAAACAATCGCACACTATATATATAGAAAAAGTACATGGCCAATTGTATATATCCCTTTCAAAAATTGGAAATTTATATTTACCAGAAAACATGTTTGATATAGATTGTACGTTATTATGCATTATACTATTAATATCAGGCCCCGTTACATATTAGTTCACAAAACAAATATCTTATTTAGTATTATTGCATAATTTGTTTTTAATATAAGGGCTCATCGTATTTTACTTCATGAACGAAACTTAGAAGGGACCGAAAGAGGCTGTGACTCTCCAAAATATTTAATCCTATGTACATTTATACCCTTTTATATACTGTATTTATTTATTTATGTTTGTTGTTTTTAATACAAAAATTTCAACATAGTATATATCGACTCTCTAAAATAAATATTTTTCAAATTGACCTCACAGCAACATCATATTGTTCAAGTTCCTTCTCTCAAAATCTTATAACTTTTACATATTTATTATTGAATCAAACTTCAAAATAAAGTTAAGAACCTTGTAACTAGTCTATAAGTTTGAATTAATGGTAGTGGACATTCAACAACTTGAAGACGTTGCAAATTTCGTAACATATCTAGAAATAAATTAATGTTCTAACTACGATAGTCATATTATTAATCGCCTTCGTATGTATATTATGGAAATAAATACTCCACTCGACCCAAAATATAAATTCATTTTAAATTTTTTAAAGTCTTTTTATTCAAACTTTGACCTTAGTTATTTTGTTTCGTGTTATATAATACTTGATGCAAAATAAATAAATGGACTTGTGTTTTAAATGTATTTTCATTAGTATATTTTTATCAAATATTATATAACACGAAAAAAAAAATAATTAAAGTCAAAGTGGAAAAGAAAAGACTTTAAAAAATAAAAAATAAACTTATATTTTGAGACGGAGATAGTATCATGTCAAAGAAATAAAGAAATGTAAACATTATGGTATACATTGAAGGGATAACAACAGAATAAGAAAATGCAATGAGTGTTGTACTAAATAAGAAAGAAAAAAATAAAAAGATCATAAGTATTCAGTCACATGATGTCATGCATGTATACCTCTTTCTAGTTCCATTTATATACCAAAATCCCTCATTTCTTATGCAATTCTATATAAATATACATCTGGAATCATCAATTCCAGAGCTAGCTAAATCAATCAAAATGGGGAGAACAGCAACAATCAAAATCATTAGAAAATCAATACATACATTCCTCAAAAACTACAATTACTTCACAAATGTATCCCTTTTAGCACTTCCATTCTCAGCCTCAATCCTCCTCTCATCATTTCTTTCACCTGATTCCATCTCCTTACAAAACAAAATCCAATCCCGCCTTCGGTCTCTTTTCGATACCATTGGATTCCCGGTTTCGCAGCATTCCTTTGCGATATTCAACCTTAAACTCTCCCAAACTATCACCTCCTCAATCCTACTCCTACCATTTACTTTTTCATTCCTTCTTATCACAAAATCTTTCATAATTCAATCCCTAAACACAAAAAACAAAAAACCACCATCTTTCATCGGAATCTTCAATTCCATCCTCCAAACACAGCTATGGAACTCATTCCTTATCATCTCAGCAAACGCCACTTCATTTTGGATGCTTTTTATTGTATACAACTGCTTAGGAAACCTAAATGTATCATCTTCCACCGTGATCATATTGTTTTTCATTATGGGTGGGATTGTATATTCTGTAGTTATAGCGAATTCCATGATCATATGCAACATGGCACTAGTGCTCTCAGGAATGGAATCCAAAGGTGGTTTCATTTCTATTCTTAAAGCATGTGTTATGATCAAAAGAAGAACATCAACGGCTCTTTCATTAGCAATTTATACGAATATAACCTTAGCAGGAATCGAAGCGCTTTTCCAATATCGGGTGGCAAGTACTTATGCAAATTGGAGAACAAGTACACCAAGTATTTATATGGTGTTAGAAGGGTTGTTGATAGCATATTTATACTCCATAATCATAACGCTTGACACCATCAATGGTTGTATCTTCTATGAAACATGCAAATTTGCAACTTCTAAATTTGATTTTGATCAAGAAGAAGGTAAGAGACATGTGTATTGCTTGGAAGTCAAAAGAGAGGAAGAACAAGAAGAAAAAGAAGATATCTACTGAATTAAAAGAAGAATTTGCATTTTTATTTTATTTTAATATTTGTGATTATGAAGTTTTAATTCATTTGAGATCATAGAACATAAAAAGATAGAATATGTAAAAATATATAGCTCCCAATGGGAATAAACATTCTTGTGTGGAGTAATTCATTTCATCAAGTAAATTTATGTATATTTATTAAAAAAACCTAGCTATATATCAATAAGTCCTTAGCTGTAAATAATGATAACAAAATTAAGTATATTCCATAATGAGAATTTGTTTATTGAAATATAGCCGATGAATATCGTGATTAAAGTACATAAAAGTATTAAACTTTTTTTTATATATTTTTTATCAAAGGGTATGTAATTAATAATATTGATGTTAGTTGGGCGGAAATCACCAAATATTAAAAGTTAGGTTACCATCCAAAATGAAGTTAATGCTATAAAAATCCCATTGTTGTATCATCACATACAGGTGGTCAAATTAAGTTTTCAGCCATTTTTAGTGTGTGTATATAACTTCATTTCTTTTAGGGAGGACTAAATGTAACGTTAATTTATTAAATCAAATTGCTTGATTAATAAAGTGTGTAAGGGTCAAGTAACACAAGACCTAGGCTAATTGTTATACTCCCCGTCATCACCACATTCACATCAGCGGACATCATCAGTTAGCATACGATTAAATCCATCACCTTTATCTTCTATCATCATCACCTACGAGGATCACGTGTGGAAGGGTGATGTAGTAGCGATGCACCGCACACCATAGATAGCAGCCTTAAAATCATTGTGAAAATCATCGATTATAACTATTAATATTGGTGAATGAAAAAAAAATACTGTAATAAATTAGAGACAAAATATAATCCCTTGTCTCAAAATAAATGTTTATATGTTTATTTTGATATGTTTCAAAATAAATATCCACTTTGTGTTTTAATTAATCAAAATGGAGTTTAGTGTATAGAAATGATATATGATTATAGTATAGTTAGTGAGATTTTTTTTTTAACTTTATGAATATTGAAACAAAACATTTATTTAGAGAGAGAGAGCGAGAGAGAGAAAAGAGAAAAAGAAGAGGAAACTGCAAAATATATCCATGTGGTTTACACATTTTGGCATCTTATATCCCTGTCGGAAACTTTTGGCAATATACATCTTCCGTTAGGCAAACGTTGCCACAATACATTCCTCGTTAACAATGAGGACTAACGGTGCAAATTTTTCCTCCGTTATCCCTTAACGAGACTGAAAATATTACACCGTTAGCCTTCGTTAGCCAAACATTTGCACTTTAGAAAAAAAAAGTTAAAAAAAATTAAAATTATAAAAAAAGGAAAAAAATTTAAAAAATCAATTTTTTTTTAAGTTAATATTTAAAAAAAAATCAAGATTTTTTCAAAAAATTAATATTTGCGAAAAAAAAATAATTTTTTTTATAAATACGCATTTTTTAAAAATATTAAAAAAAAGGAAAAAAATAAAAAATTAATTTTTTTTAAAGTTAATATTTAAAAAAATCAAAATTTAAAAAAAAAATATTTGCGAAAAAAATTAAATTATTTTTATAAATACGCATTTTTAAAAAATATTAAAAAAAAACGAAAAAAAATTTTAAAAATTATTTTTTTTAAAGTTAATATTTAAAAAAAATCAAAATTAAAAAAAATTAATATTTGCGAAAAAAAAAAAAATTTTATAATAAATACCCATTTTTTAAAAATATTAAAAAAAAGGGAAAAAAAAATTAAAAAATGAATTTTTTTAAAGTTAATATTTAAAAAAAATCAAAATTTTTTAAAAAAATTAATATTTGCAAAAAAAAAAAAAAAAAATTTATAAAAACATTAATTTAAAAAAAAAATAAATGTTTTTCAAAAAATACGCATTTTTTAAAAAAATACGTATTTTTTTTATAAAAATTAATTTTTAGAAAAACACGCATTTTTAAAAAAATTAATTATTATTTATAAATTTTTTTTTTGCAAATATTATTTTTTTAAAAAAATTTGATTTTTTTTAAAATATTAACTTTAAAAAAATTAATTTTGAAAATTTTTTTCCTTTTTTTTTAATTTTAACTTTTTCTTTTTAATTTTAAATTTTTTTAACTTTTTTTTTTCTAAAAAAGAGGACTAACGGTGCAAATGTTTGGCTAACGAAGGCTAACGGTGTAATATTTTCTGTCTCGCTAAGAGATAACGGAGTAAAGATTTGCACCGTTAGTCCTCATTGTTAACGAAGGATGTATTTTGGCAAACGTTTGCCTAACGGGAGATGTATATTGCCAAAAGTTTCTGACAGTGATGTAAGATGCCAAAATGTGTAAACCACATAGATGTATTTTGCAGTTCTCTCGAAAAAGAAATAAAGAAAGAAAGAAAAAGAGTAAACTGCAAAATACATCCCTGTGGTTTACACATTTTGGCATCTTACATCCCTGTTAGAAACTTTTGACAAAATATATCACCCGTTAAGCAAACGTTTGCCACCCTACATCCTCGTTATCCATGGGGACTAACGATGCAAATTTTTTCTCCGTTATCTCTTAACGAGATTGATAATGTTACACCGTTAGCCTTCAGGACTAACGGTATTTGCACCGTTAGTCCTTTTTTTACGTTATCTCCATTTTTTGTACGTTTTTTCGTTTTTTGTACGTTTTTATTCAATTTTTGTACGTTTTATCCGTTTTTTGCCATTTTTTTCTGTTTTTTGTATCTTTTATCATTTTGAACGATCTTATACGTTTTTTGTACGTTTTAACCGTTTTTTGTCAGTTTTTTTTGCATCGTTGGTCCTCATTGTTAACTAGGGATGTAGGGTGGCAAACATTTGCCTAACAGGTGATGTATTTTGCTAAAAGTTTCTGACAGATATGTAAAATGCCAAAATGTGTAAACCACATAGATGTATTTTGTAGTTTACTCAATGTGAAAAAAAAAAAGTAATAGGTACTGTTTGTGGAAAAAGGACCCTACAAATTAAGCAAAGAAAATCACTTTATCGTGTGTTACTTTTTTTTGGTTATAAAGAAAAAGGTTATTAATTAAGTTTCCCGCTTAAGCAAACCCATGACCAATTGACCACGATAAACCATTGACATCAATATTAAATTTGTGACCTGTTTTAAGAAGAAATGAGAAAGTATATTATTGATTAATTAAAGAAAAAAAAAACAAAAACAAAAACAAAAAAGTTTTCTTTAGGCTTTTAACTTACAGAAATATTTCTAGCAAAATCAAAGTAAACATATTTGTTTAAAACTTAAAAACTAAATAACCTTGTGAGACTAAGATATTTTTAATTATAAAATTCAATGCAATATATTACATATTATTTAAATAATAATTACAATTTAATCAACTAATTTTCTTTACTCACTTACTCCACAAATATATACATATAAAAATGCACATACAAATTGATGGAAATATACAGTGTCGCCACTATTCGCGAGTAATCATCTAATCTCTACTACTTATAAAGAGTGTATGTTCATTTTTGAAACTTAAAATGATTTAAAATTGAGTAATTTTAACAGACTATTATACTTTTAATCATAAATGATAACAAGATCTATCACTAAATTAAGAAGAATGGACTACCAATTAAACATGTAAGTTTTGTATCAATCGTCAAACCAAAATCACGATTTCGCAAGTATAATTATTTGTCGCGTGTTATACACCGACGCTTTACGCAAGTATTCATCTGATTTTATTAATTAATGTATCTTCATCTTGTTATTAAGCAAACAAAAAAGTAACGAGCCATATCATTATAAATAGCTTTTTATCACCTCTTTGGAGACTCCCACACGCATCAAAGTAACATGACCTCAACAGTTTCCAAAAATTTATTGAAGTCTTTCCACATGACGTTTGTGTCAGATGTAATCATGATAAAAATACTATATATAGGCTTTTTTGTTGCATGAAATAAAAGCCAAGAACCATCCAAAACTGCAGCCTTGAAATCAACCTCAAGTTAAGGTCATCATTACTACGTACCAAACAAGTTGTCACATTTAAATTCGGGTGTTTGTTAATTGTTATTCTCACAATAGTCGTGATGTTTTCACATGTAATACCCACATAAAAACAGAAGAATGTACAACTTGCATTGTAGGATGAAACAAGGTCCCCGAAGAATCATGTAACTGGTCCGTTATTAGAGTTCGGCTTTACTAATAGGTCTTTGGTTTGGGCATGCCACTTTTAACCACTCTGTGGTCCTTGTACGTGCTTTTGGCATTTCAAAATGAGCGGTAAGGGAGAAACTGTATTTACACTTAGTCGTCTTCATATGTGTGTTTCGAGTTGACCAAAATCGTACCCATCATATATGTAAGTGGGCTAGGAAAATTCAGGCCATGAGCTACAAGATATTGCCAAAGAGGTGATCAATACAATTTCCAGTAAATCTAGCTTAGAGTAGTCCCAAAATCCCATCTTGGTTAAGAACATACAACTAAGGCACCGTTTGGTTTGTAAGTTGGTTTAGAATTTAGATTTGAATTTGAATTTAATATAAGAGAGAGAAAGAAAATTAAAAGAAATAAAATATGTAACAAAATAAATTACATTAAAATTGAAATTGAAATTGAAATTATTAATTTTAAAATATAAAATAAATACATAATAATGAGTTTTTTTTTTTTTTTTTTTGAACGGGAATACATAATAATGAGTTGAAACCCACTAAAAAAAGTAGAAAACAAAAAAAGTAATAAAAGTCACCCTTTTTGCTTACTATGTGGCAAAGAGCAGAGGGTGTCGTGGTGCTGTTCTCCAAAAATATTGTCACGTCATCAAAATACAGAACGACACCAAAAACCCTTTGGCATCACATTTTGTGCCGTTACCGTTGGCACGAAAAAATGTGGAGCCGTTGGCTTAAAAAAAAAAAAAAATAAATAAATAAATAAATAAATAAATAAAATCTTATACACACAATTAACCAATCTTAAACACATCAACAAAATTTGGATACTAAGTGTTAACGCTCAAAAATTTCAGATACTACAAATAGGACCAAACAAATATAAAATATAAGGCCCACCATATAAGAACTCAACTTAATGATATGGGTTGTCTTCTTCCTTCAGCCACCTGCAAAACACACACGCACACACCAAAAATAAATAAATAAATAAATAAAATAATAATAAAAAAATAAATAGGCGTCGGCCGTTTATTTTGACGCAAGAGGGAACGACGCCACCAGGGTAACCGTGCGCCGTTCTCATTTTCGGCCGGTGGGTTTGGTGCCAGCTTTGGCACCACAGTACCTCCCCCTCTAAGGGTATCAAAATAACTTTTGATTCCATTGTGGTAGATCCATATTCAACCAAACAATTATATGATGAATCATTTCATTCTTTTGATTCCACACCTCTCAAACAAACAGGCCTTAAAAAGAGTCTCAAAAAGTTGAAAATGATTTGATTTTCCCACAAGCCCTCTCTAAAAACAAACCGTTGAATGCAACGATTAGTTCCAAATTTTTTTTTCTCTTTTTAAATTAAACCCCTTTTTAAAATTACACTCTATAAATAAAACCCATTTTAACTAAAATTTTCACACACTTCTATACCGAAAACACATTCTTTATTCCAAAAATGGCTTGTTCTCTCCCTTATATCGTTGAAGAAATTCAAACGTATGTTCAAAAACAATGAGACGATGCGGCTCGTCAGGAAGCTATTATCGGCGTAATCAAGTTGTTTGAGCAAGTAAGGGACGCAAAAGAATATTTGAGGAATCAATACACGGAATGTAAAGACATTTCGCCAGAAAGACGTGCTCTTATTGAGAAATTTTTGGACGATGAAGGCTATAAAGATTACGAGGTTAAGGCCACGTTGTAAATATGTGTGTCACAAATACAAGATAATATAGTCACAAAATCCGTGGATGCACAAAGAAAACAAATAGGATGATTTGTGTTTTCGCATCGTATCGTAATTTATATTTTTATTTCAATGTCGAGTTTTTTTTAAGATATTTATTAGAAATCAAACGAAATGAAGTAGGAAATGATCCGTCCTTCATTTCATTTCGCTTTTATAAATATTCTATAAAAAAATCCAATATGTATTTTAGTTTTCGTGTATTTTTTTAAAGTTTCGTATTGTAATATATTTGAATTAATGAAATATAGTTTGTTTGGAAAAATGGAAAAGAAAATAAAATTGTGGTGAGTGGGCTCAAATGACATGTTGTGAGTCAATGAGTGTTTTCGAGTGTGAGTGTTGAAAGTGAGGATGTTCATATGGCATTGGGTGGGGCCCAAATGACATGTTGTCATACCTTACACTCTTAGATACCAATGCTACTTGTATGTTTGTTAAAATCTTGATCCTAATCTTATGCTCTTACGATTTTACGATACTACAAAGCAAAAACGATCTCACAGTGGCGAAGAAGGGGAGGAAGTTTTGATGATAGAAAGGGGCTTCTAGGAGGCTGCTTTTTTTACATATGCAACAATCAGGACTTATGGTACAATGGAAGAAATAGTTATGTGGCTCTTTCCATAGATGACGGGAAGACATTGCTGCTCAAAGCTGCAATATAGAGCTCCTTTCGGAAAGATAGTCGTTGGCTGACTGTTTTCGTCGCAAAGATGTTTAAACAATCTTCTGGGATAGTCAAAGTGCAATAGCGATGAATCTCGTACATCTCCAACCAAAATGCACATTAGACATCACATCGTTTAGTTATAGAGCATGCATAGAAGAGGATTATCTCATCAAACAAGTTAAAAAACATCACCGGCCATCTGATTGATGAAGTTAACTTGAGGATATTCGAGATCCAGAATACAGAGCTCTTCTGACTACAACAAAAAGGATAGAACAAACGTAACAGAGGACCTTGAGATTGGGGAAGAATCATTTAAAGAGTCAGAACAAGACCCTCTTTTCAATCCGCAATATGATGATAGTGATGAACCAAGTAATGAGGGACCAAAATCAAGGGAATGACATTCTCAAAGACTGAATGCATCTATTAAAAGATTTAACAAATTTGAAAGCAGCCGCTACAAAAAGTATAAGGCCTGATACTAAGGTTATGTTTGGCACCAAGCTTTTTGGAGCTTTTTTGGGCAATGAGCGGTGAAAAATGAGCTTTTTAATTTTTAGTGTTCGTTTGGCATGAGAGCTGTGGGCTTTGCTATTTTTTAGGAAAGCTCATTTTCCCAATGCTTCTTTATGAAGCTGTGAGCTTTTTTGGCTACTGCTCACAGCTCACTGCTACTGCTAACTGCTACTGCTCACAGCTACTTTTGCCAAACATAGCCTAAAAGTGACCATGGGGACAGGTCCTAAGCAGGCAAACATGGGGACAGGACCTAAGAGCAAGAGGTGTGGTGACAAGGTTTTACCTCCTCATTTGGGGCTCACGGGTGCCACATCACTCCAACACTTCTTCACAACTAACCCCTCCTCACTCATAACTAACTTCAACTTACTTATTTGAGGCCCACCACTTACATTTTTTTTTTAATTCATTTCACTAAATAAACTAAATTCATTTAACAAATTATACAAAATAATACAATATACTAATTTTTAATTCATTCAAATAAAAAAGATACAATACGAAAAAAACCATACGATATGAAGAAAAAATACGATACGAAAATAACGAAACGGATAAATACAATATGAAACATCTTCAAGAATTTATATCGACTTGTAATTATCGATGAGTTGTGATTTTTCTTTCCAAACTTGCAACACTTGTTCTCTGACCATTTTCAATGCGACTTGAAGTTCCACATTAGTTTCATCATTTCTTAAAAGGGTTTGTAGACCGACCATGACTATTGGATGGTCTTGAGGCAGCTCACGTAACCTTTCGACCTCTGGAGCACAAGACTCCCTCTGTCGAATAATACGCGCTATCTAACCAAACAAGTTGTTAATCAAATTAACTTCATTTTCTTGTTCATTGCGCAATCGGGTAAGTATTCTTCTTTGCACCTCAGTTGGTTGGTTAGCCATAGTGTGTGTGTGGAATTTAGTTTCAGTTGTTTGATAATAAGAAGTTGAGTAATGTTGGTATTTATACTGAAACTAGCCGTTAGATAATTTTATTGGAGAAACTAGCCGTTAAGCCTTTTATTCAAACTGAAACTTACACTGACATAACATCAGAAACGAAACGGAAATACTTAACATAAACCAACACACGATACAGGAATACAAAGGCCATTAATTCATATATCTGTTCCAGTTGACGTTGTCCTTCGAAATCAACCGCACTTGAAAATATTTGAAATCTTTCCCACTATTGCGTTCTTTGTAAACGTTCAATGCATCTTCATTGAACTAGTCTGTTACGACTTGCCAAAAAGGTCCTTCGCTGGCATGGAATTCGCTAACGTTTTGCCACATCTCGGCTAGCCAACATTCTTCTTCAATAGACCAACGATTTGCCATTGTGAATTTCTTAGAAAGTGAGGTGTGTGCAAAATTGAATGATAATGTATGCTTTATATAGGAGTATTTTTAAATTTTTCAAATTTCAAAATTTCAAATTTCAAAACAGAGGGCGGGATATTTTTAAAATTTCAAATTTCAAATTTCAAAATTTCAAACAAAACATTTTCTACAAAATACTACACAAAAATAAAACCCAAAAAAGAAAAAAAGAAAAAAAGAAAAAAAAAAGGACAGATTTTGCAGTCCATCTCCCTCGTCACGCAGACGAGGAGATCTTCAATGGCGAGCCACGGCGAGCAAGAGAGGGTGTGGTGGCGAGCTACGGCGAGCTCCACGTCGGACGACGAGGACGAACGGCGAGCCCACACCTCTCGCTCTAAGCAGGCAAACAGGTGAAACTTAAATCAAAGTGTGAACTGTTAAATTATGATATAATAGTGTGCGCATGGAAATGTGAAGTTAAGAAGATGGCATAATAATTTTGACTTCAGAACCAGATACTATTAGCTTTATATTCAAAATGAAGCCGATCCAACAAGCTTCAGTTAAACAGAAGAGAATGCTCAAGCGAGTATTCAATCATAGTCCTGACTTTCTAGTGGCTACAAATTCTGAAGACCAAGAGAATAAGCGTAGATAAATAGAAATAATTGGAACAGCAACCTAAAAATCAACTAAACCTCTTCAAGAAAAGTCAACTTTAAGCAGCAGCCGGAAGCAAACGAACTTGGCCTTACTTTTTCCGTGCTACAAAAGACTCGATGCTTCCCATCCAACGAATATACTCGTTCTTACTTTTGTGCTGCATACATTTATGCAAGAAGGCAGCTAGTTCATCATTTATACCCCTTTCCTCAAGGAAATCATACAGTGAAGTCTGAAGCTCGTCATCTAAATCACTGAAAAAAGAGAACATAAAAATTCAAAACCATGTTTACAATTATAAAAAGGTGAAATGAGGCAGCTTACAGAAATAAAAACATAAGCAAATGTTTTCTACCAACAGTTAAGAGGGTGTTTGGATGTATGCATTGAAAGGATTATGGGGCATTGAATAATCAAAATCAGATAAATAGCCATCACTTCCCATTTACCCTACAGGTTGCAGGAAAAAGTATTTGCGTATATTTTTGCAATTTGAAATTGTAATAAGCAGGTTTACGGTTTACCCAACACATATTATAATATTGTCAGAGCAAGACCGAATCAACAATCAACCCAATTTATAATATTTCTAAAAAACATGATAACATTTTCATGTATTTCACCTTAAGAGGGTGAAAAGGGAGTCCCTTCATATATCAACATCGTTTTCTATAACTGAAGGTAAAAAATTATAAAAAAGTGAGAAGAAGATTAGAACTTACTCAAACGGAGGACCCATGTAAGGTTTACCAGTCATTCCATCTTGATCACGCATGAAAACGTTTTCAATCTCTACACTGTCAGGCCATACATTGCAAAAAAACTCCAAAATACCATTTTCTTCATCCTTAAAGATGTCGACAACCATTGAAATGTAAAGTTCCAGATCGTTTGCTGTGGTAACATCACTATCTTTTGCAGGAGGAGTAGAAACTTGGAACATGGTGACCTCTACTTTGATCTCTTCATTGTCTCCAAATTTCTTATTCAATCTGATCCACTGCTCTCCAGACCTCTCATCAATCGCAAAAGATTTGAACTTTGGAACAAGCTACACAGATATCCACCAATAAGTATATACCAGAATCAGTTTTAGTTTAACCCACATAGCATATACCAACATGTTTCTCTAACTAGTGACTTCTCTGAATAAGTTTATAACTCAGATCATATTTGAAGTTAAAGAAGTACCCTATTTGATAACTGAAGTCAAGATGTAGCATTTTGTTATCTAGTTCTTTTATTTGGAACGAATGTCAAATAAGCGTAATAATTTTTTTACTTGTTTTATCTGTATGCAACTAACATATTGGTATGTTCCAAGTCACTACAAAGATACACATAAATGCATACTGATATGAAAGAAACATTTTACAGATATGCTAATTCAAGTCCTGTACTTGACTACAAGTATCATAAACCCAACTAAATTAAGACTAAAACATCCCAAGCTCTACACAACTTGTACATACCAAAATACCTTAGGCTGAAATACTTGAATTAAAAAATTCAAACACACAGAAGGTAACCAAGTCACTAAAGTAAATACTTTGAAGAGTACGTTAGAAAATAGATCATAAAACTTCATTCTGAAGTCATTCAGATATGTGACAGTCTCATATGTTTCACTAATAAATCAGAAAAACTTTGTGAGCAAGGATATGCCTTAGTACTTGCTACCGTTGTCACATTACCAATGTTCTAAACTATAAGCAGATTATGTCAATAGAAACATAATTCCAACATTCATTACCATTAAAATACTTTTTACTTTACAATACAAAACATTCCAATTAGTTTTTAGGATATTTACACACATGCCCTGAACCCATATAAGATCCAGTCTTCTGTTACTGATCATAAAGCTTGCTATTGACAACCGTTGTCATATGCTATGCTTGTATCTGCTATGTGTTACTACATGATAGCCAATCAAATCGATAACTTGGGTTACTAAATAACAAACGCTAGGTATGCAAGACTTATCTATGTATATACAACACGAAACTATTATTTCTTTTTTGCTTTCGTATTTGACCTTAAACCTTTACAAATAGACTTAATAGAATTTTTCTACCAAAATTCGGTTTCTTTTTACCCCCATACCCCGTAGGGTGGACCGAGGGGGTTCCAGGGTGCCTGTGAACCAACTGGATTTCTTTGCATAGTGTAAAATCTTATCAAAAGTAGCGATTTTTCTGAAATGCACCATGTCCCAAAAATTTTTCTTACAAGTTTCTTTAGTTTAGACGAAATGAGCCTCGTAACTTTATCTCTTGGGTCCGCCACCATTAGGATCAAGTGTTGCTATTACAAGTATTTATTTACAAGCAGAAAGAAAAACTTAGAATCTATATCTACCAAACAATCCTAACAAAATAATCAACTCAAAATGTCCAATTATTAAAAATGATCCATAAAATGAAAACCAAAAAAAATAATAAAACCACAAAACCTGAGTAAGAGGAGATCGGTCGAGTTCGTACTGAACATCGTTACGGATGAGACGACAAATACGATCCTCAAAAGCTGTTTTCCTCATCTCAGATACATATCCTCTCTTTTGTTGTTGTTGAAGACAGTTTTTTTGAATTGGCTTTTGAATTAAAGTAGTCAGAGGACGAGAATTAAAGATGAATGATGATGGTTTTCTACCTAAGCGTCCGATTAGCCGGAGAGCCATTTTTGTTGTTGTGTGTTGGGAGTTTGTAGCCGGTGGTGGTAGGATTTAACAAGGGTTTTGGGGAAAGTAGACAAAGGGTGTGTTTGGGCATCTCTATTGGTGTAATGTAATCTTAACTACAACTCTTGAAACTTTGGTAACATTATTGAAAGTGAAATCTTGAAATATTAACTACACATAATCTTATTAAAGGAAATTATGAAATGAAATTAATACTCTTATTAAAACACCCTATTACTTAAAAGTAAAATGATTTATTCACATTGTACATCCAATTAAAAACATATCTAACAAATTAAATACAACCAATTAAAACAATTAATACAAATCACAAACAGGGTTTGTTGAACTATAAGACCTTGATAGATCTTCTTGAGCACTCTAGAATCGTTAGCTATGTTAATGTAATCAAAAACAAACTAATAGACAATCTCTGTAACTTGTATTTTAAAGCGGAAACAAACACAAGTTTAATACTAAGAACTCTTGATCCTCTATGGATCTTTTAATAATAATGAAAGTGTTTTCTAAAAACGTTATTCAATACATAATCGTGTGTTCCTTTTATACACAAGGAACCCTAAACCGTTTTCTAAGAAACGTATATTCTAAAACTTCTAAAAGATATGCATTATCACTTCCTAAATAAACTCATGCATATCCAAACTATAATACATAAAATACGGAAATACTATATCCGCAGAAACTAATAATGCTGACACTAATCTTCAGCAGATACACTGCTTCAGCAGGAACCAACTCTTCAGCAGTAACCTTCAGCAGAAACAGTCAGCAGAATTCTTACTTAACAGAATTCCCAACAATCCTCCCCTAATCTTGAATTTGACCTGGTTAAGTTCAAGATTCTTGATAGATCTTCGAAATAACATACCAAGAGGATTGTAATAATATAGCACCAGCAAAGAATCATCTTCAGCAGGATCTCTATAATCAGCAAATACTTGAAATCTCCATTCTTTGCAGCAACAAATGACAAATGTACATCAAAACAAATTAGTTTCATACTATTTTCATCACTTCCAGGTGTGTTAACTCCTGTGAGAGGTGAATCATTGAAAATAATGGATTTGATGTCTCTTTACCAATAGCCAGTACTACCGGAGTAGCCAATTGTTCTAAGGTACACTGATAACCACATGATTTTTAGCAAATCATCAGCTATAAACGGATTTGAGATGTCTTTACCTGTAGCCGTTTGCTCAGGACTAGCCAATTATTTTGATGAAAATCATCTTGGTTAACTGATTACCAAATATGGTTTTCCACTGCCTTTACCACAAGCCATATACATGTGGGCTAGCCAATTATTTAGAATCCATAAAGGAAAAATCCATGGTCAATTGACAACCATTTCAACTACTCAGCAACAAAGCATGGGTGAGTTGAAAACCCTATGGTTTTGAGCAAACCATTACAGCTATCAACAGATTTGATATGTCTTTACCAAAGCTGTACCCTTTGGACTAGCCAACTTTGTGATGGAATAGTCAACATCAGGTAAGTTGATAACCAAACCTGCATACAATAGATACAATACTATACAACAAAATGTTAGTAGTTTTTTTTTTTTTTTTTTTTTTTTTTTTTTTTTTTTTTTTAATACTAATAAGAAATAAAAACAAATATACAACATGATACCCTTAAATAGAAGCTGCTCTGGAAGTCATAATCATTTGCTTGAAGACTTTCACCAAAGATTCAGCAAACAACCTTGTATTCCCAACTGGATCAGGAGGAATCTCCAACTTCTGTTGTAACATTTTCTCTATCAGAGACACTTTCAGAGGATATCTTTTGCCAATATCCATAATAAGCCTTAGACCAGTTGTAGTTTCCAAAACATGAACATAAGGCATAGGATAGAACTTCCAACTCTGAACTTTCCATCTCTGATTGTTCTTCCATATATCATAGCTAGCACCAGTGGGAGTAGAAGAATCAAACAGCACTTTAAGATCACCCAACAAATACAATCCAGACCCTGTAGGAGTATGATTTGCATACTACTTGAGAACCAACTCATATAGAGTGACCAAATCCTGATGATCAACAAGATGTATAATCTCTTGAAGAAATGTAAAGGATATGAAAGTTTTATCCAATCTGTAAATGGTATTGACTTGACCATTTTTAGTTAACTCCCAGTGAACCAAAACATCTCTAGTTGCCACAGGCCAATCATCAGGGGATCCTTCTCTTATAAATGAAGCATCAGAAGCATTCACATTGATTAGGCTTTGTTTGGAATGTGAAGTTCTGACTTTAGCCATCCTCTTTGCTCTTCTTCCAGGAACATAAATAGCAGCATGAACTTCAGCTTCAGCAGATTCACCTTCTGCAGCATCAGTTTCCACTGATGGAGTATCCAATTGTTCATCAGTAGAATCCTTAGAAGATTCAAGTGCAGTAGATGCATATTGTTCATCCATAGCCTTCCTTATCTGTTTGCTTCTAGCAGCTTGAAGTTCAACTTCTCTTACCTTCAGCTCATGAAATCTTGCAAGTTCAGCTTTTTGTTCCTCATCTAACTTCCTAGCAGTCTCTTCACCCAATCTTTCCTCCTCCAGTTGTCTTCTGGTTCTCTTTCTAGATGGAGGATATTCTGCTATCACTTGAGCTTTACCTTTATCCACATAAGATGAAGTAGCAACATGTGGTACATCAGCAGAAGTATCAGGTAAAGATACCTTTTCAGCAGCAACAGGAATATTAACAGATGAAACAACATCAGCATTGAGAAGAGGAATATTCTTAGAAGCACCCATTCCAGCTTTGTCATTTCTAGCCTTGATCTTGTTATAAACATCAACCAGTTTGTCAAATGGAAGTGCCCACACTTGTTTCTTAGACCAAGCAGTATTATATAATGAACTGCTTTGACTTCTCACATAAGTTCTCATGTAATCCCTCTGCTGTGCTTGAGTCATATGTTTATCTCTTTTAGCTTTAGCTTTTAACTCATCTGCTACTTTCTTCCTCAACTTCATCACTTTCACAATTTCAGAAGCCCAGTCTTGTTTTTCCACCCTTTTTCCAATAATGTCTGTAACTAAATCAGGATTATCAAGCACTTGTTTTCCAATATGCTGCCAATCTGACTCATCAAACTCTTGAACAGCTGCATCCAATTCTCTTTGTCTTTCAATAGGCAAAGTAGAAACATAGCTTTGGGTGGCAGACTGATATGCTGCATCAAACTTGGCTTGCTCTGCCTCAGCCATATTAGCACTCTTCTTATAGTCTTCCCATTCTTGGAAGAGTTTTTCTTGTACAGCTCTGTCTTCAACTGTAACAAGCTCATCCAAACCCACATCTGTTCCTTCAGCAAGATTATCATGAGGAACATTCAAATCTTCCATATGTTCATCATGTAATTCTTGAACAACTCTATCAGGAGAAACTTGTTGATTCTCAGATGAATGATGAACAGTGGAATGTAAATACTCTTTCCCTGCTACAAAGAATGCTTCTCCTGATGTATTACCTTTATCAGCAGATTGTTCAGCAGCAACACAACTTGGTGATTGTTTCTTCTGAAGTATATCAGTAGCTTCAGTCATGAGCACATCATCATCACCACTTTTGGAAGATTCAGCAGCTTTCCTAGTCAAATACTGTCTTGTACTTCTTCTTCTGCTGAATTGACTTTGTGGTTTAGATTTAGGTGCTTCAGCAGCTTTAGGAGAAACAACCTTAGACTGTCTAGCAACTTCAGCTAGAATCTCAAGAGAATCCAAATTTGCCTCCTGAGCAACTTCAGTAGCATCCAATCCATCCTTACTTTGCTTCTGCTGATTCAGCTGTGCCTCCAAATCTTGAACCTTACTTTTCAAACTTTCAATTTCATTACCAAGAGTAGTCTTGGTAACAGCAAGTTCCTTTTAGAGATCATCAGTCATTTTCATGTACTTGCATAGTGAATCATATACAAAAGTGAGAGTAATAGGGTCCTCTGCTCTACCAGCTGATTGCTCAGTGGTAAGAGGAGCTTCATTGAACCCAGCAGGAGAAACAGACTCATTTACAACATTATGAAAACCTTCATTAATTGGCTCTCTCAGAGAGCTGGGTGTAGGTAGTCTAGTGAACTCAGGTTCAAGAGGCTGAAAGTTATCTTCAAACTCATGAATTTGCTCAGCTGGAGCATCCTGAGATGGTGAAATGGTAGGACTAGGTGACTCATGTACAGGAGTAGGTGGTGGTAAGTCAGTAGAAATAGGTAAAGGTTCAGCAGTTGTAGCTGGCTCTTCCTCAATTACCACTGAAGGATTACCATCAGCAGCAACACCAGAAGATGATGGATTACCATCATCAGCAGCATTAAGAGCAGGCACATTACCAGCATCATCACCCTCAACTACATTATCATTGCCATGTGGCAACATAGCATCTAACAAAGGGTGATGTTCCCCATTATAATTTGTTTTCATTGAGGCAAACAACTTAGAACCAAGACTTTTAATAGGCACATGGGTTCTATATTCAGTGGTTATGTCTAAAATTATTTGTAAGAATCTAGGGTACATTAAAAACTTATGTTGTTGTTTATCAATGTTTTCTAGCATATTATCAAAAATAAACTTAGAAAAATTATAAGTTAGACCCTTAGAAAGACAAACAATACCACAGCCCAATTGTAGAGAGAATTGGTTCCATCCACCACATTTGTTGCTTATACATTGGAGCAGCAGATGCACCAAATACCTCCACTTAGGACAAAATTGATTCTTGTGCCACTTAGATGTATCAGTACTTTGATATCCAGCTTCCCTTAGCCCATCAAGAATCTCTGCAGTGTTGGAATGATACACACCATTCTCATCATCTAACTGAAGCTTTGTCCTAATCAACTCTTCTGTTACCACATACTCTACACCATCAATCTCAGCTACAATCTCTGTTTCAGATCTCTTAGTAGCAGATGCCCAAAATTGCTTCACCAAGGATTCACAAACCAGATTGGGACTATGTGTCAAAGCATAATGAATCTTTGACCTTTGTAGAAATTCCACCATTAAATCGAATTCTTCATGCCCCTTTGCCTTTTTCAGAATAGCATACTTGTTATGATCTCCTTTCAATTCAAGTTGTGCCATTTGAATGAACTTGCGTGAGACGGTTATGAATTACACAGAGAATAATGGGTTTAAGTGGAGTGATTAGCGAATAATGTTGTTTAGGAAGAGATATGCAAAGTGGGTTATATTTGGAAGTTCCCCAATCGTGGTCAAAATTATCGGAACTAATTATTGATCGAGTTTGACGTGTAATTCAAAAACTTCCAATTTGAAAATTTACCCTTCAGCAGAAATGAAAGTCAAATCTGCTGAAGAATGGTCAACATCAGCAGAAACCAAGCAAATGTAAAAATATCTTCGGTGAATATCTTGATTTTACTGTGCCACCCAACTCGCATTAATTATCGTAACGCCTAAACTTTGCTTATTTAATCAACCCCAAATCACATCTCAGTTACCAATTTACCCCAAATCATCTTTCAAACCCTAATTTCCCAATTAAACCCAATTCTCCACCAAAACTATGTCATCAAACCCAGAAGCCTCAGATCAAAATTCCTCTTCTTCATCATCAGAAGAAGATTTACCACCATATCCATGGGAGCTTGATGATTCCGACTATGAAAGAGAACTGGAGAGACGATGGGATGCACAAGAAAGACAATGGAATGCTCATAGGAAGGGTGAACCAAGCCATATACCCATTCCTGCTGATAGAGAACTTGTCTCTCCCTTCATCTGTACCTCTGATGAAGACTCTTCAGAGGAAGAAAATGAAGATCCAACCTTTCTTCCTCCTTCCACACCAGAGAGATCCCAACCAAGATCAAGTAAGAGAGATCCATCTCTTCCAACATCACAAAATAAGGTGTTGGATCTTCCTGCTCCAGGACCTGATCTTTCTTCACAAGAGCACATCAGACAGAGCAAGAAGGCAGAGATTATACGTAAGGGAAAGGAGAAGCTGAAGTAGATGATTGAGGAATGTTGCCATGGACCAAATTTCTTGAGTATTTGCTTGACTTTGGTACTTGAGCATCTTCACAGTCTTCCTTCTCTTCTTTTTCCATTTTCATCTTCAGCTTTATCATTGTACTTGTCATAGCCTCAAGTATTTTGTAATAAGTGATAGAAGCTAGTAGTACTCAATTAGGCAAATGTTTAGGAATGGTCATTGTAATCCAATTGAAACTTTGAATGTAAGCTATAACTTGTTTTCTTTGAATGAATGAAAAGATCTTCTTTATTAATCAACTGTGCAAGACCTTCAGCATAATCAACTAATCAGTAGAAACCATGTTCAGCACATTTGACCACATTCCTTTGACTTCAGCTCTTGGTGACTTTAACATACAACTTACAATCTCAGAACATCTGCAAAACAGACATAAAACATGCAAATACACCAAACACTTGCAAAAATATTAGTGGGTTAGTGTTAAAACTCAAAAAGTATACAAATTATACAAATCTACAAAGTTTACACTCATAATCCTCCCCTGAGGCATATGCCTCCCCTGAGGCTTATGCCTCCCCTTAAACTTTGTAGTTAAGGGTTAAGCATTCCAATATGGACCACCAAATATTGAAACCTTGGTCCATCAAATGCTTTAGTTAACAAATCTGCCACATTCTCATCTGTGTGAATTTTGACCACTTTAATTAAATGTTTCTCATAAGCATCTCTGATAAAGTGGTGCTTGATTTCAATATGTTTGGTTCTATTATGAAAAACTGGATTTTTAACAATACAAATTGTACTTTGACTGTCAATGAAAATGGTAGTGTTCATAAAGTTATACCCATAATCCAGCAATTGATTCTGAATCCATAGAACTTGTCCACAACAATTTGCAGTAGCAACATACTCTGCTTCAGTAGTAGAGGTAGCAACAATGGTCTGTATTTTGCATTGCCAAGAAATCTGTCTTCTTCCAAGGAATTGGCAACCTCCAGTTGTGGATCTTCTATCCAAATTTGCACCAGCATAGTCACTGTCACTATAAGCTGCTAGCTGAAATAGAGACTCTTTGGGATACCAAAGACCTAACTTGGGTTGGCCTTTTAGGTACTTAAAAATCTTCTTGACAGCATTCATGTGAGAGGTAAGTGGAGTGACTTGGTGCCTTGAACATGCACTCACAGCAAATGTAATATCAGGTCTTGAGGCAGTCAAATACATCAAAGAACCAATCATTGACCTATATAAATGAACATTCACAGGGAAATCAGGATCAATATTGTTCTTTGGTTTTGGAGCCTCATAGGGAGTAGTGGCAGTCCTGACATTCTCCATAGCAAACTTGGACAACATATCTTTTACATATTTCTCCTGATGTATGAAAATACCATCAGGTTTCTGCTGAACCTATAAACCCAAAAAGAAAGTGAGTTCTCCCATGGCACTCATTTGAAATTCTCCCTTCATCAGATCCTCAAACTCTCTACACCATGCTTCTTTGGTGGAACCAAAGATAATATCATCCACATACACCTGCACAAGAATAATATCCCTAGAATCTTTCTTGAGGAATAGAGTCTTGTCAATGGCACCTCTTATGTAGCCATGCTTCAGCAGAAATGTGGAAAGTCTAGCATACCAAGCTTTGGGAGCTTGATGAAGTCCATAGAGAGCTTTGACAACCTTGTACACATACTCAGGATGATCAGGGTCTTCAAATCCTTTGGGTTGAGTCACATATACCTCCTCTTCAATCTCAGCATATAAGAAAGCACCTTTAACATCCATCTGATAAACCATGAAGCCTATATAAGAGGCATAGGCCAAAAATATCCTTATAGCTTCAACTCTGGCCACTGGTGCAAAGACTTCATCATAGTCAATGCCTTCCTCTTGTCTAAACCCTTGAGCAACCAGTCTAGCTTTGTTCTTCACCACAATCCCCCTAGAATCTCTTTTATTCTTCAAAATCCATTTTGTCCCAATGGCATATTTACCATCAGGAAGAGGAACCAAAATCCAAACCTGCTGATTCTTAAATTGCAGCATTTCTTCTTGCATTGCTTCAAGCCAACTTGAATCAGCCAGTGCTTGAGGAACACTAGTTGGCTCTATCTGAGAAAGAAAGCATGCAAACAGACAATGTTTGAAGTCTGTGTGATTGTTCCTCTTTTGATTGTAGACATAAGAGATGAAAGCAACTTCACCATATTTTGTATTCTTTACAGTGCTTCTAGTTCTAACAGGATCTTTAGGATCTCCAATAATCTTTGATAGGGGATGAGCATTATGAATCCTTTTTGTTGCTGTAGGTTGAACATCAATTGTGGCATCAAGGTTGTTGACTGTAGGCCCAAACTCAGTATCATAAGAAGCTGAGTGAAATAGGCCAGGCTTTGGCTGATAATTCCCAAGATCAGAAGGACTTGGAAATCTTGTAAAGGGCTTCTCAAAGTTTGCAGAGACTTCAGTAGATATGGGAGAGTGTGCATCATTAGTATCAGCATCTTTGACCTTATCAGTGGGAATAGGTGAGCCTTCAGCAGAATCGTCAGCAGTATCCTTGTTTCCACTGACAGCTTGTGTTGATTGATGTAGGATTGCCTCAGTCTCTTGTGTAACCTTTTCCTTGAGTTTCTGAGCTTCCTGAGTAGCAGCATGTTCTTGCTTCTTCAGTCTTGTAAGGTCCTCTGCATAATGTGACTCATCATCTTGTTCAGCAGCAGAATGATTACCTACAAAATGGTTAGGTGGAAAAGATGGTACAACAAAGGTATGTTCATCTGGCTCAGATTCATAGTCTGAGTCATCATCCATGGAACCTGCAGGGTTAGAATGTGGATCTTTGGTACCTGCATTAGGATTAGAAGTATGCCTAGTATAACCCAAATAGTCAGTCAAATAATCCAGGTCAAAATACCAAGAATGGCCTTGTCCCTGAATATTAGGCTGATCTTCAAGAAATCTTAGATTAAGGGTTTCTTCTATCCTTTTGGCATTTAGATTATAAACCCTATAGGCCTTGCTATGAGCTGAATAACCCACTATATATCCCTCATCAGCTTTCCCATCAAACTTACCCAATATATCAGCAGTATTCAAAATGGTCACTTTGCATCCAAAAGGTTTAACGTAATGTATGTCTGGAACTTTCCCAGTGAGAAGTTCATAAGGTGTCTTGTCATGATGTCTAGTGATGGATACCCTGTTTAAGACATAACAAGCAGTACTTACTGCTTCAGTCCAAAACATAGTGGGTAATTTGGAGTCTGCAAGCATTGATCTTGCTGCCTCAATGAGGGTTCTATTTTTCCTTTCAGCAACCCCATTTTGTTGTGGGGTCCTTGGAGTACTATAGTCCATTCTAATCCCCTTAGACTTACAGAATTCTATGAAAACAACATTTTTGAATTCTGTTCCATTGTCATACCTAATTCCTTTAACCTTTTTATTAAGCTGGTTTTCAATTAAAATGATGAATTCTTTCAAAATAGGAGTTGTTTCATCTTTAGTTTTAAGAAAGAATACCCAGCAAAACCTGCTAAAATTATCTGTGATAACCAGGCAGAAGTACTTGTGATCAATACTTCTGATAGGAGTTGGACCAAAGAGATCCATGTGCAGCAACTGAAGAGGTTCTGAAATGGTGCTCACAGCTTTGATGGCTTTGTAAGAGGCTCTGTGTTGCTTTCCCTTGTTGCAAGCAATACAATTGTGTTCATTGGTGAAGAGTTTAGAAGGAAGTCCCTGAACAAGACCAAGTTTAGACAACTTGTTGATAGTCTTGTAATTCACATGAGCCATTCTCCTATGCCACTTGGTAGATTCATCCTGGGAAGCTTTTGCCACCAAACATGTTAGATCACCTTCTGGCTTGACATCATTCAGATTGAATGTGTACAAGTTGAAGGTTCTAGGAACTCTCAGCAAAACAGTTGTGTCTTCTGGAAGTTTGAAGTCCTTGGAGAGTACAAGACATTCATCTTCAGAGAAGAAAACCTTATTCTTAGTGTCCCAAATTTGTGATACAGAGAATAGATTAAAATGCTCTAGTTCCTTCACATAATAAACATTTTCAAAGTCTAACAAAGGTGTCTTAATAGTCCCTTTCCCAGTAATTTTGCCATCTCCACCACCAAAAGTTACAATGCCTCCTCCTTCTATGGGCACAAAGTCATGCATCTTGTCCTTGTTCCCTGACATACTTCTAGAACAACCACTATCAACTATACCTACTTCAGTACTTTTCAAAGGATGATCCTACAACAACAACAAAAATATACAAAAGTTAGTACACATTGGAGACTCAAGTCATTGCTGACTTGAGCCTGCCTTGTGGATCATTAGTGATAGGCCATGTAGATGTTTTAGATCCACCATTGTTCTTGGGCCTGTACTGCAAATTAGGTCCCTTCTTTGTCCAAGAACAACCTGCTGAGGGCTTTACAGCAGTATTCCAATACCTACCACCATAATACATTGAGTCAAAGTTATTAGGCCAATAACCATTTGAAAAGAAAGAACTAGTGGGTCGAACATAAGGTTTAGTACTGGTTCTTCTCCATAAAGAATGTGGTTCAGCAGAATTGGATTTCTGCTGATGTGGAACAAAAGAGGGTATTTCACTAACATTCTTTCACATTTGCCTAGGTTTTCTTTGACTAAAACATTCACCCATTCTTTGCTCATGAAATGTACAATCCTTAATCAGATGAGATTTACTTCCACACACAAAACATTTCTTCTTCTTAGAAGATTTATTCAAACTAAAAGAAGTTCCATAACATGAAAAAGTATTCAAACCACCATGATAAACAGAATTGTTTTTAACAGAACCAAAAGTATTATTTTGCAAAGAATTTAAAAACAAGTCTTCAGTAGAAACTGTCTTGATATCAGCAGCAACTCTAGAAGGCTTGTGGGGAGTCTTGGGTGATGTCTTTGGTGTAGTCTTGGGAGTGGTCTTGGGAGTGGTCTTGGGCAGGTCAGACTTCTCACTTGAATCACAGCTGGCAAATGAGGTAGACCCTTCATCAGAAGACTTGTCACTGTCACAACAAGAGACAAAGTCAGTAGATTTAATAATAGGGTCTGGCAAGTCAGATGACTTTTTGCCATAGAGATGGTGTGATCCATCAAAGTCACTAGGGATGGACAGGTCTATAGGCATGTTTTCCCCTCTTATAGGTCCAGGGACTGCATTCATTCCCCCTTCCTTAACAAATTTAACAGGTTTTTGATAAGCTAAGGCTGGTTCAAGGTCAAAAACACTAGACATATCAGGATATGTTAACTCTTCAGGGTCTATATATTTCTCATATCCTAATGCTTTTCTAGACCTAACAGATTGGCGACCATCAATCAATTTACTTAAATTAGATGCTCCTTCCTGCCATTTCATACGACCAGCTATCTCTTTATCTAACTTAGCTTGTAATTCTTGTTTTTCTTTTTCTAGATTAGACTTCTCTTTTTCAGTACGTCTTAAGTCTATCTTAGCAATTTCTAAATCACTTTCTAGAACTCTTATTTTTTCATCATATTTAACTTGATTCTTTTGAAACCCGACTTTTTGTTTCTCTAAAGTTTTTAAAGCCATTTTATAAGACTCTACTTCAATATAACACTCATTGTACTTTGGTTTCAATTCATCAAATTCTTGTTTAAGCTTATTGTATCTTACACTACATCCAAGCACACAATTGTGTACCTGAGAGATTCCCATCAAGGAGACTTGCTCCTTCTTGTCCTCTGAAGGTGAGTATGCCAGCAGATTCACTTGTGTAGAAGTAGAAGCTTCCTCTCCAGCAGGTTCATGTTCAGCCCAATCAATTTGATGATCCAGAGTCACCATTGCCTTTGAAGGTCCAGCCTTAGAATTCCCTGCTTCCAATGGATAAGAGCCATATCTAACTTCATCACCAGACTTCCTCTCCTTGCATTCTCTTGAAAAATGTCCCACTTGACCACAAGTGTAGCATTTGACCTTCCTTCTATCAAACCTTGCTGCCTCTCTTCCATTAAAACCAAACTTCCTTCCAGACTTAGTTTCAAACCTTTTAATGTTCATGGAGATCATTGCAAGCTGCCATTTTAAGTGCATCTCCTCCATCTCCAATGGATCCACCTGTTCAAAATTCTCATAAGCAAGAAACTGCTGATGTTCATATTCAGCCACAAATGAATGAACAATATCATCCAACACACTACTGGATTTTGATTTAGGAGCAGATTGAGTTTGGGTTTGAGAAGATGCTCCTGATGAATAAGAGCTTGAGGCATTATGCACAGGTTTTGTGGTAGTGCTGACAAAGGCTGAGTGAGTGGATGGACGAATTGGACTTCTCACATCAGGCTCAAGAGATTTGAGCTTGTTGTAGAGGTCATCAAAAGTGATTAAGTCCAATCCGCCCTTTGTCTTGAGAGCAATACTGACTTGCCACCAAGATGGTGGCAAAGATCTCAGGAACTTAGCATTGCAGTCCTCATTGTCAGGTCTAGCCTTCAGCTGATTAAGTTGACTTAAGATCCGGTGAAACCTGTCATAGCCTTTATGGATTCCCTGTTCCTCAGATATCTGAAACTCTTGGAACTGCTGCTTCAGCATTGACTTCTTCAACCTTCTTGATTCCTCATTCCCACCAAATCTAGCTTTTATTGCCATCCAAATGTCCTTGGCATCCTCCATGAAGTGGAAGTCACCCATGTGGTCATCTGGTATCGCTTGGAGCAGAATTGTTCTTACTTTACTCTCCCTCTGTACAGCCAGAATCTCTTCAGCAGTTTTGGGACCTAGAATTGTAACAATCCCATCAGCATCTTTAACATGCTTCTTCAGGCTATTCCCCTTTTTGACGACCTCCCAAAGATTCCAGTCTATGTTTATGATCCAGTTCTGCATCTTCATGGACCACAGATGATAATCTTCAGCATTCTTCAAGTATGAAAACTTAGCATTACTGTTGGAGAGGTTGAGTTATTGAAGAGAAGTGGTGTTAAGGTTTTGGGTTGTGTCAACTTCATCATCAGATCCAGGCATGTTTCTTGATTGATTTGGATTCTTAAGGTGTAAGATTTGTGTTTCTTAGTATAGCAGAGACTCTCTCGAGGCTCTGATACCACTTGTTGAACTATAAGACCTTGATAGATCTTCTTGAGCACTATAGAATCGTTAGCTATGTTAATGTAATCAAAAACAAACTAATAGACAATCTCTGTAACTTGTATTTTAAAGCGGAAACAAACACAAGTTTAATACTAAGAACTCTTGATCCTCTATGGATCTTTTAATAATAATGAAAGTGTTTTCTAAAAACGTTATTCAATACATAATCGTGTGTTCCTTTTATACACAAGGAACCCTAAACCGTTTTCCAAGAAACGTATATTCTAAAACTTCTAAAAGATATGCATTATCACTTCCTAAATAAACTCATGCATATCCAAACTATAATACATAAAATACGGAAATACTATATCCGCAGAAACTAATAATGCTGAAACTAATCTTCAGCAGATACACTGCTTCAGCAGGAACCAACTCTTCAGCAGTAACCTTCAGTAGAAACAGTCAGCAGAATTCTTACTTAACAGAATTCCCAACAGGGTTGACCTGGTACGTTTCAAACCCAATGGGTTGAACCGGTTTATTTTGACCCGTTTTTGACCCAACATAGCAAGTTGACCTGGTTTAAATCGATCAATTTTTCGACCGGAACGGTTCAACCGGTTGAACCACCCGGGTCGAACCGGGTTTCAAAACATTATCTTTAATTCCCAAATCTTCAAACTTTTATTATTTTTCATTTATAACCTATAAACTTTTTTTTATCAATAAACTATCTGTCGCTATAAAATCATGTTGCTATGCACAGGTACTCGTCTATTTATCTTAAGGATACATCATTTTTACATTCATTAAACTGTTGGTCTATTTATTGTGTTAAAATTCAAGCGTAAATTAAAAAAAAAAACACTTATTGAGGAAATAAGACTTTGTAACAAAACTTCTCATGTAAGCTTCATAAAATTCGGGCTAGCCTCAAGATATACGGCCCATTCTTACCAAGTGTTTGTACCAGACTTTTTGGAAAGCTTTCAATGTTTATTCATACCAACATAAGAGTATATGACACAATATCATTCAAAAAAACCCCTTCATCAGCATCATAAAATCGCCACATATTTTCAGCTTCGATTCTTCAGGATATTAATCATAGATAAGATTTTATTTTTTCATCTTTTCCATGTGATTCTGAAATTCTTGTGAATATATCAACTCAAATATGAATTGTTTGGTGCATATTTGTCAGCTTTATGCCATTTTTTTATTTGATTTTGAATGTGATATCAACATTTTAATATCGTTTATATCAATTCTTATGGTGCAGTTACGATCAAGTATTCGGTGGTATTGGAATTCCGATTCACACGTTCCAGATTCGCCATTTCCTTTACTCCACTCTTTTGTGTTTTATTTTTTCAATTGTGTTTGTTTAATGCTGAGACTGATTAATTATTTGTTTTTTTCAATTGTGTTTTTTTTTTTTTCTTTTTTTTTTCTTTTCATTGCAGGCATGGCATGTGGGAAACTAGAACGAGTTAAAACCTCTAAAATCAGTTAATTGTGTGCCCATAATATGTTTCAGGATTCATTAGTATCTGAACTCTTGACATTTATCATTGGCAGTAAACATATATGGCTATCTTGAATCATATTTTATCGTGCTTATCATGTACGATTGTACCCTTTGTTGTATCTTTTCTTTAGATGTATATCATATGTTTCTTTCTTATCCACTTTTTCTTTCTGGTTCAGATATTAAGAACCTGGCTGCTTGTGACGAAGGTGCACTTTTATTGTGAACGTTGTTCAACCAAGTTAATCAGAACGAGTCGGTAGGTTCTTTTGAGATTAGCACCTTAGCTTCTGGATTCATTCAAACTTAAATGGTTTGAGGCACCCAAATCGTTGAATAACATGGCATTTTTTTAAAGGTGATATTGTCTAAAAGAAAGCCTGATTCTAAATCATATATGCAGAATTTTTTGGGAAATGCCATAAGTCAAATACTACCTGCACTACTCACTAATCTCATTGGTAAAAAAAAAATGTTGTTGACCATGTCTTCCAGGATGTGGTAACACGTGCTTCATCAATACCCATTGCAACAACTTATAATGCAACACCCCCTTCTGATTATGTGGAACAACCATCAGTTTCATCTTCTCGATCAGCTAAAAGAGAACTTTCCACACATCATTTCGATTGTTTTATGTTTTATGTATAAACGTTACATAAAATACTTAACCATAATATCACACCTATAACTATTTGCCGCTAGAAAATCCGTTGCTATGCACGGGTACTCGTCTAGTTTTTTTTCAAAAAAAAAAAAAAATATACATAAAAATGAAAAAAGATTATTTGTGTAAAAAATGCAAATCATTTCCTAATAAGTAAAGAGTTACCGAATGTGTAATTCTAAGGGCCCGTTTGGTATGGGGTTTTTTATGGGTTTAGACTCAAAGTAGTCTCAAAACCTTTGTTTGGTATGTATTGTGGGGTTTAAAAATTGGGGATCAAACCCTCAAACTCTACTATCTATAAAAGTCATGGCTCCTCCCTACTTTTCTACAACTTTCATATTTTTGTGGGCCATCTCACACCTTTTTCTCTTTCTTTCTCTTTATTTCTTATTATAGTATTATATTTTTTATTAAAATTTTCTCTCTCTTCATTTAATTTAAACTTATATTAAATTCAAATCAAAACCAAAATCTAAATCCTAATCCAAAATCATAATCCTAATCCAAATCCTAATCCTAAACCCATCTACAAACCTAACGGACCCTAAATTTGTCTTTGTCAAAAGAGAGGGGAACGCATAGTATAGCTTCTTAGGCTTTGGAATGTAACGATAAGTTGATATTAGAAGGTAGCGTTTCAGATTGTGCATGTATATGGGCAACCGATTATGTACTTTCTTTTTAAGAGGAAAGTTCAATACGAAACAAGAATTATCTAAAGATCAAATCAAGAGATCTCAACCATTCATCCTTTTTAAATCTAAAGGTGTAGATTAATTGTTATTTTAATATAATTACTTATAGAAGGGCATTTTTGGAATATCAATATCTTCATTCCACTTCTTCATTTCACACACACACTATCCTTTACTCTCACCAACAATGTTTTCCCCAAATTACAAACCCTAACTGCCCAATTCAAAATTGATCAAAATTACTGCTAAACAATGAACATTCGAGACGAAATAGCACAATCAAAACATGATTCTGTGCTCCAATCGTTCTTCGTTGCCACTTACCGATCAAAATCAGCCTCATATTGTGGCGGGGGTGACGGGATTTGTGGCGGCCGGATCCGTGGTGGCTGGATCTGTGGTGATGGGATTCATGGTGGTTGGATCCATCGTGGCCGGATCTGTGGTTAATATTTTTTGGTCTATAGGTTCATGTTGAGTCTTTTATTTGGAGCAGTAGTCTAGCCCATATTTTATGCAACTTTACTGCTCATGTAGTCAAGTTAGCAGCTTACGGGACCTTGAATGCATAATTGACTAATAATTTTTTTACTTGTTATATGCGTCTAAGTGTTTTGAAGTTTACAGAAATATTAATTTGTTAAGCAAATATTTTTTCTCTGTCTATATCCCTCTCTTGATTGCTAGAAATAAGCTATTCAAATGTTTTCTACATTTGCGAAAGTAATATGAAGATAGGCTTGAAAAAACTTGACATGTTAAATGAGCAAGCTGTTAAAAAGTTTAGTCATTGGAAATCCACATTTATTATTACTGATTTGTACAGTGGTACTCAAAGGTATTCCATTTGTAGCTATTCTACTTGTGACATAATTTTTCTATATTAGTTCAAACGATATAATTTTTTGGACATAAAATTTGACAGGCATGATGCTTTGAGTTAGATCCACACCTTTTTTCATTTAATATATCAAAAATATCTTATGCACCAAAGAAACTCATGTGATTCACAATGAATACTTTGAGATTCATACTGAATCGCATGGGATTTACAATGAATCTCTTGTTACTTCATACAGAATCACATAGGATTCAATAGATCTAGTTGGTTTAGTTTATAATTCTTGTTTCCTATTGATTCTTGTTTTGATTGAATGAATTTATATGTTAGGCTTAAGAAAACTGGCAGATCTCCAAATGGTAACATGCTTGAACGTCTTAGGAAACATGAACCGATTGCACTAGGTCTTTATTGGTTGTATTTAATGCATGAGCCACTGTTTATAATCCCTATGGTTGTGCTGGGCATGGTATAGGAGGAGATAAGAGCTCATAGAATTGGGGAGTTATGTGCGATACCCCATGAATGGTATTAAGGAATACAACCCGTCAATTAAAACAAGGTTACAATTCAATAGGTAGGATTGGATAGCTAGCAAGGAGTAATATATCATGGGTAGACATGCTTCACTTATCTTGTAGAACCTTAGTTTATTTTCTTGTTTATTAGATTAATTAGTAGCTTTTGGGTTAGTTGATTAGCAACTAATTCCGCCCACTCTCCCAATACCCGAGATTTTTACTTGCTTTTCATAAAACATAAAAACATAAAAAGAATCATCCTTCACCTTTAGACCTAGTTAGATTAATTTCAATCCTAACGACACTATTCCTAGCTGAACGATCAATCCCCCGGTACTTGTCACTATACTATACTACAACGATCAGGTACACTGCCTGGTGGGGGTTGTAAGCTTCTCGAGATCCCTCGAGAGGTAAAGCCTGGTGCAATTCCCACGCATCACTATCCACTGCCAGAAATAGACTGGAAGGTAGAATCCCTGTGCGGATATCCTTTTAAATGCTTTCTAGACGCATACAAAGGATATCATCAAATCCAGATGGTAGTCGAGGATGAAGAAAAAACAGCTTTCCACACCAGTCAAGGAGTTTACTGCTACACGAAAATGCCTTTTGGCCTAAAAAACGCAGGCGCAACATACCAACGATTGGTGGACACAGCTTTCGAGAAACAAGTAGGTCGAAACTTAGAGGTCTACGTTGACGACCTTGTCATCAAAAGCCATACAGAGGATGAATTGGTGCGCGACATCGAGGAAACGCTCAAAACATTGGGAAAAATAAACATGAAATTAAATCCCAGAAAGTGCACCTTTGGCGCAACAGAAGGCATGTTCCTCGGATACTTAATAGAACCCGACGGAATCAAACCTTGCCCAGAAAAAACAAAAGCTGTTATCGATCTTCCCTCACCGCGCACACTTAAGGAAGTCCTGTCATTAAACGGAAAGCTAGCTGGGCTAAACCGTTTCTTATCTAAATCAGCAGACAAATCACTCCCTCTCTTTAAAACACTCACGAAGTGCACCAAAAAGGGAGACTTTCATTGGACTAAGGAAATAGAAGAAGCTTTCCAACAGCTAAAACAGCATTTAGCATCACTTCCCAAACTTGTCGCATCGCGACCAGGGGAAGAGCTAATCATGTACTTATCTGCAACCCATGGAGCAGTTAGCGCAGTACTATTGACAGTAGGAACTCCGTCCAGACACCTATATACTTTGTAAGCAAAGCACTGAAGAAGACAGAGACTAAATACAGCGCTATGGAAAAGCTGGTCTTAGCTCTAGTATTCGCAGCTAAAAGACTGCGCAGGTACTTTCAAGCGCATCCAATAGCTGTAATCACAGACCAGCCAATCAAACAAGTTATCTCTAGACCTGACGCATCAGGATGGCTATAGAAGTGGAGTGTGTTGTTAAGCGAATATAACATCTCGTATAGACCGCGCACTGCAATCAAAGGACATATATTAGCTGGTTTTATTGTTGAAAAGCCAGACACTGATAATCCAACCTCAACAACTAAAACAGATCTACAGGAACCTTGGATTCTGTTCACAGATGGATCCTCATGCGTAGATGTATCAGGCGCAGGCCTTATCCTTACTAATCCAGAAGGTATGGAATTCACCTATGCGCTGCGCTTCAAATTCACAGCCACAAACAATGAGGCAGAATACGAAGCCCTACTCGCCGGACTGCGTATTGCTATCCAAATGGGTATACGCAACCTGGAGGCAAACGTAGATTCTAGGCTAGTTGCTAATCATGTGCTAGGTGAATATGAAGCTAAGGATGAGCATATGATCCAATACCTGGATAAGACCAAGTTCTTAATTAAAAACTTTGATAGGTTCATAATAGAACAAGTACCTAGAGGGGAAAACAGGAAGGCTGATGCGCTTAGCAAGATCGCATCCACAAGCTTTGCGCACTTATCAAAACAGGTATTGGTAGAAACCTTACAAAACAAGTCAATCTTGGAGATGGAAGTATCCACGGTGATAGAAGAACAAGATCCTACATGGATGACACCTATCATTGAATTCATTAGCAAAGGAGTCTTACCACAGGATCATAAGGATGCTCGAAGAGTGCGGCGCACAGCGCAGCGATTTGAACTATGGGACAACATACTCTATCGACGTTCTTTCTTACAACCCTAGATCATGCATCATGCACTCAGGGCCGCGATCTGTTGTAGCGCGCGCTCTACGGTCGGGGTATTATTGGCCAACTATGCACCGCGACGCGCGTGATATGATAAAGAAGTGTAGCAATTGCCAAGTACAAAGGCCAATTCCGCGCCAACCGCAACAAGAGCTAACACCCATTACCTCACCATGGCCATTCTACAAGTGGGGCATTGACATCGCAGGACCCTTTCCAGTTGCAGCAGGAGGACTAAAATTCCTCATCGTAGCCATAGATTACTTCACGAAGTGGATTGAAGCAAAGGCGGTGGTGAGCATCACGGGCAACCAGGTCAAACGCTTTGTATGGGATAACATTGTCTATCGCTTCGGACTACCTGGAGAGATCATATCAGACAATGGGAAGCAGTTCTGCGACAACCCATTCAAAGATTGGTGCGCACAATTGAACATCACACAACACTTCGCTTCAGTAAAACACCCACAAACCAATGGCTTAGTTGAGCGAGCAAATCGCAGTCTAGGTGAAGGAATAAAAGCACGCCTTGACAGACACAAAGGAAGGTGGGTGGACGAGCTCTCACATGTCTTATGGGCGCATCACACCACAATCAAAACCAGTACTGGAGACACGCCATTCTCCCTTGTCTACGGAACAGAAGCCGTCATACCAGCTGAGATAGGAATGCCAACTATACGAACAGCAGAGGTCAACGTCACAACAAATGACGAGGAGCGGCGCATAGACTTGGACTTACTGGAAGAAAGATGTGAACGCGCAGCTATACGCGAAGCAAAGGCTAAGGCAAAAATGAAGAAGTATTATGATGCAAAGGTCAAACACACTTCCTTCAGACCAGGAGACTTTGTATACCGCGCCAATGACGCAAGTCATGCAGAAGACACAGGCAAGCTCGGACCCAAATGGGAAGGACCCTACGAGGTCACTGATGCGCTAGGCAGTGGCGCATACAGGTTGCATGACATGGAAGGTCACGACCTAGCACGCACCTGGAATATCTGCAATCTTAAAAGATGCTATCTTTAGGAAAGGCTACGGCCCATACACAGACAACTTTTCACTTTAGAATGTGCCCATAAGTGTTTGTTTTTTCTTTCTTAGGAATTGTCTTTTACTTTTTCAAAAACTTGCAAGTATCAATAAAATGTTATGGTTTCTAGCTAACTCCATAACGCATTTCACTTTATTGCGTACATTCTTATATATGTCAATATTGTTATATTATATTTTTGCCTACATGGCGTGCATGCACTAATTAAAGACCCACGAAGGCATAAAGGATGAGTAAACCTACTAATTCACTCGTTGAGTAAGAGGGTTGCAAACCCATCAACATTGGATCACGCATCCTTGCTAAGCGCCTTACTTTTGAGACGTCGAGGTAAGTTTACCTTGCGCGCCCCACGACGGATGCGCAAATATTAAAGTACACTGTACGAAGCTTAGCAAATAACGAGCCAAGACTCTTGGTCAAATAATAAAACTTCGCAAACATTAATGCAAGTATATTCTTGTAATCTTAAGTCACGCACTTAATTTATGTATAAAAGAGTATCTTATTTAGTATTTTTACACAAAACTACCATAACAAGCAAAAGATACACTTTGTTATTCAGATAATTAACATACAAGTTACAAAACAGCCTATACGCTATGGCGATGCTCAGGGCTATCCTCCGGTGCAACAGAACTCCCTGCCTCTTGAAGCTTCCTCAATAGCAATGCATTCTTAGGCGAGACAGTCGCTACACTCACGGGAACCCCATCAGACCTGGGAATGTGTGCAGCGCCAACACCGTATAGGACGGCTTTGCCCTTAATCCCCTTTTTCTGGGCAGCTCTCTGTGCGTGGCGCTCCAACACCTCCGTCAGAGGAATCTCCTTGTTAGGACCCTTGATCTTATATCATACACAAGTTATATATAGAAAATAGAAGAGATAAATAGAGAGAGAGAAATGGAGAATAGAGATGGATACTTCTAGTGAGAGAAAGGAAAGATGTATTATTTTTAGAGAGAGAAACACATAGAATTACACATAGAAGCACCACCTTCAAATGGTAGCATTTGGAGGTTTATATAGCTAAGATAAAGAGATGGGCCGGGCTTGGGCTTTTGTAAAGAGCTAAACCTAAACTTATACAATATTAGATTAAACCAAGCCCGTTTACCCTTAACTAAACTACAAGACTATTACAACATTATTACAAGACTCGTTGATACAATAATGATCATCACTTTTAATGCTAACAATCTCCCCCTAAGGGACGATCATTGAGATCTCCCTTTGATTACATAAATGATCAACACTTCTAATGCTAACAATCTCCCCCTAAGGGTGATCATTGAGATCTCTCTTATGTGACCTTGATCTTTGTTCTTTGAAGCTTGTTCTCTTTGAACTTTGAGTCTTGTTGTGTAATAGTTTTGCTAGTTTCTTTGTTCCTTCATGCTTTGTGATCTTTGATGATTGACTTTTCATCGTTCTTTGTTCTTTTGTGATGTGGAGTTATCTGCCTTTCGTCACTTCTGCATCTGTGGTGGTTGTTTGACATTCCAACATGCTCATACGTCCTTAGTCTTTGTGATACATGCATTTGTAGTTCTCGTTCTTTCACACAGATCTTTGTCACTTTACTTCTGTAGATTCTTTCATATTGCGTAGAATCTTTCTTTGAACCTTTCTTTGCTTTGATCTTTGTGAGAACTTTCCTTTGACTTCGAGATGCATGTATGAGCATGTGGAATCTGTCGCCATGGAGATGAAGTGTCCCTGCATATAAACAGTTAGCAATAAAACATCCGGTACTTGCAGATAAGAATTAGAGATCGTCAACAGCATAGTGTGAAGACTCCTTCTATCCCTTACCAAGGCCGTTCCCATGTCAGATACTCTCGAGAGAGCTTACAAGGCCTACTTAGTAGCTCAATGACTGGGTGAGTCGCTGGGGATCACTCCACGACTGTAGACCATTTGAAACCACCGCGAACACTAAGCGTAACCCATAAAGAATTACCGAAGTGACCTGCTGTCAGGGCTGCTTGATGTTGACCCTGGCAAGAATTTCCATTCAATCATTGAGAATCATAAAAGTGAATCCTCTCATAAATGTTCTGGCAGATTGCTAAGATCTGCGTAGGACTCTAAAGTTAACATCTGGCGTCCTTAATGATGAACAACCAGTGTAGAAATATCATGTGTTCCTATGAGATCTTTTGATGAATCTCGGGGCTCTAGACTCGATAAGTGCACATTTGGTTTCCTATGCGGAGATTAGGGAGAGGTCTCCTACTTCAATATCAACCATCTCTAAGAGACAGGTCGATAGATTACACCGGTTCCCCGTGAGAATGAAACAAGCTCTTTTAAGAGAACTTGAGTGGTTAAGAAGGTTTAGTGCATTGCGTCACTGGGTCCATGACGTCTTTATCTTCAATACCAGTGTCACCTTAGTAACAACCAGTAGCATATGAATTGTACCCGGTGTCTGCCCTAAGGTTGAACATTTGGAGGGCTATTTCTTTTCACCCTTTTTCATATCTTTTCTTTTTAATTCTTCAACCCCTTCTTTCTCCTTTCTCATTTTCTCCTTTTTTCAATCATACCTAAGGACTTCTAATTCTAATCTATTGGATTTGTCCTTGGGTAGATCCCTCCGGCTCTGGCGGATCATAGGACGGTTTTTCCTAACCTTAGTCACCTTATAACTCCATGACTATCCTATCATTGCCATGAAACCATTTATTGAAAATCTCTCAAAGTGTTTATAATAATGAAACACTTTGTTGTTACCACTTTGAGAGTTTTGTATTTCTTTTGAAGGACTCCCCCTTCACATGTGCTCATGTAATTTTTAAGAAATTTGCACATGCGGGAGGAGTTTGCACTTTTAAATTGATCCACTTTCAGTGAACATGACCGATTCGAGACACGCTTACATCACTAGTTAGACTAGCTTGAAATTATTACCCGTCCTGGTCAAGTCCAAAGAAAGTCTCTCGATACGGTACATTCTACCCAGACAAGTCCTATTCGAGACATGCTTACATCACTAGTTAGACTAGCTTGAAATTATTACCCGTCCAGGACAAGTCTTTTCGATTACTGACATTTAAAGCTTCGTCAATTCATTGGTACTATCTGAGTCGAGCTCTTTTGAGATTCAGTCACAATCTTTAAACATCTTTGATCACATTTTAATCATGTCTTCTCCCCCTCAAAAATAGCATATGGTGATATTTTTGATATCAACAGATTAAGAAAAAGCTTTTTGGAGAGAAAGACAGATTTCATTTTGCATGAATTCGGAACATTTTTGTTTTTATGAAATACTCCCCCTCAAAACTCGCATATGTTTTTAAGAAATGTTAAACTTTTTAAAGATTAGAGGGAAGGAGTCTTCTTGAAGCAAAATCCTGAAAGAGAAAGAAGTTTCAGATTTGTCGAATTTTGCATCAAGGTTTTTTGAAAAACAAAGACTTCTCTTTGTTTGACTAGGAATGTCGGACTGAGGCATACAACAGTGTCCATTTTTAGGATAAGTGCACTTTGTTGATGAAAATCATTTTTGCGTACCACTTTCCTTTCTTTGAAAACTTGAGTTGTGCACTGTAAGGTGTACACAAGTCATTTTGATGATGAGCACCGATTTTGATGGATTTCGAAAGTCTATTTGAAAAATCTTGAAAATGTAGTGCTCATGATGAAAGAGAATTTTTGTTTTTTGGATAAGTGCTCGAAAGATATTTAAAACCTTGTTTTGGTTAAGCACTTTCCATTCTATGAAGAACGAGTTCTTAGCTGAAATACTAAGAAGTCATCATTTAAGTCCGGGTTTCGTACTGAAGTATACGAAAGCCATTGTGAAGAAACTTTTGAGAAACGACATGTTTTAGAAAAACATTAAAAAAGAACTCCCGCTCAAGCATCTGTACATATCCGTATCATTGTTGAATGACATTTCTAGAAACGTACAGAATATTGATTTATACGAGAGACATGTCGTGAGAAGAATATTTTTGGATTTTTTGATTTAATATTGTTTTTTGTATTTTTCGAAAATTTTCTATTTTTGTATTTTGTTTTTGGTTTTTATAAAAGAAAAGGAAAATCAAAAATAGAAGATTGAAAAAATGATTTTATAGAATTTACAGAATTTGAACCCTCTGATGAGCTGGGTTCTGAGATAGTTGAAGCACCTGCAACCAAAAACGAAGAGGTTTCACAAATAACAGTGTTAGAAGTACATGAATCATCACTCTGAGGGTGTTGACTATCAACAGTTGTAATGGTTTCTATTTCCTTAACCGGATGATTATCACTATTATTTGTCTTGGTGCAACTATCAAAAATCTTTCCCGTGGGAATCCATCTAAGACCAACTGTTTTAAAAACTTTTCCCGTAGGAATCCACCTAAGGTAAGATCTAGACGTAGTTTTCTTATCAGATGCAGCGGAAGTCTCAGTTTTGGAAAAACTACATCCTTTAGATATCCACCTATTAGGTTTCTTACCATTTTGCTTGTTATCAACGGGTTTGTTTCGATTTGGTGTCTTAGTGGATTGTGTCTTGACACATGACTTTTCTTTCTTGAGAAATTGTGCAATACATGCATCGTGATTAGCTGAAAAAACACATTTTTGACATGTAGGACAAACAAATTCAACATTCTTGTTTAACACAGCAATTTTAATTTTGTCACTACAGTCGTTTGGAAATTGTTTGTAGTTCGATGAGACTTTGGAATTCTTTGTATTGCATTCTACGTTCCTAGCATTCTCTTTTGTGCCACTACTCTTAGATGCAAGCCAATCCCTAGTAATTTGTAGATTGTTCCTAGGTAATGGTTTACTACTACTAGCAGTGTTTTGGAATCTTGTAGAATTCATCACACTAGGTTTTGCACCTAAAATTCCGTCTTTTCGATGTTGTGCCTTTTTCCTAGCTTCTTCTAGATGGTGATTGTGGACAATATCATTAGAACCAACAGACTCTTTAACAGTTTTTGAAGTCACATTTGGTGTACTATTCCTAGAAGAACCAGGTGCACTCACATTTGTGTTTCTTTCAACAACCAATTTTTGTTTTTCAACAATCTTTTCCATTTCCTTTTTCTTGAGCAAGGGTTGTGGAGTGACTGGTTTTGACAAATCCTTTTTCTCATCGACTTTTGGAGCAAACCGAGAAATTGACATTTTTGGTTTTTGAACCGTGTTAGAAACATTTGGTTTCTCCGAAGTCGATGGTTTTGCAAACTTAGTATCCACACCCTTCCCTTTTATACTATCAAGCTGAGCTCTTAAAAGATCATTTTCCTTTTTCATGTCCTTGTAGGCATGCTCATACGACAATTTGTCATACTTGCATTCCTCTGATTTTCGATCAAGTTGTTTGAAAAATGACATGTTTTCTTTTTCAAGCTTTATAAGAGCATTTTCATATTTTGAAACAATTTCGGAGGTCTCAGCTCTCAGTCTTTCATCATTTTGAACAGAATATGTTTGTAAAATGATGGACATAATGTCAGTGGTCATAACAGCTTCGAAGAGAGAATCATTTAGGTTTTCCAAAACATTCATGTTTTCACGAGTATCATTAGCTTCGTTTACCAGGGATTTGTGGTCCTTGACAAAGTCGGCCGTTTCTTTTAAGAAAGCTTGTTCAAAATGGATTACCCTTGCACTGATGTTATTCAGTGGGATAGTAATTTCGTTTTGAAACACCTTTTTCTGTTCGATATGAAAACTAGAATGCCAGTTGTTAATATTGATGGTAGTTTTTGAAGCAACAATATTTTGAAGTTCTTGAATTCTCTTTTTAATGTCATCCAGAATTTCTCTAGCCTCACTTGTATTAAAAGTGTTGTTAGAGGACATTTGTTCTATTTTTGAAAGAGATTTGGAAACAACTTTCTTTTTAGACAAGAATTTCGCAAATGGTCGTTTTATGGAAAACGCAGATGGTTCTGTTTGTGGAACAAAAGTGATTCCCGAAAGTTAGTTCAATTTGTTGTAATCAATGGGTTTCAAATCCTTTTGTTTCATTTTATTTATGCTCTCTTCGACATGTTCAATTATTAGCACAGAATCCCGAACGACGGGAGGATCATGTTTGGTATAAATCACATTACCATTGTACAAAGCATTCTGTTCTTGCTGAGCTTTCTTGAGATTACAAGGGGTGTTGTTACCAAGAGCCATTTTATGTTTCGTATGGTAAATCGGATTAATTTGATTTGAAATCATTTTCATTGTTTGACTCGACTGACCCGACTTAACCACTAATTCTTCTAAATGAGCAATCATGTGTTCTGACTCTACGATTTCTTCCAAAAGTTTGTCTTCTTTCTTTGCAAAATCCTTTTTCAACTCATCCATTTCTTTTTCAAGATTGGTATAAGCTGTTTTTTGTTTAGAAAGTTGGTTTTGTAAATCAGAAATTTCCGCGTTTAAAGATTTTATCTTTTTGAAAGAATTAACATCAAGTGTATCAAACTTGACTTGCAATTGTTGTTTCTCTGAAACGGAATTTTGATAACCAGTTTCTAATTCAGACAATCTTTTGTTATGAAATTCAAAAGCTTTAACGGTTGCTTTGTAACTCTCAAGCTCAGCGGTCAATTTTACATTCGCGGCCTTAACATCGCGATTGACCTTTTTCACTTTCTCAATTTCAATACCACAATTATTTATTAATGATTCAAATAAAGCACGGGTTTCCTCATCATTAGCACCATTTTGTGCAACTTGAACTCCATTAGGATCCATGTATGGAGTTGCATAGTTAACATTGGTATTAACTTGCTCCCCCACATATGTATCATAATTAGGTTCAGGTGGCACATAATGTGGCTTCTCATGAGCAAACTGATTAGCATTATTACCACAATTTGGTACCTCATGGAATGAATCGGAATCATAGGTAGGAGGAAGATCAGAATCACTGCTTGATGTTGTTGCCTGGTGAGAAATCATGAAACAATCAATCCCATTGTGATTAAGCACATTCTGATTCACATTCTGATTCATATTCTGATTCATTTGATTTCCAACATACTGCCCTGCATATTGCATTTGATTCCCCATTTGTATACTCGAAGCATATTCTTGCAGATTGTTATTGTGTTGTTGGATGTTTAATTCCTTGAACAATGAGGCAAAACCATTGTACAAAATACTTGTGAAATGGTCATGGTGAGTGGCCATTGATTCAAGTCAAAGTGAAACGTTGTTCTTAGGATCTTTAGTGATTTCAAATTTTCCCTCCAAAAAAAATTGAATACGAAAATTTGCTTTCTCAAAATTTGAAAAACACTAAGAAATGCAGTCCTAAGGTACCCAGAAAAATTTGAGTTTTCAAAATTTTGACGCCAAATTTTACCGAAAAAATTTGAATTTTGGCCTAAAAATTTGAATTTTGGGCCAAAATTCACCGTTATACCAAAATTTGAATTTCGCGTAAAAATTGAACGTTTAGTCTCCTGTAAAAAATAAATTTTACTCGACTTTTCCTGCCAAAAAACTTGTGTAGATGAATGGATCTTTTAGAAGGTATAGATGTAATTCCAGTTCTCGAAAATTATGGTTTTGCGAATGTTTTGAGATTGCGAAAACAGTGATCTCGAAATTTTTTGATGATTGCGAAAACTATGATCTCGAAATTTTGATGATTGCGAAAAAAAACTTGAGATTTCGAAAAAAATCAAAGGTTTGCGATAAGGACAGAATCTCGAAATTTTAGTGTTTTCGAAACTTTGAGAGATTATCGAAAACAGAAATTTTGAAATAGAAGTTTTCGAAATTTTCAAAGTTTTGCGAAAGAATGTTATGATTTCGAAATTTATGACAGTTTCGAAAACACAAATTCACAATTCCACTTTTCGAAATTATACAATTTCAAAAGTAATCCACAAGTCGAAGTATCTTCTTTCTTCTACAAGAAAGAAAATACTGAGTCCACAAAACGAAATCGATAACGAGCACTTTTCCAAAGATCTCGATAATATGACAGAAATTGTTTTAAAGAAAGTTGATCAAAAACTCGTTTTTGTTTCAAGATACTTGTACTTTTAGCAATAAAATGATGATATCTTGATGAAAGTTGCAAACTTGAACCACTTTTCAAAAATTTTAAGAGATTTCAAAAAATAGTACAAAATGAAAAACGTAAGTTTTTGATGAAAAATTTGATACTTTTTGTTTGTTATGATTTGTAACACAAGTTTGTAAGCAAAGATATGATAGAAACCAAGAAACAAACACGAAAGTACAAAAATTTTAAAAAACGAGATGAACAACAGGTTTTTGAATCGATTTTTTAACAACAACCACCTACTACACCTTCTTCCGGCGAATGATACCACTTGTTAGGACCCTTGATCTTATATCATACACAAGTTATATATAGAAAATAGAAGAGATAAATAGAGAGAGAGAGATGGAGAATAGAGATGGATACTTCTAGTGAGAGAAAGGAAAGATGTATTATTTTTAGAGAGAGAAACACATAGAATTATACATAGAAGCACCACCTTCAAATGGTAGCATTTGGAGGTTTATATAGCTAAGATAAAGAGATGGGCCGGGCTTGGGCTTTTGTAAAGAGCTAGACCTAAACTTATACAATATTAGATTAAACCAAGCCCATTTACCCTTAACTAAACTACAAGACTATTACAACATTATTACAAGACTCGTTGACACAATAATGATCGTCACTTTTAATGCTAACACTCCATCTCAAGAGCAAATGGGTTCAGCATATGGCGAGTCTGCACAAACACAGGAACCTGCAGCTGCGACTCGTCGGGTTTGAGGAAGTAATCCGGCTGCGCTTCGGCATCCTCCAAAATATGGCGTTCCAGGGTCAACCCCTCCATAATCACCTTTATGGGGTTATCCTGGTCGCGCTCCAACTGTGCAATGTGAGGCAGCTCAAGAAGTTTCATCCCCTCCATGGCCTGCACCAGCTCGTCATATGCACTCGCGTTATAGTCAGGCACCTCAGTCAAGGCCACGTTCAACGCCTTGGCCTCATGGAGATCCTCCATAGCTTGCGACCTTCCACGCTCCACAGCGCACTGAACCACTTTCCCAAAGGCCTCCAACACCTCTTGGGATTCCAAGGTACCCATAGCGGCCAGGCGCAGCCCATGGCTGATTAGCCACCTACATCAACAAGGACAACTTGTGTTAGCAGAAACATATAAACAAATATAATAAGGCAACATTGCATAAAAAGATGAAAGGACGTGCCTGCGCTCAGCTATGGTAGACATCAGATGAGGGTATAACTCCTCATCATACTCTATGCTCAGGCCACACAACTTCTCCTCATGCACCTGGACAATCTTCTCCATACGCACCTTGAACTCAGCAATGTTCGCAAAGTGCTCCTCCTTCCTCTCCTCAAGATACCTTACCGCCCAAGTAAGGTTGGCTCTGAACTGATGAAGTTGTCCGCGCACTTTGTTACACCTGAAACCCGTTTTCAAACGGGTATGACTCTAGATGAAATTGACTAAGACTCTTATGAGTCGGAAGACTCGATATGATTGGTTAGTCAATGGATGTTAAGTTGAATGTGTTATGTGATTGGCTAGTCAAACCCAATAGTCAAACTAATAGTCAAAATGTGTAATAAGGTTATAGAAAGATTGATGTGTTACTTTTATAAAGTTTACATGGCCAAAGTAAAAAGAAAAGGGACTTGAGGGACCTAAGTTGCCAAATGACCAAACTGATACTAAAACCAACTTGTTTTAGTACTAGAACCACTTTGTTCTAGTCTGCAGGGACTATTCTTGCCGAAATCTCAAAGTGGCACTAGAACCAACTTGTTCTAGTACCAACACTGAATTGTTATAAGACCAGAGGGGTTATTCTTGCCAAAATCTCAAACTGGTACTAGAACCAACTTGTTCTAGTACCAGGACCAAATTGTTATAGCACTTAAGGGACCAAATGTGCCAAATGGGAAATAACTTTGTTGCAAAGAAAGTTGTGACTAGAAATATCCAGGTACTACACATTTTATCATTATCTAGAAAAGTGGTGTGATGGGTGTTGTCGGCTTAGGAGAGAAAAAGGAGGGAAACATGAAAGCCTTATGATCTATAATGGTGCTTAATTGTTCTAATTGAAAAGATAAAGCCCTAGCAATGATTTCCACATCAAGTAAGTAATCATTTTCTTGTGTTATTAGTCAATTAAGAAGTTAGGGTTCATGAACCCTAATTTGATAATTGGGTAAAAGATAGTTTTAAGATAATTAAAGAAGTTATAGTGATTATGGAATAAGGGTTATTGAATTTAAAGTTGGTAAATTTATGGGTTAGTAATCATATGATCATTATATGATTATATGATGATTAGAAGTGTTTAGAGATGAGATATTGTTCTATAAACCATTGTTATAGTTATTTGATTTGAATATTAAGTGTTTATGTTATAATGATTTTAACCTAGGATGTAAAGAGGAGTTTGATGATGAAGATTATGATGGGTAATCTTAGCTTGGATTGATAAGGTAAGTAATTATGATTATTATGTGATTTATATGAATATTCTCATGTATGCGATTATGAATGAGTTGTAAGATAAAGTTTTGGATTAGTAAGTTTAGTGTCATAGAAGGCTTAACTAGTGAGACTATTCAAGTGATAGCTCATGATATGGAAGGATTAAGGTATGTTTGTAATTGTCATGCGTTATAGATTATGGTATTGCTATGGTGATGGTTATGAGATTATAATGGCTTATTGTGTTCATGATACATACTTGTGAATTGAAGTATATTTATATGATAATCTAGTTGCTTACTAAGCATTTCGCTTATGTTATAGTTAACCATGTTTTGTAGGTGCTCATGGGAAGATGGCAATTACTTGGATTAAATCTTAAGGAATGGAAGTATGGACGTTAGAAGGTTGTATGCAATTAGGGGCTTAGTCGTAGACACCGAACTCGAATTAAAGTTGAACCCCTAAGAGTCTTAAAAGGTTTATAAATGTGTCGTCAAGTGTCAAAGTTTATGTCATGATTGTTGAAGTATTTGGGTTGTCAAGTGGTTTGTTGTAGACGTGGGTTAAAGTGTTATAGTAGGTAAAAAAGGGTGTTTGGAATTATGTATAATTATAACCATTTAGGGGCCAAATAAGTCGAGTGCCATTTAAAACATTATAGTATGGTATTTTATAGTTTTGTATGATGAATGTATGTTTTGGTCCAGGTCATGGTGTTGGTTGGAGTCAAATGTGAGTTATAATATTTGAAAATGGGTAAAAAACGGGTGTTTGGCAAAACACCCGTTGCTTGGTAAAGTACGTGTTCAAGGGTCATTTAGACCACAAATGTTTATGAAAATGGTGTATTATGTTATATTAAATATCTATGGAAAGTTTCGTTGATTGTCGAGTTATAGAAGTTGAGTTTTAGTTGTTTTAGTTAAGTATGAAAACGGGACAACAATTAGTGCAAAAATGGGTCATGTTAGAAAAATCATATCTTTTAATTCTTAAGTCGTTAGAAGTCGTACCACCCATCATTTTAAAGGTAATTGAGTCAAGTTTCATGTAAAAATAGTCTTAAGGGTTGGTTGGTAATAGATTGTTGTCAGTTATTTAAAGAGTAACAGAAGGCCAGTTTTGGGTTATGTCATTTCCGTGTAAAAGTTTAAAATTCCTGTCAAATCGGGCACGGGGCGTAACACACTTGGTATCAGAGCTTCGGTTTAAGTGAATTAGGTTTCCACTATAGGTTTCCTAGACTTAAACCACTAGCAGATGCGTTGGATGTAAGCTCTCATTTCCATCTCTCTTTCTCTAGTATACGAAATACATATACATACATATCAAGTCACCATCTTTCAATCTCTACTTCATCTTTGCTTCTATAATGGTATTATAAAGTTGTGAAATCTAAGGTCCTACAAGTGGTATCAATCGCCAAACAATGATTTAGGAGTGTTGGGAATTTGTGTTTTTCGTTTTTTAAGCAATATACACGTTTTTTTCAACAAAAAAAAAGTTCTTTACTTTTCTTGTTTTTCTTGGTTTTTAACACTTTTTTGATTACAAACTAGTGTTATAAACCTTTTCCAACAAGAGAGTTTCAATCTTTTTGAAGTTTCAAAGCTTAAAAATTCGATTTTGGTCATTGTACTTGTTTTCTAGATCACAAAAAATCTTCATAAAAATCATCAAGTTTGCAACTTTCTTCAAGCTTTGGTGTTTTTATAACTAGAAGTACAAGAATCTTGGAATACAAACTTCATTTGGGTGAGCTTTTAGCAAATTCAAAATTTTGGCAAACTTTCTAGAACACAAAAAATTTTCATAAAAATCATCAAGTTTGCAACTTTCTTCAAGTTTTGGTGTTTTTATAACTAGAAGTACAAGAATCTTGAAATACAAACTTCATTTGGATGAGCTTTTTGCAAATTCAAAATTCTTGCAATTTTTCTAAATCACAAAGTTTCTAAATCTCAAAAGTTTCGAGAACACACTTGGTCCCGTTGCTTACTCGGTGTTTCCCTTGCTTGTATAAGTGAGAAAACACTTCGACTCGTGGTATACTCTCTAAATTGTATAATTTAGAAAGTTTTGTTGCTAAGTTTCTAGAACACTGAAAAGTTTCTAGAACACTGAAAAGTTTCTAAAACACAGAAAAGTTTCTAGAACACTGAAAAGTTTCTAGAACACTGAAAAGTTTCTAAAACACTGAAAAGTTTCTAGAATACTGAAAAGTTTCTAAAACACTGAAAAGTTTCCAAATTCAACTCCTATTTCGTTGGAACGATCCAAGAATCAACTTTATCCTATCTTTCTTTCAAAAAAAAAAAAAGTTTTTTGGCAGGAAAAGTTGAGTAAAATTTAATTTTTACAAGAGACTAAACGTTCAATTTTTACGTGAAATTCAAATTTTGGTATAACGGTGAAAATTTTGGCCCAAAATTCAAATTTTTTCGGTAAAATTTGGCGTCAAAATTTTGAAAACTCAAATTTTTCTTGGTACCTTAGGATTGCATTTCTTAGTGATTTTCAAATTTTGAGAAAGAAAATTTTCGTATTCAAATTTTTTTGGAGGGAAAATTTGAAATCACTAAAGATCCTAAGAACAACTTTTCTCTTTGACTTGAATCAATGGCCACTCACCATGACCGTTTCACAAGTACTTTGTACAATGGTTTTGCCTCATTGTTCAAGGAATTAAACATCCAACAACACAATAACAATCTGCAAGAATATGCTTCGAGTACACAGATGGGGAATTAAATGCAATATGCAGGGCAGTATGTTGGAAATCAAATGAATCAGAATGTGAATCAGAATGTGCTTAATCACAATGGGATTGATTGTTTCATGACTTCTCACCAGGCAACAACATCAAGCAGTGATTCTGATCTTCCTCCTACCTATGATTCCAATTCATTCCATGAGGTACCAAATTGTGGTAATAATGCTAATCAGTTTGCTCATGAGAAGCCATATTATGTGCCACCTGAATCTAATTACGATACATATGTGGGGGAGCAAGTTAATACCAATGTTAACTATGCAAGTCCATACATGGATCCTAATGGAGTTCAAGTTGCACAAAATGGTGCTAATGATGAGGAAACACGTGCTTTATTTGAATCATTATTAAATAATTGTGGTATTGAAATCGAGAAAGTAAAAAAGGTCAATCGCGATGTTAAGGCCGCGAATGAGAAATTGACCACTGAGCTTGAGAGATACAAGGAAAATGCAAAATGTTTTCAAATTCACAAAGAACGCGAGTCAGAATTTGAAATTGGTTATAAGAAGTTACTTGTTAAAGATAGGGAATGGAAAAACAAGTTTGCTAATCTTGAAATAAGTTCAACAAAAACCATTAACTCTTTAAAACAAGAAATTTTTGAATTAACAAACCAACTTTCAAAACAAAAAACAACTTATACCAATCTTGAAAAAGAACGGGATGAATTGAAAAAGGACTTTGCAAAGAAAGAAGATAAACTTTTGGAAGAAATCGTAGAGTCAGAACACAAGATTGCACATCTAGAAGAATTAGTGGTTAAGTCGGGTCAGTCAAGTCAAACAATGAAAATGATTTCAAACCAAACTAATCCGATTTACCATATGAAACACAAAATGGCTCTTGGTAACAACAATCCTTGTAATCTCAAGAAAGCTCAGGAAGAACAGAATGTTTTGTGTAATAGTAATCTTATTTACACCAAACATGATCCTCCCGTCGTTCGGGATTCTGTGCAAACGATAGAACATGTCGAAGAGAGCATTATTAAAATGAAACAAAAGGATTTGAAACCCATTGATTACAACAAATTGAACAAACTTTCGGGAATTACTTTTGTTCCACAAAAAGAACCATCTGTGTTTTCCATAAAACGACCATTCTCGAAAATGTTTTCTAAAAAAGTAGTTGCTTCCAAATCGCTTTTAAACATGGAACAGATGTCTTCAAACAACACTTTTAACACAAGTGCCGTCAGAGGATATCTTGATGATCTTAAAACAAGAGTTGGGCAACTTAAAACGACTTTAGAATCTAAAACGAGACTTAATGAGATTAACTGGAATTCCACGGTTCATTTACAGCTTAAAAAGATTCTTGAAAGTGAATTTGCTCCTAAAATTAATAACATTCATGCTCGTGTAATTCACTTTGAACAAGCATTTTTGAAAGAAACAGCTGACTTCGTCACGGATCACAAATCCCTGATAAAGAAGGCTAATGAATCTTTTGAGCAAATCAATGTTTTTGAAAACCTAAATGATTCTCTCTTCGAAGCTGTCATGACTACTGATATAATGTCCATCATTTTACAAACATATTCGGTTCAAGACGATGAAAGACTGCGAGCTGAGACATCTGAAATTGTTTCCAAATATGAAAATGCTCTTGAAAAAACTTGAAAAAGAAAACATGTCATTTTTCAAACAACTTGATCGAAAATCAGAGGAATGCAAGTATGACAAATTGTCGTATGAGCATGCCTACAAGGACATGAAAGAGCAAAATGATCTTTTGAGAGCTCAGCTTGAAAGTATAAAAAGGAAGGGTGTGGAAACTAAGTTTGCAAGACCATCGACTTCGGAGAAACCAAATGTTTCAAACACGGTTCAAAAATCAAAAATGTCAATTTCACGGTTTGCTCCAAAAGTCGATGAGAAAAAGGATTTGTCAAAACCAGTCACTCTACAACCCTTGCTCAAGAAAAAGGAAATGGAAAAGATTGTTGAAAAACGAAAATTGGTTGTTGAAAGAAACACAAATGTGAGTGCACTTGGCTCTTCTAGGAATAGTACACCGAATGTGACCATAAAAACTGTTAAAGAGTCTGTTGGTTCTAATGACATGGTCCAAAATCACCATCTAGAGGAAGCTAGGAAAAAGGGACAACTTCGAAAAGATGGAATTTTAGGTGCAAAACCTAGTGTGATGAATTCTACAAGATTCCAAAGTACTGCTAGTAGTAGTAAACCATTACCTTGGAACAATCTACAAATTACTAGGGATTGGCTTGCATCTAAGAGTAGTGGCACAAATGAGAATGCTAGGAACGTAGAATGCAACACAAAAAATTCCAAGGTATCATCGAACAACAAACAATTTCCATATGACTGTAGTGACAAAGTTAAAGTTGCTGTGTTAAATAAGAATGTTGAATTTGTTTGTCCTACATGTCAAAAATGTGTTTTTTCAGCTAATCACGATGCATGTATTGCACAATTTCTCAAGAAAGGAAAGTCAAGTGTCAAGGCACAATCCTCTAAGACACCAAATAGAAACAAACTCGTTGACAACAAGAAAATGGATAAGAAACATAATAGGTGGATTTCTATAGGATGTAGTTTTTCAAAAACTGAGACTTCCGCTGCATCTGATAAGAAGACTACGTCTAAATCTTACCTTAGGTGGATTCCCACGGGAAAAGTTTTTAAAACAGTTGGTCTTAGATGGATTCCCACTGGAAAGATTTTTGATAGTTGCACCAAGACAAATAATAGTGATAATCATCAGGATAAGGAAGTAGAAACCATCACAACCGTTGATAGTCAACACCCACAGAGTGATGATTCATGTATTTCTAACACTGTTATTTGTGAAACCTCTTCGTCTTCGATTGCAGGTGCTTCAACTAACTCAGAACCCAGTTCATCAGAGGGCTCAAATTCTGTAAATTCTATAAAATCATTCTTTCAATCTTCTATTTTTGATTTTCCCTTTCTTTTATAAAAACAAAAACAAAATACAAAATTTGAAAAACCAACAAAAACAAAATACAAAAATATAAAATTTCAAAAATCCAAAAACAATATAAAATCAAAAAATCCAAAAATATTCTTCTCACGACATGTCTCTTGTATAATCGATAATCTGTACGTTTCTAGAAATGTCATTCAACAATGATACGGATATGTACAGATGCTTGAGTGAGAGTTCTTTTAAATGTTTTTCTAAAACATGTCGTTTCTCAAAAGTTTCTTCACAATGGCTTTCGTATACTTCAGTACGAAACCCGTACTTAAACGATGACTTCTGATTATTTTCAAATCAAGGACTCGTACGTTAAATGACGAAATCTTTTTCAAAAAGTTTGAGTCTAAACAAACGAAAAAGATTTCATGCATAAACTCGTTTTTAAACAATATTCTTGAGCACTTTTTCAAGATTGTTCAAAAGATTTCTCAAAATCTCTCAAAATGAGTGCTCAAGAAAACTCCCTCTAAAACATTAATTAATTTTAAAATGCGCTATCATTAAGGGGAGTACAAAAACGAAAATGTTCCAAATTCATGCAAAATCTGTCTTTCTCTCCAAAAGCTTTTTCTTAATCAGTTGATATAAAAAATATCACGTTATGCTATTTTTGAGGGGGAGAAGACATGATTAAAATGTGATCAAAGATATTTAAAGTTTGTGACTGAATCTCAGAAGAGCTCGACTCAGATATAACCAATGAATTGACAAAGCTTAAAATGTCAGTAATCGAAAGGACTTGTCCTGGACGGGTAATAATTTCAAGCTAGTCTAACTAGTGATGTAAGCGTGTCTCGAATAGGACCTGTCTGAGTAGAATGTACCATATCAAGAGAATTTCTTTGGAATTGACCAGGACGGGTAATAACTTCAAGCTAGTCTAACTAGTGATGTAAGCGTGTCTCGAATCGGTCATGTTCGCTGAAAGTGGATCAATTCAAAGTGCAAACTCCTCTCGCATGTGCAAATTTCTTAAATATTCATGAGCACATGTGAAGGGGGAGTCCTTCAAAATTGCAAAACTCTCAAAGTGGTAACAACAATGTGTTTTATTATCATAAACACTTTGAGAGATTTTTCACAAAAAGGTTTTATGGCATGTGATCAATTATAGGATAGTCATGGAGTTATAAGGTGACTAAGGTTAGGAAAAACCGTCCTATGATCCGCCAGAGCCGGAGGGATCTACCCAAGGACAAATCCAATAGATTAGAATTAGAAGTCCTTAGGTATGATTGAAAAAAAGGAGAAAATGAGAAAGGAGAAAGAAGGGGTTGAAGAATTAAAAAGAAAAGTTATGAAAAAGGGTGAAAAGAAATAGCCCTCCAAATGTTCAACCTTAGGGCAGACACCGGGTACAATTCATATGCTACTGGTTGTTACTAAGGTGACACCGGTATTGAAGACAAGGACGTCATGGACTCAGTGACGCACTGCACTAAACCTTCTTAACCACTCAAGTTCTCTTAAAAGAGCTTGTTTCATTCTCACGGGGAACCGGTGTAATCTATCGACCTGTCTCTTAGAGATGGTTGATATTGAAGCAGGAGACCTCTCCCTAATCTCCGCATAGGAAACCAAATGTGCACTTATCGAGTCTGGAACCCCGAGATTCATCAAAAAGATCTCATAGGAACACATGATATTTCTACACTGGTTGTTCAACATTAGGGACACCGGATGTAAACTTAAGAGTCCTACGCAGATCTTAGCAATCTGCCAGAACATTTATGAGAGGATTCACTTTTGTGATTCTCAATGATTGAATGGAAATTCCTGCCAGGGTCAACATCAAACAGCCCTGACAGCAGGTCACTTCGGTAATTCTTAATGGGTTACGCTTAGTGTTCGCGGTGGTTTCAAACGGTCTACAGTCGTGGAGTGATCCCCAGCGACTCACCCAGTCATTGAGCTACTAAGTAGGTCTCGTAAGCTCTCTCGAGAGTATCTGACATGGGAACGGCCATGGTAAGGGTTAGAAGGAGTCTTCACACTATGCTGTTGACGATCTCTAATTCTTATCTGTAAGTACCGGATGTTTTATTGCTAACTGTTTATATGCAGGGACACTTCATCTCCATGGCGACAGATTCCACGTGCTCATACATACATCTGGAAGTTAAAGAAAGCTCCCTCAAAGATCTATACAACCCAAAGTTCAAAGAAAGATTCTACGCCAAAAAGAAGAATCTACAAAGTATAAAGACTAAAGATCAAAGTGAAAGAAAGGGAACTACGTGCATATAAATATCAAAATCCAAAGATGTATGAGCATGTTGGAATGGCAAACAACCACCACAGACGCAGAAGTGACGAATGGCAGATAACTCCACATCACAAAGGAACAAAGAACTATGAATAATCAGTTATCAAAGATCACAAAGCATGAAGGAACAAAGACTAAAGACTATTCTACAACGACACACAAAGTTAAAGACAAAGAACACGGAAGACCCACTCACGTGGAGCATCATTCGAATGACCACCCCTTAGGGGGATATTGTTAGCATTAAAAATATATATATTGAAGTGATGGTCATTCTCATATTGTAACTTTGTGTCGTTTGTTAAGATTAGTAATAGTTTAGTCATTGGGCCTTGGACTTGGCAAGCTAATATGTTATGTGCTATGTTTCATAAGCCTTGTTATCTACCATGTAACCAAGTCCAAGCCCAAGCCCATAGAAAGCCTATGTATGGAACTATATAAGGCACCTTACCTCTCATTTGTAAGGTGTGCTTGTGTGTGTTTCTCTTTGAATAAAAGCTCCCATTTCCATCTCTCTCTCTCTCTAGTATACGAAATACATATACATACATATCAAGTCACCATCTTTCAATCTTTACTTCATCTTTGCTTCTATAATGGTGTGATAAAGTTGTGAAATCTAAGGTCCTACAGTGACCTAGTCGGTGTACGCCTTGAAGGACCCGACCTCCGCCTGCGCTTCAGCCAACTGGGCGAGAGTGCTACTCTCCCCGACGTACCTCGTCTTCAACTGAGCAACTAGCTCAGTTTGACGCTCAGCAGTAGCAGCCAACTCCACCAACAATTGCTGTGCAGATACGCCTTCATCAACCTTTACTCCCTCCTCCTTGTTTTCATTCTGAGGAGGGACCACCGTCTCCATGAAGGCTCCATCATCCTTCGCGGCATCATCGCTACAATAAATGATGAAAACAGTTAGAACATATTATGACAAGTAATAAAGAAAAATACATAGCATGAGGCAGATCACTTACATAAACGGAGAGGCCTTTGCAGCCTCCTTATCCGCACCAGGAGCGGATGTCTCCTCCTCTGTAGATGACTCTTCATCTCCAATGCGATAGCGTCTCCTCTTGGAGGTACCACTGCCACCAGCCTCTCCCTTGCGCTTTAGCTTCTTTGCTACTTCCTCAGGTTTCAATATCTCCACGCTATCAGAAGATTCAACGTGCGCCTCCTCCACATGCGCAGTCTCCACATTTGGTGCCATGCTCTGAACGGGCATAACTTGGAGAGGCGGCGAATCTTCATGGCCAACCGGCCCCAACACCGTCAGATGACCCGCAGTCGCTTCCAAAAGCGGTTGCTCATTCTCCCTCAGAGGGCGCACGTCAATGGTCACCTGCTTTGGCTTCTCCAGCATTACCACCGCAAACAAATCCATTTCTGCGCAACAGGAACAAATAGCAAAACCAGAGATTAGTTATTAAACGTGCGTATAGAGAAAAACTTACATTATCAGAAGCGAACAATGAAAAGGGATGAACACCCACCCCGGCCTTCCTCATCAATGAAGGTTGGCACCTCGTCAACACCCCCAAAGTAGCTGTGACTCAACCCCATATGCACCAAAAACTCCTCCGGATAAGGGTTAATGGGGATGCAGTTGGCATCAATGGTCTACGCATCGGCCAAACTATAGGAACCGGGTGCGGGGCGCCCATCCCTCGGCAACGTATCTTGAGTGTAAAACTCAATGGGCGATGGAAACACCACATCATCAACCCAGAAAAAATAATCTCTCCAATGCCTCAGGGAGTCTACCTTCTCGGTATAACACTGACGCTTCCCCGCGCGCTTCGCAAAGGATACCCATCCATGCGACCACGTTGTGTGGTAGAATGCGCGGAACAGGTCGACGGTCGGTTCTATCGCAAGTAAACGGCAGTTTACTTCAAAATTCGATACCTTCGCCGCACCTATACAGTGCAGCTGTGAGATATGAAGACGATAGAAATTGAGCAAATTGCTTAAGAAAATGGATATAGGTACGCGGTAATTAGCGTACTCAAAAAAGCGCGTGTATAGCCCTATTTTCCCTTCGGGGAAATCAGCTATACATGCATCGACGTCTGGAGCCTCTGGATGAACATCCAGAGGAATGAAGTAGTCAGATGAAAACTGACGCACATCATCCTCACTCATCGCAGAGCGAAACTCCTCTAATTGGGCAACCATTTTTCAAATATTTACCAGAATACGCACACAAGATTGCCTAATCAAACACTTATTTTCTTTGCAAAAAACGCTTTGAAGAAATGTGCAATGGTGGATATATGTTTTTACTGTGTGTTTTGGGTAAATGGAGGCGGCGACTCTTATATAAGCACTCGAAAAACCCTAGATGAAGGCCACGTGGATCCCACTCATAAAACGTGTGGCTAGAATCTGAAACGGTACATGCACTTTTTCTCGTTTTCCGAGAGACACGTGGACAGAACCCCTGATTTTTGAGGCATTTCTTTGAAATATCTATGACTAGGTACATTGTCCTCAATATTGGGCGGCAATATTCAAAATTTCTCCCGCCACGCTTACCGCTGTTGTGATTAGTCTAGCATCCGCGGCTACGAGCTGCGCACACTAGACTGGGGGGACATGATGACGTATAGTCTATATATGGGCCACGAGCCCATATAATAAACATTACTAGGGCCAATAACCACCATGCGTGGGCTATTACAACTTGGGCCGCATTAATAATGGGATTGTGCTCACGTAGACCCAAGCCCAGTTTAACTATATACGGTAAAGATAAGGATCTCCTATCTATAGAATGGATATCCTTAACCCGGATAAGCACCACATGTGCGAAACGTAAGGAGCACGAACCCTACAAGGATTCTGCGCCTATATAAGGAATGACATAATTCTCATTAAAGGTACGATTCACAAAACCCTAAAACTCTTTACGAGAACCCAAAACCGATTACTTACTCTCACGCAGGAGTCTAATCGTAGGAGACAATCCCACGATAAGTCTAACGGTGTTGTTTATTTTCTTAGTGCACAGGTTTCAAGCATTAAGAAGCGAATTGGTACGAGAGCAAGAGCCCAAATTAGGAACGCCCAACTTTTGTATCAACAGACATTTTGAAAAAAAAATCGTCTTTTTACGAATCCCATGGGATTTTTTTAAGAATCCTGAGGGATTTTCCTGTATAGAAATTTAGAAAAAAAAACATTTGTCTTTTTACGAATCCCGTGGGATTTTTCTACGAATCCCGTAAGATTTTTTTAAGAATCCCGTGGGATTTTTTTACGAATCCTGTGGAATTTTCCTAGACGGAAATTTAAAAAAAAAAAAATCGTCTTTCTACGAATCCCGTGGGATTTTTTTAAGAATCCCGTGGGATTTTTTTAAGAATCCCATGGGATTTTCCTGGACGAAAATTTTGAAAAAAAAAGTCGTGTTTTTACGAATCCCGTAGGATTTTTTTACAAATCCCATGGGATTTTCCTTGACGGAAATTTAAAAAAAAATCGTCTTTTACGAATCCTATGGGATTTTTTTACGAATCCCGTGGGATTTTTCTGGAAGGAAATTTTGAAAAAAAAAATCGTCTTTTTACGAATCCCATGGGATTTTTCTGGACGGAAATTTTGAAAAAAAAAATCGTCTTTTTACAAATCCCGTGGAATTTTTCTGTACGAAAATTTGGAAAAAAAAGTTCCTCGAAAGTAAATAACAATGCATATCTATAGAAAGAGGATTTAATTCTCGTCGCGATGGTGTATTTTTCGTAGCTTAAAGATTTACCGTTTGCAAGATATGTTGTTTAAAAAAAAATGAAAAATGGCTTTTTATATTAAATGAGCTAAAATGTCAATTTTGCCCTCACTTTGTTATTTTTTTGTTTGATCCTAGCAATTAGATGAAAGGTGGATGAATGGTTGAGATTGGCTTATTTGTTTTTTAAAGGATACTTGTTTTGTATAGATCTCACCTCCTTGATATTTATAGCTTGTCTTTTCGATTAGAAAAAGATTTTCCTTCGTGGTGATTTTTTCGTACAAAAGTTTTACAGGTACTCGTACATTATTGTGGGGCTATAATGCAATTAAAATTTTTGACGAGCTATAAACTTTTGAGTGGCCAAAATTTTTTGTTGTGATAATTTTAAATAGCTAACTACTTTTTAGTGGCAAAAAACTTTTGTTGTGATAATTTAAACTACATATAATGCATTTTACACATTTTCTTCTCATACTTGGTTGATCTACCATCTGGCAGTAAAACTGTTGGTTGCAAGTGCGTCTTCAAGAAGAAGATAGGTATGGATGTTAAGGTAAACACGCTCAATCCTAGACTGATAGTGAAAGGATATACTCAAACTCAAGAAGTTGACTATGAGGAGACCTTTTCACCAGTTGCTAGCAGTAAGACTATTAGAATACTCTTTGATGTTGTTGCATGATACGATTATTAGATATGGCAAATGGATGTCAAAAAGCTTTTCTCAATGGTCGTCTACATGAATATGTTTACATAGAACAATCCAAAGGTTTTGTCAATTCAAAGTATCCTAAGAAGTGTGCAAGCTTAAGAGATCCGTTTATAGATTGAAGCAAGCATCACGTTCCTAGAACTTAAAGTTTGACGAGAAGATTAAACAATATGGTTTTTAGCATAATATGGAAGAACCATGTGTTTACATTAGAACTAAAGGACATAAGGTAGTTTTCATAATCCTATATGTAGAAGACATATTACTGATGGAAAATGATATTCCTATGCTTGAGGGTGTAAAAACCTGGCAAGGAAAATATTTCGCTAAGAAGGATTTAATTATCCTTAGAATCAAAATCTGTAAAGATAGATCTAAATGACTAATAGGTCTAAGTCAAAGTACATACTTAGACAAAATCCTTAAGAATTTAATATAGTGATGTGTAAGGAAAGCATTAAATTTATAATACTAGTTTCACCATTTTTTAATATACCAAACACATGGGTAAAGTATAACCCAAGTATTTAGTATAAGAATTTAGGCAAGACTAGGTCGGATCTACATGGACTTAGTTCTTTCGATTAAGTAGGAAATGAGTAGTTAAAGCAAAACAATAATTCAACAAATAGCAAAATACTGGAATAGGGAAAATTCAATCATAAGACAAAAATGATTGCTTGGATAATGCTAGATCTCAGTTTGATAATTGATGTGGTGCACAACTTATAACTTAGTAATTTTCGTCAAAAGAGTAATTTCATAAATTGTTGAGTTCAATTCAAGATTCATGTTTATCTAACCAAGTGATCTCTCTCAAGATTAGTATTGTATCTAAAGTCTATATTACTACCAATTCTCCTAAGCGGATACCTCAAACCAAAGGCTAAAAACGAAGACAAGTTTCTAGAATTGTTTATAACAAATTGGTTCTTTCAACCTTATCCAACAAGTTATACTCAATCAGTTTTGATAAACAAACATAGCAAGACTATAGTTCACAACTTGAACTTGAAATTGATAGAAATCAAAGCATAATTATAACATCACTTTATTATATTTACATATCCAAGCAATCACAAGAGGTTTAGCCTCCCATGGCTAATGAGTTCATGATAACAGTAATGATAGAAAAGTAAACAAGAGAAATATGGATTGGAATGATCAAATGGATTACACTAGTGTCACAAGTAACCAAAAGTTCTACAACCAAAGGTATATTCGACCCTTTCTTGATCTGTTCTACCCCTGCTTCTTGCTCTGGCACACGTTCTTAACTTTGTACTTCTGAGGACTGACTTAGTGGAGAATAGTTGGAGAGTGTGGAGGCTCAAATGCCTGTAAATGGGCTCTTTATATAGCATTTTGATATGCAAAGTACGGCGTACTTTGATTGTAAGTGCAACACACTTAGCTAAAGTTTTATAAATGCCTATGACTTTCTTGACCAAGCGAGCAAGTGCGGCACACAAGAGAGGAAAACTGGTGCACTTTAGCTGGAATCTTTGGACTTATATTGTAGCCTTCATATTTATTGGCTTTATTTGCTAACATACTTGCATTCTTGATGTTTCTTGCTCTAGAGCATTTGAGAGTGAACCTGCACACATTTCATGCTATTAAGTATCGAAAGTTCACAATAAATGATCATAAAACATGTAATATCATACCCGAAAATATGTAAAATTAAGGCGTTATCAAATACCTCCACACTTAGCTATTGCTTGCCCTCAAGCAATCAAAGCAGGAAAAATTTATTTGTTGTGAATGTGGAGATATAGTATCAAGATTAATTCATAGCTAAAAGGCATTGACAGATAACTAAGACACCTCACAAAGGAATATTTTAAGATTCACACTAATCACTCGATAGGGTTGAGATCACTCAATTTGCACAAACACGATTAATTAGCTACCAAAGACTTGCACAAAACACAAAGACAACTCCGAAAAGGTGTAAGCACCAGGCAATGATATCAATGAGGACTTTTCGGGTTGGCTTAAGGATTTAAGGATATGGATAAGGCATAATATAATTTTCTCTTGTTTAGATAAGTTCATAAAGCGATAAACCAATAAGCTGTTGGGCATCATCAATCATGATTCATAGATTTTTTTTTTCTTTTTCACTTGGCCAACTTTTCTGACCTTCGATCATACATTTTTTCATTAACATTTTTTCTTTTTCTTTTCATTTGGATATTTCACATAACTTGAACCTTTTCTTTCTTTTTCTCATGCATCAAGCAATAAATCGAACTTCAATTATGGGGCATAATTTATTGGTTTCAACAAAGAAAAAGGATAAGGCTCTGTATATTTTTCTACGGGGCATTGGCACTAAAAATGAGCGCTAGAGGGTTATTTTTCTGTCATATACTAGTGGACCAGTGTAGTCGAATAGATTACAACTTTTCTTTGTAAAGGATGGCTTTTGGTGCAAATCCTAAATTTGCCTCAATATCACACAAAATTGTCTATAAAGCATAGAAATGCAATCTTACAGCTGCATTCGTTATTGATATATAGGTGCAAGTTCTAGAGCTAAATTAAATCGCCGGCACACTCATATATTTTTGAGGAAGTGTAGCAGATATACACTCATAAAAGGCTTAGAATTATCTCACATTTTTTGTGAATGAATTTTTGCTTAGCTAAAGTGTCAATCCAAGTAGATTTGCCTTTATAACTAGATATATAAAAGCATGCATTTTTTATTTTTTGAAAAAATTTAAATTTTAACTAAAAAGTGTCATTATAGGACAACCAGATACGGGAGGAATAACATAATGATTTTTACTATTTGACTCCCCTCCACACTAAGTTGAACATTGTCCTCAATGTAGAAAACTTGATAAATAAATAAATAGGAAAAATAAAATACTAAGGGAAAGAAACTTCCCGGGCAATATAAGAAAGCTGATAGTGTTGAGCTATCCCATTGCAAGCATGTACTTTAAACCTGAAAAATAAAAACAAACAAACATACACAAATAGAAAATATTTTTGGATTTTTTGGATTTTTTTCTCTTTTTTCATCATAGTAACATAACACCTCCACACTTAAGTTGAAGTGTGTAGAAAATATAGTACAAAGGACACGGGTTGCCTCCCGCGAAGCCATAGTTTTTGAGTCTATGGCTCGACTCTCTTGATTAGAATGATTAAGCATTTGGAAAGAAGGGAGTTAGTTTTTCCTTCGATCATTGAAACTTTCTTCCTCATGGTATAGCTTAATCCTGTGACCATTGACAATAAAACTTTTATTGTCTTTCCCGTATAGTTCAACATATTCGGATGGATATTTTAACCATATAAGGTCCAAGCCAACGGGATCTAAGTTTTGATTGTTTGAACTTGTATTTCGAATGAAACAATAGGACTTTGTCTCCTTTCTTGAATTCTTTCCTGATTCTGAGTTTTCGATCATGCCAAACCTTTGTTCGAGCTTTATAAAGATGAGAATTTTCATAGGCCTAAAGGCGTAATTCGTCTAATTCATGAACCTGAAACATGCATTTCTCACCGGCTGCAATTAAATCTAGATTACAATTTTTAAGTGCCCAATATGCATGGTGTTCTATTTCAAAGGGTAGATGGCATGTTTTATCGTATAAGAGTTTATATGGAGTTGTTCTGATTGGTTTTTTATAAGCGGTTCTAAATGCCCACAGAGCATCGTCAAGTTTTCTCGACCATACAGCAGGGTTAACTTTTATTGTTTGTTCGAGTATTATTTTAAGAGCTCTGTTAGTATTTTCAACTTGTCCACTTATTTGAAGATGATAAGATGTAGATAATCGATGGTTGACTCCATATCTTTTCATAGTCTTTTCCATGATTTTATTACAGAAATGAGTTCCTTTGTCGCTTGTAAGAGCTTTCAGCATGCCAAAACGACAAAATAGTTTCTTAAGAAACGAGATAATGACTCTAGCATCGTTTGTCGGTAGAGCTTGGGCTTCTGCCCATTTTGACACGTAGTCGACAGCGACTAATATGTATTCGAGTTTTGATGACTTAGGAAATTGTCCTATAAAGTCTCTACCCCATATGTCAAAAACTTCACACAGTTGAATGTTGTTTAATGGCATTTCATATCTCTTGTATTTCTAGTTTTATTACATGATTCACAAAGGCGAACCAGAGTAGGATCTTCTTTAACTATTGTAGGCCAATAAAATCCTGATTCAAATACTTTTTTAGTAGTTGTGGTGGCACCATTATGTCCACCAGTAGGTCTATGGTGACATGTGTTTCTGGTGCAAATACACATCTCCTAATCATTCCGTCCTGACATATTTTGAAAAGATGTGGCTCATCCTAAAAGTATTTCTTTAAGTCTGAAAAGAACTTGTTCTTCTCTTGGTGAGCCATTCCCTTAGGTAATATGTTCCCCACCAAATAGTTTGCAAGGTCTGCGAACCATGGTGTTTCTTGAGAACTTATCTCATTAAGAGTTTCATCAGGAAAATTGTCATCTATTTCATTTTCTATCTCTTCATTTTCTTTTTCGATACGAGACAAGTGATCGGCTACTACATTTTCAGCACCTTTTTTGTCTTTGATTTCTATATCGAATTCTTGTAAAAGCAATATGTTAATACAAATAATGTCAAAAACGTTATTCGCATTATTCGGTCTTCTCGTGTTTTGATAATCACAAAATTTAAAGACATGTTACGTAAAGTTACGGTTTATAAGTTTTTAATCGAGGAAACTCGTTACTTCTACATAGCTGCTTCAACATCACTTCAGGTATGAACAAACTTTATACTGTCATTAGTTAAGTGATCAAAGAATTTTATTTTCACCTAAACTTACGTTTTTAAGTTTAACAAAACATTTTCACAAAAGTATTTTTGTGTTTTTAAAGAAATGTTTTATTAAAGAAGATAAATTCAAATTCAAACTTTATAACAGCTAGTTTCCAACCCCCCCCCCCCCCCCCCAAATCAGTTAAGCCTGAACCAGATAAGTTTTCACCACATCAGGACATAACGGGAGCGTTTGGTCATGGTGGTCCCTTAAATAGGCCAACGGTCCCTTAGTGATAAAGGACCGCCTGGCATTTACGGGACCGTCCCTCTCCCTCCTTTCACCTATAAATACTGAACTGTTACACTTTAGAAAACAGAGTTTCACACACACAAAACTTTCTAGTCTTTGTTCATTTTATTCTTTGATCACTATAACATGTCGGTATATGTTTATAAGTGATTTCCTCTTCTGTCAAGTGCAAGAGAGGAACTCTCGACAACTATGAAGATTCGAGATGTTATAGGTGTCCACACACAAACGTAACATGTGTTACGTGATAGGATATATATATTATGTCATTATTTTCCGACTTATGTGTGAGTCGAGGATGGGGATATTTGTGTAAAATTTAAGGGTGATGTAGTTCCAAGTATTATATTTGTGTGAGCTTGGATGGTGATGTAGATCCAAGAAGTCTTGTAACTAGATTAGTTCATGTATGTGTTGTGAGGAGAGTGATGTCCTAAAGTGTAGGTTAGGACTTGTTGAGTCATTATGTAAAAAACTTGGATCAGGTGATGATAAAGTGTGTCAAGTGTATGAAGGCTTGATTCGGGTAAAGAATCAAGTGAGTCGTGTGTGTGAAGGCTTTGTTTGGATGAAGAACCAAGTATGTCAAATAAGTGAAGGCTTGGATTGGGTGAAGATTCAAGATGGACAAGAGTGCTTGGTTGTGTAGCCACGTGGGCCTTGGAATAGATTGGTTCTAGTTATGATTAAAACTCGACATTATGCTTAGTGTCATTAATCCTTGTGTAAGCATGTGTACGGATTGCTCCGCCTGAAGGAGTGTGTTGATATAGTGATTGATAACCCTCGAGTGTGGTACTTGGGGAGTGAAGTAGGACGGAGAGTGAGCTTCGTGCCGAACCACTATAAATCGCCGCGTCTCTTGGTTGTGCTATTTCTTTACTCTTTACTTTACTTGTTTATTTATGTATGCTAGTAACTAAATTGAGATCACATAACTAGTTGAATTCAACAAGTTTGTAAATGAAAAATAACCGGACCTAAAACGGCGAAACGCTTTAGAAAATTAAAAAAAAGTGGTGAAACTATTCAACCCCCCTCTAGTTTCTACAATTGGTATCAGAGCTTCATTTATCAAGATCTTTAAAGTATAATGTACTTTAAAACTTGAATCGATCTGTGGAATCAAAATGATATCTAGAAGGGTGTTATTTGAATGAGCCACCGTTTTTTGAAAATGAAAAGTTTGTTATTTGGAAAAATGAATTTGAAAGTTATGTGAAATCAATAGATCATAATCTTTGGCATGTCATTTCAATTGATGGTTTATAATCAATAAAAGGAAGCTTTGCTAATAAGTTTTTCATAAGAAACTTCTATGAAATATTTGAAGCAAAAATTTGATTTATAAATCTTTGCCGAAAATTGAGTTTGATAGAACAATTTTATGTCAAATGACAAATGGCATTTGATAAAATGGTTTAAATATACATCAAAGAAATGTTCAAGCCAAAGATGATATTTAGTTTAAGTGGAATCAATGTTGCAAAAATCGTGAATCGGTCCCGAGGCGGTCGAGGGCCGTGTAGCGATTTTTGGCCGATTAATCGCCAATTCCAAGGTCCAAGGCCGATTAATCGGCCGATTACCTTGTAATTCGCTCCAAGGTCCAAGGCCATTCAGCTTGTAATCGCCGATTAATCGGCCTTGTAGGCCGCTTTTTGCAACATTGAGTGGAATTATATACTACTAGTTTGAATGTCTTCATTGTAGGTAGCGTTGCCGACAAGGATTTCTTGAGCAACTTAGTTGGTGTACCAATCTACTTGCTTTGATTTAATGACTATTAAGAAGGCAATGTGCGGTTTAATGTGCAATGTGGATAGCTAGCTAAGAAGACTTTACGCGCCCTAAGCATGTAGACAACCTAATGGTTATCTCACCAAGCCGATTGCTTAACTAATCATATGGACTAATTGCCAAGTGAGTTTCATCTAATCTTGCATCACCAACAACACATGTTTTGGTTATGTGCTACTAAGGATAGCTAAAGGCCAAGGTAAGTATTCCTACTAATCTTGACTATTATGTTTTGTTAGCCTCACTCTTTTATAAAGATAACGTCACATACGTGAATTGGACTAGATACGTAGTTAGTTGTGCCTTTAGGGACTACTATTGTACAAAAGGCAAAGTAATGTTGTAATGAGCCTATAAATACCCCTCATGACTCTCCATGAGGGGTGTGAGAAATTGTGTAACATTCATTTTATCTTTAATATTATCCTTTTTCTTCACCCTCTCTCTACTTTATCTCTCTAGAACCAAACATGGATTTCATCTATTATCATCAACCTCGACCTCCCGAATCACATAAAAATCATTACTTTTCGGTCCTACATGTTTGCTATTTGATTGCTTGCTATATGTTCATGTAACTACATGATTTGAGATTACTTGATGATGTTTGTATGCAAATATGCGCTAAGTATTTTGTGTTGCTTAGACACTTTGTCTAAATGCTTATCCTTCTTTGGATTCAAGCAAATTATTTGGAAAAACAATGGTCTTACCACAACTATTGTTTATAACAAATTTGGCGTCAAACAATCACTATAGACGATGCACACTTACTTCACTCTTTGTTTGCTCTCTAATTCTCGTCTATGACATTTCTTGAAACTTACTTGATTGACTTCTAGCTTCCTCGATGCAAATCTCATCCTTAAATCTTATTCTCTCTTTTCTTTTGTTTTGACTCAAAATCCACTCTTTAATCAAGCGTATCGAGTCGTTCATTCTTCTTGTGTCTCGATTCGACTCCTTACCCATTCCTTAGCCTACTCGTGCATATTGAGTCATTTTCGTGTCTTAAAACTCAGTGTGTTATGTTTTAAAACCATCTAAAACCAAATACTTTTCATTAAGACTAAAACACCAAAAATCGGCCAAATACTATAACCTCCTGTCGAGGTCCTTTACCTCTCTGCGGTCCCTTTGGCGGTCCCTATTCGATAAGGGACCGTCTAGGCTTTTCATCTTATACACGGCCCTCCTTTGTTCACAGCCAAACAAAACTAATTTCAGCTCTTATCTCTAAAAAGGCAACGAAGAACATATTCAAAATTACCATAAAAGCTCAAGGTTTCAAATCCAAGCTTAATAATCACTCCTTAACTCTAAATTGTAAGTCATCCTTATCCAATCTTTTCTTATTTCATAATTAGGGACCATTCCATTAGATTTGAGGGGATTATCAATCTTGTTTACTTGTCAATTTCGAATCTCAAACACCACACTATTGATAATTAATTCATTAGTGCTTACATTAGTAAATAAGATTTGGTTTCACATAAAACTTTAAAAATATGGTAATCCCCGTATAGGAAAATGGATTCGAAACAACTTATTGGTTTCATACTAATTAATGATGACAAATATGAACTCCTAATGATCAATGCTTGTTTTCAAATAATATCAAAACTTAATCAATACTAGATTTTAGCCAATTATGCATTTATTGTTAATAGGTGAAACATGCCTAAACCTATTGGTCTTGACCACCAAAACACAAAACACTAATTTCCTCAACTTTCTAACTACTATCCTGAACCCATCAATGAGGCTTTCAAAAACGTTGAATCTAGGTATTTCCATGAAGGTTGTCGTGTCTTTGGAGACTATATCGATATAAACTATTTAAACTCAATGTTCCAACTCATTAACCTTGATTGCATCTATTGAGTCGATGAGAAAATCAATCCACAATTTGTTTTAGAATTTTATAGTATTCTCAACTTAACCACTGATCCTAATGGTGAAATCTATGTCAACTTCACCATTCAAAATCAAGTGATTTCATACACTCTTCCCGCGTTCGGTGAAGCTCTTGGCGTTCCATGTGAAGGGCAATGCACATTCACTCATGAATGGAGCCTTGATGGTCTTGCTAGGAGCTCTCCTTCATATGGAAAATACGCCACAATTCCTCCATCTCCTGAAGAGATAAGATCCATTGTTCAAAATGACAGATATCAACCTGAATATCGAGTACATCAAGGGGCTCTTATTCCTGTCACTGTTAATCAAATCCTGACCAAGGAAATTGTTGATCACATGAAACCTATGACTGAAATTATTCGTGAGAATGTTTTCTGTCTTGTAGGAAACCGTGATCACGTCCCTGCTTGTCTTAGTCACATTCTCTACTGTGTCGCCCTTACTGTCCCCTATAATCTTGCATACTATATGGCCAAGAAAATGGAGTTTGTCGGTAGCAAACCTACTATGGTCTTACCATACGGTATGCTCTTAACCTATCTTTTCTGTCATGTCATGCATCACTACCCTGTTCTCAACAATGTTAAATATCCTTTGGTTAACCCTGTCATGTTTCCTTTAACCCAAAATCTAGATCGTAGGACTAGGTCTGATTATGGGTCAAGAAGGTCTGTAGGACCAGAATTTAGGTCTAGGACAAGCTATGGGTCGAGAAGGTCGGTAGGTTCAAGTTCCTTTGCTCATAGACCATCATCTAATCCCAACGATGACGATGTTGTGTTCCATGATGAAGGAATTTCTCGTGATAGTAGCCCATCTCCAGTCACCTATGTCAACTCTCTACCATCTGGGTATTCGCAAGTCTTTCATGATCTTCCTCCTGAGGATCGAAACCTTGAAAACTTTTCTGAACGCCAGACCCAAATAATGAACATACAACATCAGTTAAGGGATGAAAGTCGAGGTGCTTGGAAGTCAATCGGAAAAGGCTTACGTAAGTTTATGGGGAAGAAAAAGTAGAGACCTATCATAATATATCATTTGGTTGTGGAAAACATCTTTATCATGTATTTGTATAACTAGTATTTTGCTATTTAACTGTTTGCTAATGATACTAGGTGATCGTTTCATTACTTTAACATCTGATAAGTACTTTGTATCAATTGTGGGCTTGATATAATTGCATATTATATGCTTACTTGTTAAACTAGCACTTTAAATTGGTTTACAATGATAGATGTGGATATGTATTTCACTAGATTGGTCTGAAGGTGTCATTTTGCTTAAAAGGAAAAACTGAGCTGAAACTTGAGATCTTACTGCCGGCGGTCCCGTATCATAATGACGGTCCCTTAACAATAAAGGATCTTCCAACACTTAAAGGACCGTCAGCCTCTGATCACGGTTTCCTGCACTGTTTCTCATTTCTTGCAAACCTGATCACCTATTGCATGATTTTCATCACCATTCCTTATATTAGCAAAACATTTGTATGTGCTTATAATCTCCTAATGCATGCTTTACCCATTCCATAATCCCTCTTGGTTATTTTAACACTCATACATCACACTAATCTTCATCACCCACATCCTCATCTTCCTCAATGAAGTCTCCTTCAACATCACCATCTCTACCAAACAAAAGACCTAAACTCAACCTTACACCACCACAAAGAAACCTTATTGACCTCACTCATGATATCCCATCTTATCAAGCACCAAACGCACCTATTGAAACTCCCTCCATCAAAGGCACTTCTTCATCATCATCAAGACCCAATTCGTCACCATTCACATCATTTATTAAAAACTCATCACTCTTATTCACTGCATCTGGTTCGGGTGCTTGCACTCCTTTTGTGAGTGACTCATCTTGCTCTATTAACACATCAAACCCTCCTAGTCCACAAATTGCTTCCTCATCTCAACTTTCAAACCTCCTTGGAAACTTGTCTCCTCCTCCAAGGATATCACATCCACTACTACCCAATACCTTTCTAACTCTTTCACCAAATGGACATTTGGAAAACAATCCTACAACTCCACCATCATCTTCAATCCTTAACCATTCCATTCCTTACAACTTTGTAAACAACCACACCATGGGATGTGCTTGTTGCTATCATAACTTTCATCTCATTTCTTCCCTTAGAGATGATCTCTGCTACATGTTTGGATATCTTGAGTACCTTCTATCCCAATAAAACTCTCAACCAACTCCCATCTCCACCATGCCACCATCAGCTCCACATCCACCTTCTTCGTCACCATCATTCACTCCACCATCTAACTAGATATTCTCAAATATCTATGAAGGATGCTCAATAATAACATGTATGGTTCTTGTGTTAATGGATCAAATAGTAATAGGAGAAGTAGAGAGAGGAAGAGAGTTGGGAGGATTTCCTAGAGAGAGAAAGAGTAGAGAGAAAAATGAGAATATTAGATTAAGATGAATGGAAGCTCCAACCCTCTCCCTTGGTGGGAGAGGGGTATTTATACAAAGAATAAAAACGCCCACACCCGGGCTGTGGATCAGGCATACAGTGGGTAAAGACCCATCTTTCTTCCACGATATTACTTAAACTAATTCTAACTAATAACTAACCTAACTACGAGCTAACTTAATGCTATTACAATAATTAGGTGATCGAGTCTTTTACAGGAATATTTGTATTCCTAAAAATCTCCTCCTAAGCGAGGTCACCTTTGGAAGTTATGCTCTTCGATCTTCAAGCATTCTTTAGTCATTGTAGCTCGTAGGTTCTGATTCTTCACTATTCAGCACACTTTGTACTTCAAGCAATGAACTTGTGATTTGGATTCCTTTGTAATGTGTGATCTTTGAGCTTCTTTGAGATCATCAGCCACAGTAAATCTCTAAGCTCATCCACAGTAGTATCGCCTTCATGTGATGTAGTAACTTTAGGACCATCATGCTCACACCCTTCTGGATCAGGAGACTTTTCATCAGAGTTGCGAAAACGTTGTAGGTAGTCTTTCAACATTCGTTGTAGTAAGTCTCTCTTCATCACTGATAGTGAGGAGGATGTGTGAGCATGAGGTATGGATTGACCGATTCAGCAGGAAACAGGAGCCATCAACGCCATCTTTATATGTGTCCCTGAAATAAAACAGTAAGCAATAAAGATAAAGAACGAATATGGCTTTGTCATTCGTTCTGCGAGGACAGACTACCCTCCGGTTTTGTGAAAACCGACCTGTGATCAGGTAGAGACTCTTTTAAAGAGGACTTTCCTTGACAGGAATTTCCGGCTTGTAGTAATGAATTTTCCAAAGAATCCACTTTGGAATCTTCATACTAAGCATGTTCTCATACCGGAACATCTCAAAGCAGATAGTACGATAGAGTGAATCGGTGAATTGATATTCACGGATTGATGAGAAATTGATTTATATAAATCACTCGCGTGTCATATGATAAACATTTTGAGACACGGCGAGAGTTTTATACTTTGAATCACATTTCCATCAAAAATACTTTTGTTTGAAAGATTTTACACAATCAATGTGCTCGAAAGTAAGTTTATGAGCACATTGAAAGGTTTTGCAAAAGTATCCGTCAATCCATATCCTGGAACAAGTTTGATTTAATTATGAATCGCACAATTCTTGCTTTCCAGTTGTCACTTGATCATTGATCCAAGATGGATCTCACATGTCACCTACCAAGAGCTTGAGTGATGTTCGCTCTAGAAGGATTTCCATCTTCATTGTGAATATTTTCATATCACTCGGATGTTCTAGCAATACCACAAGGATAATGCGTAGGACTCTAAATATTTTATCTTATTTTCCACATTGTGTGAAACAGTAAGCATATTTGGAATGTGTCCTATCAAGATTTATGGATGATCTCTTGGCTCTAGACTCAATAGTGCGTTTTGATCCGCTCCTGGAGACTGGGGAGGAGTCTCCTGTTTTAGGTATCAACATAGCTCGCAATGAGCGGTCGATACATTGCACAGGGTTCCCCGTGAGAATGAAACAAGCTCTTTTAAGAGAACTTGAGTGGTTAGGAAGTTTAGTGCAGTGCGTCACTGGGTCCATGACGTCTTGTCTTCAATACCGGTGTTACCTTAGTAACCGCCAGTAGATTATGAATTGAAACCGGTTTCTGCCCTAAGGTTGAATATTTTGGAGGGCTATTTCTTTTCACCCTTTCTCATTTCATTTCTTTTTCATTCTTCAACCCTTTCAGTGCTTACCGAGACTTCATCACTAGAACCTTGTTGGGTTTGTTCCAGTCCTAGCTCTATCTCAGTCGGCACTCTTCCCTATCTCACTTTTCTCCCTTTTTTCAATCATTCCTAAGGACTTCTAATCTATCTAGAGGATTGTCCCGGGGAAGATCCTTCCGGTTATGGTGGATCATGGGAACTCATACCTAACCTTAACCATGCTTATAACTCCATGCATAAAGATAAATGGTCGGTCTTTAGTATTACTTCCACAAACGCCTTTTGCTTCCATTTAATATGTGCATCGATATTCGAAAGAGTTTAGCACATATGTGGGAGCCTATTATTGAGTCCGTAAGATCACATTTGATTATCAGATTTCATATTTAAATCGCATTCTCTCCCCCGATAAAAAATTTCAAATCTTTCGAGATTTTGGATCTCAGTTGATTTAAATAAGTTTAGAAAGCGTTTGGAAGAGAAATGCGGTCAGTTTTAATATTTTCTGATAAAAGGAACCTTTTTCTCGCTCCCCCTCAATCTGTGAGGGAGGTTTTTATGTGTCAGATTTGATGAGTTTACAAAAGATTTGAAGTTTTAACGAAAACTCTTTGAAAATATTCTCATTCTGACACATAACCATCACAAATTGTATTATTGCAAGGTTTTTGTACGAAGTGTGGAGAGTTTTGATGATCCATAAAATTTTGAGAAATCACTCTCCCCTCAATCAATGACGGATGTTAAAACTGAAATATTATCATAAAATATTGAAGTCATTGATTGAGTGAAAAATTTTATCAAAATTTAGATTCAGTTTGATTTTCAATCAAAATCTCATGGTACCACCAAGTTTTGCACAAATACATTCCGGAAAAATCATAGAACGGAAAGTATTTGGCGATAAAAAGAAGATTTCTCTTCTTTATCAAGAAATAATGCACTAAAGCGTACATTAGATCGAGGGTGCACGGATGTAAAGTAATCCATGCCCGGATGAACTTCACCCGGTAAAAGGAACAACCGTCTTTTTGGCGACGCGTTTTCCCCATTTTGAGAAACGGGTTGCTATATGAAGTAATAGCAAGCCATAATTTTGAAGTCCGGGTTACAGCCTGAAATGACTGCAAGCCATAATTTAGAAGAATGTTTTTAGATACGACATGTTTTAGAAAAAACTTTATTTGAAACCAAAAAACTCTTGCTCAAGCATATGTATGATTCTGTGTCATTATTGAATGACATTTCTAGAAACGTACATAATATTGATTACACAAGAGACATGTCGTGAGAGGAATATTTTTTGATTTTTTGTAGTTTTTAAAATTTTTATAGGTTTTATAATTTTATATTTTCTTTTATTTACAAATTAGTATAATATATATAAAAAGGATACTAATCAGTTTAAGAAGATGTTGACATGAGTACCAAAATGATAGTATCGTTCAGCTCATTGTAGAAATCAGTAGTCAGCATCTCTTAAACATTCACCACCAAAGCTTTCGAGGCTCCTGAATAGTCTTCTGAAGTGGTAGTTGCCATGATATAATCTTAAACGGGATTTTACAACTCTTGTGACTTAAACCGAGAGATCGATTCATACCCGGGATTTTATTAAAGTCAACAAAAGAAACCGAAAGATGTAATATGCGAGTTAGACTTAGAGAGAGATCTTGGATAAGTGACAATTAGGATTAAGTGTCAAGTCGCGACAAGTCAAGTTACAATAGATTCGATCGTAATAAGTCAAGTCGTAAAGATTAACTCACAACGTTAAATTACAATCAGACTAATCAAAACGACTTAAGTCACAACAATTCACCAAACACAAGTAGTTAACTTATCACTAGAATCTCACAATTGAGTTAATCGCTAGATACCACCAAATCACTGAGTTTTAGCCTCCTCAATGTGAAGCTTTGGTAGCTTCCCCCCAAACCGACAATCATCTTCATGAGACCACTTCCCCAAGTAGTGGAAGTGATGAAAAAAGTCTCATTGTATGACACTCAAAGACCCAAAGAAAATGATAGCACCGAAGTAACAAGGTGAACCATGGATCAACTCTGCGGTAATCAATCCCGGAATGTATGATAAAGCCCGATCACATGACCATGTTGTGCTTCCCCAATGTACACATTACTTTATGGTTTGGAGCAGATGTCTATTCGGGGGAATAAGATATCAACATCTTCATTTCACCAAATGCTTTCCAGTTAACTTACACATACCAACTCAATCCATATTGTACGCATGTATCCAACACAAGAAGAAACGATGACACCAAAGTAACAGGTTGAAGCACTGATCATCTCTGCGGATATCACCTCTGGAATATATGATTAAGCCCAATCACGTGAACCTGTTGTGCGTTCTTGATGTACACAAATTTCTCCCCTGATGGTTGTGATCTCATCGGAATCATCATACATTGTGTACATGAAGCATTAACCAGAAGCACTTTACCATAAATCATATCAGCTCATATGAAGATGTCAATAAGCAGTATCATCTCACGCTCCCAATGTTCTTCTCAAATTCTTCCCACTGAAAGCTGAAGTAATACATACCACAAGTATCAAGAGACCACTTCCCCCACGTAGTTGGAATGATACACCAAACGCAACGTGTTAATACACTGATATTCTCTGCGGTTATGACATTTGTCTTCCCGGGATAACTTCAATTAAGAAGAAGAATTAAGTTCATCACATGTACTCATTATGCATTTAGATGTATGTCTCCTTCCCCCTTGCTGGTTTTGATACCTCAGAATCAGCAACATATTATAGGCACCTTTTCTTGAAATCTTATGAGATGAACAAAAATTTGTTTAAATGGACCTGGTGAGAATCAACTGCTACAAAAAGACTCACTCTGACTATCTTTACCACCCCTTATGTAGGCTATTTGAAGTGACCACTGATGAAGTAAACCTAATATACCAAACTTGAAACTGAAGTAGAATTCCCCATTCTTGTGACTTAAGCTTGCACTAATGTGTGACAAAGAACGGTGTAGAGAGTTCGTACAACATCGAATCCCTAAGTACTCTATACTCTTCAACCAACCAACCATCGAGTATAAGACGTACATCACCTCTTGACTACCGACAACTTCGTGTGAGTTGTGACACTCCTTAAAGTGATAGTTATTTTGGGTAATAAAATGAAGAATCACCAAAATAGCTAGATATCCAAGTCTTCGTCATTGTAACGGTAAAAGTTCAAGCAATGATCTCGAAGAGTCTTCAACCAACCAACCCCGACTTCAAGATAAAATAAGATCACTCCTTTGTGAAAGTCAACTTCAATCTCAAATAAGGGATACAGAATAAACTCCGTGATTACTTGACATTCCATGACCAAATTCTTAGCCATTTTGACATTGTAATCGACATTTTCCATTATGTTCTTGTGGTTGATTTACAAAGTGCACATTTGGAGGAACAACAATCCATGATGAAATAGAACAAAGAATACGGATCATTATTCATGTGTGCAACTTCACAATCAAGATAGTCAACATCAACACCTTGAGGAGTAACTGGAGATTGGGTTACAAGAGTAATCTGAGTAATACTTCTAAATGGTCCATCTTGATCAATGTAGATTGAGGAAGGTGAACCATTTGAGTCAGCAGGAACCGGAGCAAGAGCTTCAGCAACTAGATGATCAACATTCGTTGAAGCTTGGAAGTATTCATCAAACATAAATCCCACTCATCCTTAGTTAATGGAACATTAGGTGTTGGAGGAGAGTAGACCATTCTTCAAGCATCAATCAACATATGGTATATTCACACTTCTCCCCCTCAAAAGTTGCAAGCGAGGTTTGCTATTTTTGATTGAGCAAGTAAATAAGAATACAATCAATCATGTATTTTATTCACACTTCTCCCCCTCAAAAATTGCATACGAGGTTGCCATTGTTGATTGAGCATCTGAATAAGAATACACTCAATCATGTAGTTTATTCACTCTTCTGCCCCTCAAAAATTGCATACGATGTTTGCCATTTTTGAATGAGCAAGTGAATGTGAATTCAAGCAAAGATGAGTAGATCCACTTGATGACTGAATGAACATGGAGGAAGCATGAACCGTATTGTTGAGAATGGTCAAAACTAAGAATATTTCTCTTCTTCCGAAGATAAGGCACACTGAATCGTACACCTTTCTTTTCTTTGATGAACGGGGCCCGAAGTGATGTCAACAGACGCCATAATGTTGACTTTGATAACCGAGGTTTGAACTGATGTGTTCAAACATCATGATGTTGAAGAACGAGGCCTGAACTGATGTGAACAGACGTCATCATCATTTGCATCAAAGTTGAGCTTCATTAACCCCTGATTGATGAGATTTCACTCTTTTCGGCAGCCAAACTCTGAGTCTTTCCTTAACAGGATTAACGATGTACCTGCACTTAAGTAAAGACTACCTGCACTGACATTGAGAGTTTGTTTGCATTTATATGTGTTAGTGAAATCAACATCTATTCCATTTGGGGTTCCACTATCAACCATAGTTTTGCAATCAGTGAACATCTTTCTCATAGGTATCCATCTAAGACCAACAATTTTAAAAATTCTACCCGTAGGTATCCACCTAAGGCAAGTTCTAGGAGTGTTTGGTTTCTCATGTAAAGTGGAAGTCTTATTTAGAGAAGACCTTTGTCCTAAAATAATCTGCCTGCCAGGTTTCTGAATATAACACTTTGATTCTACGGGCTTGTTGTAGTTTCTAGTCTTAGATGGTAGAACCTTATGACAAGTATTCACTTCCTTCAGGAATTTTGTAGCACAAGTATCATGATTTGCCTTAAAAGCACATTTCAAATAAGTTGACCACACAAAGTGTTTGGATTCAGAAAACGATCTAGGCTTCTTAGAGTGATCTGCTACGGGAATCGCCTTAGTCGACACACAACTACTCTTAGAAATAGGAAAATTCCTAGTCGTTTCATGTGTTTTCTTCTTAGTATCCTCTAGGTTGTTATTATGAACACTGTTTTTATGTCGAGCATGTTCCTTTGTTGTCACAAATGACACGCGCTTTGGACTATTCCTAGAGGCACTCGAGGCACTCAAGGCACAAATATGATGTGGTTTTGCAACAACACATTCCTTTTCCTTAGGTTTAGACTGTGAAGTGACTGGTTTTGACAAAACTTGTTTCTCATCAACTTGGGAGGCAAACCGCAATTTTGAAAATTTTGGTCGTTCAGATCTAAACGCAGTCGGTTGCCTAACAACACTTTGTTTCCTAAGAGGTTGTGAAGGTGGTTTTCCCAAGATTGATGGTTTTGCAAACTTAGTGTTCACACTGTTTCCTGTTAATTTTCTTAAATCATTTCTTAATGCCACAATTGCAAAACCCTTTTCCTGAAGTTGAGCTTTGAGTTCATCATTTTTAGCAATCAAAGAGGTTGTCTGCTCAACACTCTTAGTTTTTGTAACATTGATTGAGTCACATAGGTCTTTACACTGAACTTTCAAAGTCTCATTTTCCTTAAGTAATCTAGCCACATAAAGTTCCAATTCGATGTTTCTTGATTTAATAACATCAATGTCATGTTTAGCTTTGACTATATTACTTTTCTCATTCAGGACAGAAATGTGCTCTTTCAAATTATTTATTGTCGAGTTTTTGTCTTGATGCTGAGCTTTCAAAGTGTTAATTTCAAAAAATTCACGAAACTCAGGAAATTCCGGAGTTTTACATGGTTGGTTAGATTGAAAAGATTCTTCCTTTTGTTGCATTGCGATTTCAAGTGAAATACAATGTTCTTCAAGTTGTAAAAATCTGTTATAAAGTTCATTAAAAACTTTTTTATCAACCATATCCTTTGATTTAAACATCTCAGCTGTAAACAAAGAATTTGACTCATCATCATATTCAGCATCCTTATCATTTTCTCCCCCTTTATGACTCATATTTGTTGAATTAGAAATGGCATTGCTGTCAGTCTTTTCCAACAAATTTGAGTCATAACTGGGCTTCATATGATCAGTATGCTGCCGTTCCTTAGAAAGCCCATTAAGTTGATAAGTTAAGGGTACCTTAGCACATAACTCCTGTTCATTTATCGGTCTAAAATCTGCATCTGTATCATGTGTAACAAGAGTCACTGAACTGCTGGTGGTGTCAAGCTTAGCAGTCTCTGATCCTTTGCATTTAGCGACAGCTGCCTCAACATCCAATGCTTTTCCCGAATCAACAATACCATCATATGATTGCACCCGACATGCCTTCACCTTGTCATCATACTTAAGATTGTGTTGAGCTCTTTCCTCAATGTACTCCTTAACATTACCCATGAGTTGGAGTAATGTATCTCTAAACGTGTCAACCTCAATTCCCATGTGATCAGCAAAACACTTCAATGTCATCTAACTTTCATAGTCATAAACCAGAGTTAATTTCGAATCGATGAACTTCTGCAGTTGTTTGTTGATCACACAGTGGGCAGCCAAGGATCCAATATTGGAAGATTCTGCATGATCAAGTTGCTGTCGTAATTGATCTAAATTAAGAATCATTGTGTTTGTGAAAGTCTGAACATCTTGACCAAAGAGAGTTGCAAATGCACGTTCAAATCCCATCTTAAATCCAGTTCTCTCTAAAAGTACCGAGAGGTGTGAATGAAGTTGTCGAAAGCATTCAATGCAGCAATCCTTTGCATCATCAAGTAATTCAATGCAACACGAAGATTCCATTGCAGTATTCTCAGGCTCAAGTACGTTTATTAGTTGCACATGGTTCAAAATCATATGTTCATTGATCACATCGTACAGTTTGAGTATCTCTGAGATGACAGAATCAGAATTGGCAGCCATGATGTAAGTGTGCACGGGATTTTACAATTCTATGATTTAAACCAAGAAATTGATTCTTTCGCGGGATTTTACAAAATCAAGAAGAAACCGTGCGATGATAAATTGAATGTGTGAAAGGAAGTTGTTGATGACGCGACGAAGGATGGTGTCTTCTAGATAATAAAGAAGTGAGAGTGAAATTACAAATGAGTTTTGGGAAATCGTTTACGCTTTCACAGTGACTGTCACAAAAATTAACTCCACACGAGCCCGAAAATCCTCAACTCAAAATAGTAACCAATCACTGATTCCAGACGCTCAATCAAAACCGTGATCCCGAATTGAGAAGGAAAATAAATATACTAATCTCACACGTTGATGAAACCCCGAATAAACCCGTGATCAAAAATTATACCCAACATATACAAAAATGTATTAGACCAACTAGAATGATAGCACAAAGAAATTGGATAAAAACCAAATTTGTCCCTTTAGTTATAGTAGCCGAAGACTACTACAAGCCCAAATCCACGAAATTAACGAGGCCCAAAACTAAGAAAAAACGTTCACAGCCCAGCTCCAATGAAATCAGATTCAATCCCACGTCTACTTTTAATAGTCAAAGGCCCAACATATATCAAACACCCTACCCTAATTACACGGGTATAAAGTACTCCTAATCCCACACAATTCTAACCCTAGTCCCACTTCTCTAAAACAAACGCAGTCAACCAAAAAAGATACGCTCTATACACTTTCCCAAACCAAACGTTTATCACAAAAACTTATCACCAAGAATAAATCATCCTATGTAATGATGAATCAGATCCGAATATAAACACAACCAATTCATAACGAATGATATTTTCAGACACTAGAATCACTAGATATTGGAATTAATCGCAATCAATATACCCAGAGTTAATCGCTAGTTAGAGGTTACTAACAAGAGCTAAACGCTACCTTTGAAGCTTGAAGTAATCGCTAGCAGAAATGAACTAGTCGCTAGAAAGCGATTAACTATTTTCCACAAGCAGCCAAAGAACAGTAGCTATCAAGTTTTTGTTTCTATCTCACAAACCGTAAAAAACAAATGGCAGTACATCGAGTACAAGACAAGTCCCATTACTATATTATTATCTTATTTTAGGGAAATGAATATTGACCAGTTAGGATCGGTGATGATGTTTTCTACTGGCACTTGTCTTTGGGCAAAGCTTGATTAAAAAAATATCTGAGATCCATTGATGTCCTTTTCGTTTCTTGTTGTATTGTATGATTCAGATTAGGATGGGTAGTGATTGTTGTTGTTAGTAGAACATGAGGATAGAAAGAATCTTGGCAATGTTTGATTTCAATATGTATGATAAAAGGTAACCGCTAGGATAGATTTACTTGAGATAATCGCTAGTCCAAGTGTTAACGGCAGGTTAGAAGCAAACGCTAGGAGATAACCGCTATTTTGGGAGCTAACCGCTAGGACAAAAGTTAAACGCTGGTTAGATTAAACTCTGAATTTGGTAACCGCTGAAACATTACAAAGTTAATCGCTACAAATGGGATAGGGCAGTCACAATCGACCTTTTTCGTCTTATTCCCGAAATTGCTAAAACACAAAATGAGTTAACCACTATGTCAGTTTGTCTTATATTCAAGAAATAAGTTAACCGCTATGAAGAATCAAACCAAAAAAAAAAAACATTCGAATGCACCCAATAGCTCACAGAACTAGAGACATAAGCACACCAACCACTAATCAACACTCATAAACGACTTCTAAACATAAAAGAGCAAAAGTATCCCGAATTAACTCACAAACAAATTCAAACTAAGGTATATCCAAAGATTACTATTCGAACATAAAAAAACTAGAAGAACCAAACTAGAAATCCGAAAATAAACAATCCCAAGGTGAAACCATGGCTCTTGATTCCAATTGAAGGATGCTCAATAATAACATTTATGGTTCTTGTGTTAATGGATCAAATAGTAATAGGAGAAGTAGAGAGAGGATGAGAGTTGGGAGGATTTCCTAGAGAGAGAAAGAGTAGAGAGAAAAATGAGAATATTAGATTAAGATGAATGGAAGCTCCAACCCTCTCCCTTGGTGGGAGATGGGTATTTATACATAGAATAAAAACGCCCACACCCGGGCTGTGGATCAGGCATACAGTGGGTAAAGACCCGTCCTTCTTCCACGATGTTACTTAAACTAATTCTAACTAATAACTAACCTAACTACGAGCTAACTTAATGCTATTACAATAATTAGGTGACCGAGTCTTTTACAGGAATATTTGTATTCCTAACAATCTAGTTAAAGAATAAACAAGTGGATGTTATGTTTTGGACCAAGCATGCTTTGGGAGATGACTTGTTGTTTTAGTAGATGACCTTTCTTGTAGTCTAATGTTACTTTGGCTATGTACCAATGATGTATGTGTTTCATGAAATGAAATGAATGAATGATTATGTTTTGGATTATGATAATTTGTTGTGATATTAGTCTAAGTCAAATTTGAAAATGGACAAAAAATATCTAACCTTAATAATGGGAAGTTACTTAATTCACAACATATCTACCAACTTGGAAGCCTACTGCCGGTGGTCCTTTAAATGGACTGACGGTCCCCAAATCAATAAGGGACCGTCCCTAGTAGTGCTCAAAATTTAATTCTACTCTGTGTCTTTCTATCTAATTCCTGCACTACATAATTGATTTCATATCCATATCACCTTTTATATGTGTATATGCATGCATGTGCTTTGTTCTAACTCTGTTTTGTAGCACATCACCATAGCTCGATTCCCCGGTGCCCTCATTAAGGGGGAGCACTTAGCTAGAGGGAGCTTGTATTTTGTTGTTCACTCCAATAATTCTCTTTCAAGCATGCTCATGTCTTCTCTCCTCAACAACCACGACACACCTTTTTGATTCTACAAAAAGGGGAAGAAGTAACGGGAAAACTCATTAAAAATTTATCAACGCATAATTTTACCTAAAATGAGTTTATATTTTGTAATCATTAAAAAGGGGGAGATTGTTAATACAAATAATGTCAAAAACGTTATTCGCATTATTCGGTCTTCTCGTGTTTTGGTAATCACAAAATATAAAGACATGTTACGCAAAGTTACGGTTTATAAGTTTTTAATCGAGGAAACTCGTTACTTCTATGTAGGTTCTTCAACATCACTTCAGGTATGAACAAACTTTATACCGTCATTAGTTAAGTGATCAAAGAATTTTATTTTCACCTAAACTTAAATTTTTAAGTTTGACAAAACATTTTCACAAAAGCATTTTTGTGTTTTTAAAGAAATGTTTTATTAAAGAAAATAAATTCAAATTCAAACTTTATAACAGCTAGTTTTCCCCCAAATCAGTTTAGCCTGAACCAGATAAGTTTTCACCATGTCAGGACAAAAAGGGAGAGTTTTGTCGTGGCGGTCCCTTAAATAGGCCAACGGTCCCTTAGTGATAAAGGACCGTCTGGAATTTACGGGACCGTCCCTCTCCCTCCTGTTGCCTATAAATATTGAACTGTTACACTTCAGAAAACAGACTTTCACACACACAAAACTTTCTGGTGTTTGTTCATTTTATTCTTTGATCACTATAACATGTCGGTATATGTTTATAAGTGATTTCCTCTTCCGTCAAGTGCAAGAGAAGAACTCTCGACAACTATGAAGATTCGAGATGTTATAGGTGTCCACACACAAACGTAACAAGTGTTACGTGATAGGATATATATATTATTTCATTGTTTTCCGACTTGTGTGTAAGTCGAGGATGGGGATATTTGTGTAAACTTGGAGGTTGATGTAGTTCCAAGTATTATATTTGTGTGAGCTTGGATGGTGATGTAGATCCAAGATGTCTTGTAACTAGATTAGTTCATGTGTTTGTTGTGAGGAGAGTGATGTCCTAAAGTGTAGGTTAGGACTTGTTGAGTCATTAAGTAAAAAACTTGGATCGGCTGATGATCAAGTATGTCAAGTATGTAAAGGCTTGATTCGGGTGAAGAGTCAAGCGAGTCATGTGTGTGAAGGCTTGGTTCGGATGAAGAACCAAGTATGTCAAATAAGTGAAGGCTTGGGTCGGGTGAAGATTCAAGATGGACAAGAGTGCTTGTTCGTGTGGCCACGTGGGCCTTGGAATAGATTGGTTCTAGCTATGATTAGAACTCGACATTATGCTTAGTGTCGTTAAGCCTTGTGTAAGCATGTGTACGGATTGCTACGCTTGAAGGAGTGTGTTGACATAGTGATTGATAACTCTCGAGTGTGGTACTCGGGGAGTGGAGTAGGACGGAAAGTGAGCTTCGTGTCGAACCACTATAGCTCGCCGCATCTCTTGGTTGTGCTCTTTCTTTACTCTTTACTTTACTTGTTTATTTATGTATGCTAGTAACTCAATTGAGATCACATAACTAGTAGAATTCAACAAGTTTGTAAATGAAAAATAACCGGACCTAAAATGACGAAACGCTTTAGAAAATTAAAAAGAAGCGGTGAAACTATTCGACCCCCCTTTCTAGTTTCTACACAATATCCAACATATAAGATGTGGCTTAGCATCTTGCTTTTTAAAGAGATATTTCAGAGCGGAATGGTTGGTATAGACCATAGCTTTGGATAGAACGAGATATGCACGGAATTTATTGAATGAAAATACTACAACCATAAGTTCTTTTTCTATGACTGTATAATTTTGTTGAGCAGCATTGAGCATTTTACTTGCAAAATAGATAGGATGGAAATGTTTACCATCCTTTTGTCCTAAACCTGCTCCGACTGTGAAATCGCTTGCATCACATATTAATTTGAGTGGTAAATTCCAATTCGGGCTTGTTATGATCGGAGTGCATGTGAGTTTTTCTTTTAAGATTTCAAAGGCTTTGTGACATTCGTAATAAAATTCGAATGTGATATCTTTTTCAAGAAGTTTAGTCAAAGGATAAGCAATTTTTGAGAAATCCTTGATAAATCGTCGGTAAAATCCTGCATGTCCTAAAAAACTTCTAATGCCTTTCACATTAGTAGGAGGTGGAAGCATGGAAATTACGTCAAATTTTGCTTTGTCAACTTCAAGTCCAGCTCCTAATACTTTATGTCCGAGCACAATACCTTCTTTATCCATGAAGTGACAATTTTCCTAGTTAAGGACAAGATTTGCATCTTCACAACGTTGGAGCATTTTATCCAGATTGTTAAGGTATTTATCGAAAGAATTTCCAAAGACATAAAAATCATCCATGAATACTTCCACGGATTCGTCAATCATGTCATGAAGAATTGCTATCATATACCTCTGAAAAGTAAAAGGTGCGTTACATAGGCCAAATGGCAAACGTCGATATGCATATGTCCCAAAAGGGCTTGTGAATGTGGTCTTTTCTTTACCCATTAGATCGATTGGTATTTGAAAATATCCGAATAATCCATCGAGGAAACAGAAGTATTCATTTCCTGCAAGTCTTTCCAACATTTTGTCAATGAATGGATGTGGAAAATGATCTTTTGCGGTTGCTTCATTCAATTTTCTATAGTCGATACAAACACGCCAACCAGTGATAGTTCTAGTTGGAACAAGTTAGTCATTTTCATTCGTCACTACTGTGATACCACCTTTCTTTGGTACACGATGAATATGGCTTACCCATGGGATATCGACAATCAGGTAGATAATACCTGAATCAAGAAGTTTAACTATTTCTTTTTTAACAACTTCTTTTATATTCAGATTGAGTCTCCTTTGCTTTTGAACAACCGGTTTCTTATCATTCAACAACTGAATTTTGTGTTTACAAATGGATGGACAAATTCCAGGTATGTCACTTGTTTTCCAAGCAAAGACTCATTTGTGATCTTAAAGAACTGGGATTAATTTTACTTACTTCTTCTCAGAGAGTTTTTATGAAATTATTACTGGAAGTAAGGATTCTTCTTCTAAGAAGGCATATTCCAAATGATTAGGTAATGGTTTAAGAACAAGATCAGTAGGAGGTTCTTCAAGATATTTTTTAATTTTGTGTTTCGTATCAAATGCTATTTTCTCGAATGCAACTTCCTCTTCTTCGTCGTCAGAAACTTCAACATCTTCCTCGATAGTCATTGCCATGAATTGATCATATTCGGCAAAGACTTCGCATTTGAGGAGTGTCCAATCGACAGAATAAAGGAGTTTATTGTATTCATCTAATAATGCTTCAAAATCTTCTTCAGGAATATCGTCGATGACATCAATTCTGAAGCATGTATCATCATTAGAATAACAGTGTTTCATAGCCGAGTCAATGGAGAAAACCATTCGTTCTTCTCCAACTCCTAAGTTGAGTTGTTTTTGTTTGACATTAATCATGGCATCGACTGTATGCAAGAAAGGTCTCCCTAAAATTAGAGGAACTTTAATATGTTCTTCCATTTCGAGGATAACAAAATCTACCGTGAAGGTAAATTTTCCAACTTCGACTAGCATGTTTTTGGCTATTCTAACTGGATATTGAAAAGATCGATCTGCTAATCTCACACTCATTTTGGTGGGTTTGAGCATTTCAGTAGATAGTCTTTCTTAGAGTGAGTAGGGCATCAAATTAATGCTAGCACCAAGATCGGCTAAGGCATTGTGTAAGGAAAGCTTTAAATTTATAATACTAGTTTCACCATTTTTTAATAAACCAAACACACGGGTAGAGTATAACCCACATATGTAGTATAAGAATTTAGGCAAGACCAGGTCGTATGCACAAGGACTTAGTTCATTCGATTAAGTAGGAAATGAGTAGTTAAAGCAAAACAATAAATCAACAAATAGTAGAATAGTGGAATAGGGAAAATTCAATGATAAGACAAATGATTGCTTGGATAGCCTATATAATTTAGTAACAATGCTTATGCTAGATCTCGGTTTGATAATTGATGTGGTGCACATCTTATAACTTAGCAATTTTCGTCAAAAGAGTAATTTCATAAATTGTTGAGTTCAATTCAAGATTCATGTTTATCTAACCAAGTGATCTCTCTCAAGATTAGTATTGTATCTCAAGTCTAGATTACTGCCAATTCTCCTAAGTGGATTCCTCCAACCAAAGGCTAAAAACGCAGACAAGTTTCTAGAATTATTTATAAAAAATTGGTTCTTTCGACCTTATCCAACAAGTGATATTCAATTAGTTTTGATAAACAAACATAGCAAGACTAGAGACAAAATAGTTCAGAACTTGAACTTGAAATTGAGAGATCAAAGCTTAATCATAACATCACTTTATTATATTTACATATCCAAGCAATCACAAGAGGTTTAGCCTCTCATGGCTAATGAGTTCACGATAGCAGTAATGATAGAAAAGTAAACAAGAGACATACGGATTAGAATGATCAAATGGATTACACTACTGTCACAAGTAACCAAAAGTTCTGCAACCAAAGAGTATATTCGACCCTTCGTTGATCTGTTCTACCCCTGATTCTTGCTCTGGCACACGTTCTTAACTTCGTACTTCTGAAGACTGACTTAGCAGAGAATAGTTGGAGAGTTGATAGGCTTAAATGACTACAAATGGGCTCTTTATATACCTTTTGATATCCGAAGTACATCGTACTTCGATTGTAAGTGCGGCGTACTTAGCTACTTTCTTGGCACCAAAGTTTCATAAATGCATAGGAAGTACTGCGCACATAGAATACAAAACTAGCGCACTTTATTAATAACTGCCTCTAACTTTTCTAGACCGAGCGAGCAAGTGTGGCGCACAAAGAGGAAAACAGGCGCACTTTAGCTGGAATCTTTGGACTTGTTGTAGACTTCACATTATTGGCTTTATTTGCTAAAATACTAGCCTTTTTGATGTTTCTTGCTCTAGAGCATCTGTGAGTGAACATGTACACATTTCATGCTATTAAATATCGAAAGTTCACAATAAATGATCATAAAACATGTAATATCATGCCTGAAAATATGTATAATTAGAGCGTTATCATATGGATAAATCTAAGATGGGATGCCTACCTATGACCCCAAAGATACATTTGAGTACTTCTTAAACTCTTTTCACATTTAGAGAGATGTCGAGGATGAGTGTAGGATCCTATTTGGTATCAAGATTCACACTTAGATAACTAATTTAGAGGGATAGAGACGTGTAGAGATAGAAAGAGAAGTGGAAATCAAAAACCAAAACACACACTAGTAGGTGTGTTTGTATTAGACCAAAGGAACTTCCACACCCCTCCTACCATGCTAAGCGGGTATATTTATACCTAGAAACAAAGGCCTCATGGGCCTTACTTCAAACTGTGAACCGGGCTTCGCCCATTAAGGTTCTCGTTGGACTTGTGAACTAGCTTATATTATCTGTTACATTTAGAAAAACTATTACAAGGCTCATTGACATAGGAATGATTGCCTATTTTAATGCTAACAATCTCCCCCTAAGAGGCGATCATTCATCTATCATTAAATAATAGTCTTTAAGGTGATTGTGTTTATTCTTAATATCTTGAGCCTTGCTGTGTGATAGCCTTGCTAGTCTTTGAGTTACAGTCATGCTTTTTGGTTCTTTGTCTTGAGCTTTTCTTCTTGTCTTCAGCCTTAAATCCTTTCTTTTGCTTCTATACATCTTCAAGTCTTCATATTTAAGTCTTGACCAACATGCTCATACTTGTTGTCTTGATCAAAGCTAACAATCTCCCATATTCCATAAATACTGACATCTTGATAATTAGAGTAGATCTGAGGAGATATTTGTCTTCATGAATCTTTAGCTTGCTTTCAACTCTTTGACATCATATGTAATCTTTAAGTATGAGTATGTGATTTTGAATATGTAGTTTTCGAAGGTATGTAAGATGGTGTTGAATCTGAAGTAGTCGCATCCTTTGTCAGAACCTTTTAAACATGGTAGGTAACAATAACCTCTGAATCTGTGAAGATCGTTTTACAACTCTTGAAAAGTATCAAGAGTTTGACTTGTTAGGTATAAGTACAGCATCATTAGGATTTCCACTTGATCATCATGAACTTCCTTATTTAGTCATATTCACTACAAATGTTCTAGATCTAATCATTTGATTAACATCGTATTGTGTGTGTCTATCACTTTCGACTGGGGGGCTTGATGATGTACCCTCCTAATAGGCCAAAGGATACCCTTTCGAGCCTGTACGAAAACTTCTTCTCGAAGATCCAAGATAGCCTCCTAATATCTTCATTGGCGTCAAACCATTCATTCGTGATACGGTTACTGATGTGTGGGAATTGCACCAGGCTTTATCTCTCGAGGGATCTCGAGAAGCTTACAACCCCCACCAGGCAGTGTACCTGATCGTTGTAGTATAGTATAGTGACAAGTACCAGGGGATTGATCGTTCAACTCAGGAATAGTGTCGCTAGGATTAGAAAGCCTAAAAACTAGGTCTAGAGGTGAGGGATGATTCTTTTTATATTTTTATATTTTATCAAAGCACGTAAAAATCTCGGGTTTTAGAGGAGTGAGCGGAATTAGTTGCTAATCAACTAACCCAATAACTAGAGATGCAATCAAAATAAAATAACAGAAATGTAAATTAAACTAATTAAACTAATATGGTGTGAACAATAGATGGGAGAATTATGTTTACTTAGATTTCACTACTCCCTAGATATCTTTTACAGTTAATTGTTTGTTACAGTTGCGTGGATGACGGGTTATATTCCTTAATACCAGTCGTGGGGTGGCGTACTTACTTCCCCAACTCTATAAGCTCCTACTTCACTCCTATGTCGAGCCTGCAAGAAGCTCCTAACATGGGATCACTAGAATTCACTCATGCATTAAATATAACCATAAAAACCTAGTACACATCGGTTCATGTTTCTTAAGACACGTTCAAGCAAGTTACACAATGGAGATCTGCCAGTTTTCTTAAGCCTAACATTGAAATCATTCATCTATTACAACTATAAACAAAAAATCAACCTATAATCAACATCTAGGTTTCATTACATCTAAGCAAACACACAAAAGATCTAGCCTAGCATGTTAAAATTAAGACAAGCGTAAGATATATTCAAACAACACATAGACATATTGAATGAATTGAAAGGATACTTATCTCAATTGAACATGAAGGGTTTCAAAGGGTGAAAACCCTTGAAAATACTGTAAAAGTCGTGTTAGGGTTTATTAAGTTCGACCCTAAAATTCTCCTCTCCCTAGAATGAAAATTACAAAGACTATATACAGATTTACTCAGGTGACGGTGTCAAGAAGAAAGTTTTGACGCCGTCAACCCGCCGCCAAAAATATTCTCGGATTGCCTAGATCTAGATCTGACGCCGTCATGTGTAATCTTGTTCTGGGCCGTCACCACTTTTACTCTTGACGGCCTTGATCTGACGCCGTCACGTACTGTTCCCAGCAAGGAAAATTAAGACTTTGCCGTTTTCTTCACTTTTATGCTCCAAAAACGTCCAAAATGCTTCCTTTTTCAGAATTCACTCCCAAAGTACCTAAAATCACTAAAGGAACGATTTAGGGCAATATTTGATCAAATAAATTCAAATTCCGGCTTAAATGACCCCCTAAAAACGGATCATTTTTCGCCTCATCATATTCCATTACACTTGAGATTTGCTTGTCCTCAAGTAAATGCGCTTTTATTCTAATCAAAATACAAGTTAGGGGTCATTTAACACTAATATAAAAGTAATTACAACAAATAATCATTCCACTAAAGACCAAAGACAAGCACGGAGGTCATATACTAGCACCTCACAAATAGTGTTTAGATACTCACATCTCTCAGGTGTAATAAAGTAAATATCACAGTATGGAAATGGAAAACATCTCTCACTACCTGTCATAGCAAAATAGATTACCATAGGCTTGGGAAAGGATCAAACCTCCACCACATGGCGTAAGCACCTAGGATAAACTATCAAAGAGGTCTTTTTAAAGGGTTATAACCTTAGGTATAGGGATATGAAATACACGGTTTTGTTGGATAAAGGCAATCTTTTCTGGTGGCAAGTTAATCATCTTGGTTAATTACATGTATAATATGGCGTTGCTAAGCCAAGACTAGACTCGACTTAAGCTAATAAATGAAAAATAACAAAAACATAAAATAAACATAGAATGAAATGGGATGGTAGTCCGTATGTTTTTTCTTTTTTTTCTTTCTTTTTCTTAATTTTTTCGTTTTTTTTTTCTTTTTTTTTTTGCATACACTCTTACCCTACCATCCAAAATAATACATCATTGGGAATGAACATTCCCCTTACACTTGAATTTTTACATACTTTACAATAAACTAATCTAATGACTCGAATCAAGATAATCAAAACACTTGGAGTACTTTTAAGATTAACGTACATATGGGGGTAATAAAATGATGTTCTTCCCCATTACTCCATAACATAAGTACTTTACCCATGAGTCCCAATCGTCCCAAAACAATATGTACAAGGATATGACTCGACTTAGCAACCATGTAATCAATTAGATAATTAACTAAGGGTTTAAACATGTAACAATAATGCACTAAAGATGAGTGCATACATTTAAGTGGGGTGTAACAAATTCTTCCTTTAAGTAAGATGCTTAAAGTTAGAAATGAAAAGATAGGTTCGGAGGGGTGTACTAGGGGTTTCGTGTACTAAAAATGAGTACAACGCTAAGGGTGCGGGAAAAATTAATTGACTTAACTAGCCAAGTAATATGACTTAAATGTCAAGTAATTATGATACAGGTTTAACACAAGGGTGATCCTAATGCCTCTTATCATGTAGTAAATCCTACTACACGAATGTAGTCTCACTAGCGGTCTCGGGATGCATCACTAACGCAAGTTGTAGAATCTAAATGCTACTGGTACACTCATAAGCACTAATATTAAATGATTTTCCTATCAAATCTAAAGGCGAACCTCACATATTTGGGTGGAAAATTTTTCTGAATTGTACGGTTTTGTGCTAGTCATACAACTCCTATCCATAAGACGCTTGCTAGGGCTAAAGTTTCACTCTTAAATGTTGTAAAAAAATTTAAATTTGGCGCTAAAATTACACTAACAAGTATTTCTCTTAGTTTTATTACACACCTACCATCAAACAAACAAACTCAAGTGCAATAGTATCCTATAAGGTATCATCATTTACCCTCCCCTTACACTTAGGATGAACATTGTCCCCAATGTTCAATTAAAGAATGTAAAAGTGAAATCGGTAAAAGAATGAAATCAAATACTCCCCTGATTTGCTCGGTATGGATAGTATGGTAACAAGGTTAGATCTTCCTCCAAGAAAATGAACAATCAAGGCTTCCCTTCCAGAAATATAAATCAACTTCTTGTCATACATAACCTGTTAAACCTAAAAAAAAAAAAAAAAAAAGGTAACTTCGCATAAAATCGGTGGCAATCTATATATACTAACAAATCCTAGAAAACAATGTAAGATATAATACTTGTGGAATGAATGTTTGCAGATTTCCTGGAGTTTATAAAACTAAAGATTTAACAAAAACTTTAAGACTCCGTTAGAAAAACAAAACTAGCAAAATTTCCAGATTTTTACACATGACGCCATCAGGAATTTCTTCCTGACACCGTCAGAAGTGACCTACAGAAATTCTTACGTTAAGTTTTCAGAAAATTTCTGGAAAAACTTTGTCCTACTTCCTGGGAAATCCTGCAAAACATCATTATGACTCGATACAAGCATTTGACTCTAACAAATACGAATATACATGTCCATTTAATATTGTGGAGAATCATGATCAATTTTGTTTCTTAAAAACATATTTGGGGTTTCCCCTTACACTTATCTTTTGCGAAATACCTTTGGATGAAGTTAAGACTAAGCCAAACGACAAAATAAAGTATTTTCACCATTTTAGTTTTGAAACATGACCTACCAACAATAAAAATAAAGCATGCATACAGAAACAAATAACAATCAAACAAATAAAAATCACATAAAGATTGGGTTGCCTCCCAAGAAGCGCTTTTCTTTATTTACGAGTCTTGTAGCTAGACTCAAGGTCATAGGTTACTACGTGACCTCATTGTTAGTTTCACTCTCTAGGTCATCTCCTATACTATTTTTGTATTCTGGACCTAGTTACAAGCATTCTTTGTAGAACCCAAGCATCCTATTCATCACATACTCTACTCCTCTACGTCTATCCTCATCATTCCTATAGTAACCCACTTGTTTGTGTTCCTTTTCTATGTTCGATAGGAGGCGGTATTGTTCAATCTTATAGGGCATTTGGTAGGCAATCTCATCATTATCTTCCTTGAACCTAACTATCCCTAGAGTCGGATCATAACTCATCTTAGTGGCCTCAACGAACGGTTTTCCAAATACTATGTGACTTAGGCAAGCATCTATCACTGGACGAGTATCCTCCACTATCATAAAATCGGTCTCATAAGTGAAATTTCCGACAATCACATGCAATCCTTTCACTTGACCTACAAAATTACTTATCAAAATCTTAATGGGCATTATCCTATAACCAAGTTGCTTCTTCATTATCCAATTATAATAAGTCCTAGTCATGATGTATATAGGAGACCTAGGATCGATATAAGCTTTCCATACATGCATGTGCCTAATGTTGCATGGTATGTTAATGTTAGAGGGGTCGCCTGCTTTAATAAGGGGTGAACCAAGGATATATGGTATCTCGGGGTCATTGAATAAATCCTTGTGATATTCCCGTTCTTCCATGGTGGGCAACTTATCAAAGTACTCTTCTACAGTCTCTACTTCCTCTAACTTTTCTCCCTTATTAACCTCAACTTCCTTAATTTTATCCCTAGGCTCAATTTCTATTCCAACTTCATCTTTGTCACTTTCTTCTATATCCTTATCTTTTGGCTTAATAGTGACAACATTGACAAAGTGGACGTGTTTGGATGACGAGGGGTCCTTAGTTTGGATTTCGCTATTGGTGTCCATAGTGTCCTTCCTAGGTGTAGGTAACGCTTGGTTGTTGAGGGCTTTCACCAAGTTGTCAATTTTATTGGTCATCTCCGTTTGTTGTTGATCGAATTCGGTTTCAAACTTAGCTATGCGAGCTTCTTGAGATGCCATAAACTTAGACATCAATCCTTCAAGATGTTGGTACTACCATAGTTGTTAGAAGGATTGTTGTTGAAAGTACGGTTGGAGGGTGGACCGTTTGGTTAGTAACGATTAGGCGGATTGGAAGAATTGTTTTGGTTTTGTTTCCACCTAAGGTTTGGGTGATTTTTTCAAGAAGGGTTGTAGGAATCACTGTAAGGGTTTGGCTCGGGTTTGAAAGTGTACCACTTATCTCCTGCTTCGTTGGTACGCAAGGATGCGTAGTCCGCAAAAGCTGTTCCGGGGAGTTCTGTGCAATCACGAGTGTCATGGGGACCACTACATAATTCATATGAAGAAGTGATTTTATTCACTTGGCTTGAAGGCTTAGGAGCTTCGTATGATTTCATGAGAAACTTGACTTGGTCCTCAAGTTCCTTGACCGTTTTGTTCAAATCACGGGGATCATTCCAACTTTCATTGTCATAGAGAGCAAGATCTTCTATGAGTTCCCTTGATTCTTCCGCACTTAGATCACGTAGCTTGCCACCGGCCGATTTGTCAATGGTTCGCCTTGTGGAGATATCGATATGGTCATAGAAGATTTGGACTTGGAGCCAAAGATATATGCCATGATGAGGGACTTTTTGGAGTAAGTCCTTGAAACGAGTCCATGCTTCATATAGAGTTTCACCTTAACGTTGTTGGAACATCAAGATATCATTTCTAAGCTTGGTAGTTCTCCCCAGTGGGAAAAATTGAGCAAGGAAACGAGTGGTGAGATCATCCCATGAGGTGATGGATCCCGCGGGTAAACGTTCAAGCCATTGACTAGCTTGATCACGTAGAGAGAATTGTAATAGGCGTAATCTGGTCAAATCTCTAGTTGTAACATCAAGGTCTATAGAATCTACGATTTTAAGGAAATCCTTGAGATGTTGATTAGGATCTTCGGAACGAAGTCCATGGAATGCACAAACGCTTTGCACCAACCGGATAGTGTCGGATCGCAAGGGAGACACATTGGCTCCTTGGGTGAGCTCAATGGTGTTTCGATAGCCTTGGTGGCTAGGTTGGGAATACTCTCCTAGTGTTCGGGGCCTAAGAGGTTGGTTAGCTAGTGGTGGGTTTTGTGGGTGGTCTTGTTGTGGTGGGTTGATGGATTCAAAGATGTTACCACCTTCTATGATGTCAGATGGTAAAGATTTACAAACAAAGACACGGAGAAATAAGATAGACTAAAGAAAACCTAAAAAAAATAAAAAAATATCTTACTAGAAAGGAATCTAGCAAATAGACATAATAAAAAGAAATCCTAACCTAGACAATAACTATTCCCCGGGCTGCGGTGCCAAAAACTTGATGCTTGGGAATTGCACCAGGCTTTACCTCTCGAGGGATCTCGAGAAGCTTACAACCCCCACCAGGCAGTGTACCTGATCGTTGTAGTATAGTATAGTGACTAGTACCGGCGGATTGATCGTTCAACTCAGGAATAGTGTCGCTAGGATTAGAAAACCTAAAAACTAGGTCTAGAGGTGAGGGATGATTCTTTTTATATTTTTATATTTTATAGAAGCAAGTAAAAAAACTCGGGTTTTAGAGGAGTGGGCGGAATTAGTTGCTAATCAACTAACCCGATAACTACAGATGCAATCAAAATAAAATAACGGAAATGTAAATTAAACTAATCAAACTAATATGGTTTGAACAATAGATGGGTGAATTGTGTTTACTTAGATTTCACTACTCCCTAGATATCTTTTACAGGTTAATTGTTTGTTCAGTTGTGTGGATGACGGGTTATATTCCTTAATACCAGTCGTGGGGTGGCGTACTTACTTCCCCAACTCTATAAGCTCCTACTTCACTCCTATGTCAAGCCTGCAAGAAGCTCCTAACATGGGATCACTAGAATTCGCTCATGCATTAACTATAACCATAAAAACCTAGTACACATCGGTTCATGTTTCTTAAGACATTCAATCAAGTTACACAATGGAGATCTGCCAGTTTTCTTAAGCCTAACATTGAAATCATTCATCCATTACAACCATAAACAAGCAATCAACCTATAATCAACATCTAGGTTTCATTACATCTAGCAAACACACAAAAGATCTAGCCTAGCATGTTAAAATTAAGACAAGCGTAAGATATATTCAAACAACACATAGACATATTGAATGAATTGAAAGGATACTTATCTCAATTGAACATGAAGGGTTTCAAGGGGTGAAAACCCTTGAAAATACTGTAAAAGTCGTGTTAGGGTTTATTAAGTTCGACCATAAAATTCTCCTCTCCCTAGAATGAAAATTAAAAAGACTATATATAGATTTACTAAGGTGACGGCGTCAAGAAGAAAGTTCTGACGCCCTCAACCCGCAGCCAAAAAAATTCTCGGATTGCCTAGATCCGGATTTGACGCCGTCATGTGTAATCTTGTTCTGGGCCGTCACCACTTTTACTCTTGACGGCCTTGATCTGACGCCGTCACGTTTTCTCTAGGCCGTCACAAAAATTGCTCTTGATGCCGTCATCAAATTCCTCTTGACGTCGTCAGGTACTATTCCCAGCAAGGAAAATTTAGACTTTGCCGTTTTCTTCACTTTTATGCTCCAAAAACGTCCAAAATGCTTCCTTTTCCAGAATTCACTCCCAAAGTACCTAAAATCACAAAAGGAACGATTTAGGGCAATATTTGATCAAACAAATTTAAATTACGGCTTAAATGACCCCCTAAAAACGGATCATTTTTCGCCTCATCAGTTACCATTTGGGAACTCGCCAATCAAAGGCCTAATCCCTTCGGGGTAAAGCCTGCGAAGATATTAGAGAGATGAAGACCGCGATCTCTCCCTTGTGCTTTCCTTCCAAGAAAGAGTTTATGCTAAGGCGGTAATCATGGGACACCCCCATCTCTGCCCAAAACTTTAGCTGTTATCATGGGACTCCCCCATGATATTCGCCCAAACCCTAGCAGTCTCCATAAATCATTGAACGCCCCCATGATTTCCGCAATTTGTGCATAGAACTCTCCAAATTAAACCTATTTTCCTCTCCTATAAATAGCTTGGATGGGTTATTGAGTATGGTATGTTCACTAAGCACACACATATGCTTTTAAGCTTACATATTTACCATATCATATACTCATTCACACACCGGAGGTGATTCGCAGGGCCCACCCCTGCGTAATCACTTAACCTAATGTCTTTTTATTTCTTATTTCAGGTTGTCAACAAGCTTGGTGCATCTACATAACCCCTATATCCTTCGATCACCATAGCAAGGCTTGGTAGTGCAAATTATTGTACAATCACCTTCCTTGTTCTGATCAAGCCGCCACTGAACCCTTTATAACCTTGATCCTGCCCGACTGCATCTTCGTGATAAAACCCTCCTTTTCAAGAGTGCCCAGTGATATCAAGTTTTGCCTTAATACCGAAACATACTTGACATTGTCCAACACAGAACTTGACCCATCCCTCATCTGCACTCGAACCTTTCCTGTCCCCCACACGGCATTCACTGTCATCACCTAGCAATACATTACCACTGTCATACTCCTCAAAATTAAACAAGTAATCACTTATACATGTCATATGATATGAGCCCCTGTATCCATGATCATGTCTAATAACTTTTCAACACTCACAGCTATCATAACATCAGCACTGTCATACCCATCAGGTCCAGAACTGGATTCCTGATCTTTATTCCTAACAAAATATTGAGATTTCTTGCGATTATACCACTTAAGTCTGCTGCTTCTTTCATGTGACTTTGACCATGCACTACATTTACCCTGCTGCATATCAATTTGATTAGATTTCCCCTTCACATACAAAGCCTTCACCACCATCAACCTTTGCTACTGTCAACTTCTGAAGTCCCTAGAATGAAGTGTCACGACCAAGTTCTAGCTTTAAAGTATCCTGACCGTATAGAAAAGTATCCAGAAATTATCATAAGATGATGGTAAAGATGTGAGTAATAATAATGCTTGATCCTCATCCGATACAGCAGTATCTATAGCCGCTAAGTCACCTACTAGCTTGTGAAACTCATTAATATGTTCAGACTGTCTCTTACCCGAATGCATATAAAAAGTGTGTAACTTCTTCTTCAAGTACAAACAATTAGCTAAAGACTTTGTCATTTAGAAAGTCTCTAAATTTTTCTAAGTTCCCGCTACATTTGTCTCCTTGTTGATCCCCATAGGACCCGGTCACCCAAGCACAAGATCAATGTGCTGTAAGCCTTTTTCTGACAGACGTTATCGTATGTAACAACCGTGATTTTAGCAGGTTAGTTTAACTATTAGTCTCGACCTATTTAACTTTTACTTGGTGTGACTTAGATGCTTTGGGTGGTGTTGAAAACTAGAAGGGGGGGGGGGGTTGAATAGTTTTACGTCTTTTTAATTTGTTATAAAAATTTGTTTGTGGGTTTTGTTTACTTACAAAAATGTAGATTCGATATTATGTGAATTCAAGTCTTGCACAATATAAACAACAACTAAATACTAAGATTATAATGATGTAAGAAATGAAATAAGTAAGAGATGGAAAGATCGAACCGCGAGACAAGAGATTTATAGTGGTTCGGCTACAAGGACACCTTCCTTGCCCTACTCCACTCTCCGAGCACCTAACTCGAGAGTTTTCTTCACTATGTCAACAAGCTCCCTTATGGCGGAAAAAACCTTACACACCAATATTCATACCACAACTTCGTCACACCTTAATCACACCTTCTACACAACTTCTTCACACCTAGTCACACCTTAATTACAACACTACTTCTTCACACTTATCTATCTTCACAACTATCTATTTCACAACTATCTTCCTCACAACAATTTACTTCCCAACAATCTACTACACAACAATCTAATCCAAAATCTTTCTATCTACACACCTTGCTAATCTATATTCTACCAAATATTCACAACTAATTACACAAAGAAATATATGTAATGAATGATGCTTCAACAACTTGGATGTAGAGGTCACAACAAGTTGTAATACTTCTTGTCTTGGTGAATAGAAGTATTCTTCTTTTGCACTTGAAAGAATTAGACTTGGATCACTTTGAAACAAAGATTAATGTATATATGATCAAAGGATTATAGGAAATGGAAATGGAGATTTAGATCAGAAAGTTTTGGGGTGCAAAACGTGAGAAAAATTTGTGGAATGAACCAGTATTTATAGGACAAAAAATTACTATTCTGGAGCGTGCCGGTCCCCTTAATCATTAAGGGGGCCACCTAGGAATTAAGGGGGTCGCCCCCTCCAGAACGTTGGCTTTGTTTTTCCTTTTCTGGGGAAGGTTTTTCTGGATTATATTTGCCATTTGTGGTTAAAAATTTGAATTCATATATTTATAATGATTTAAACATATTCTTTTAATTCCAAAAATGATTTTGTAACTGATATAAAATGTTTATGACATTTTATAAAAAATCTAGTGATTTAGAAAATTTTTCTTTGATCATAAATTGCAATAAACACTTTGTTTATTCATACCTTAAGTGATTTGGATGTAAAGAGAGATATTTATCACTAAATACTTGTTTACGTCATAAGTTTTAGTTCAATGAGTTTATGTTTTGTAATCATCAAAACATAGAGATGTTGTTAATATGTTAACAATATTTGTAGGCATTATTTATGTCAACAATCTCCCCCTTTTTGATGATTACAAAACCTTAAACTCATTAGGTCTAAAAATTAATTTTTAGACAAATGTTTAGAGTTTAATATTCTCTTCTCCCCCTTTTTGTAAAATCAAAAAGTTTAAGCCGATTAGGCTTCATAAAAGAAGTTAAACGGGTAGAAAGCTCCCCCTTGATGTGTGCTCCCCCTCATTTGAGAGCACCAAGGAAACGAGCTATGGAATGCTTGGCTACAAAAAATATCTGAAGAATACAAGACATATATATGCAAAGCAAATAAAAATAGATTCATTCAATCATTTAATATGATCATAGAAATGAACATCATTAGAACATTCAATATGCTAGAAGCATATTGATTACAATTAAAAAAAAAAAACATAGTCCTAACTTTGCCAAAGAGAGTTCTTGGAATTGCTTGCAACCCATGGTTGAGTGTTTTATTTGGTTGAGGGGTGCATAAGCATAAAGCTTAGTTGTTTGATGGAGAAGGATATGGAGTGGGGTATGGAGCGGGAGAGGTGCATCTCACGATGTTGTATCGTGTCAAGGGTGGTATTGGATGAGGACGAGTGAGAAGATATTCGATCCAAGAAATATCTTCACTCAAGTAGAGGATTTGTTTTTGAAGGAAGATGAAACAAGGGCAAAAGTGAGTGTGGTTTGTAACTTGATCCAAGTTGAGAGAGTGAGGAAGGCAATTTTCATAGGGTGAAGATGGAGGTTTCCTTTGTTGCGTTGTGCAAGATGCATAGCAAGGAGATCACTTAGATAATGGATATGGTTTATTTCTTCACGGAACTTTTGCTTTTCCGTGGCAATGTGGAGAGAATCATTTTGTTAATATGGATGAATTGGGGTTGTGTAGTTGGTATTGAAATTGTTGGAAGTGTAATTTAATGGTTGATCAAACTTGTATGGATCATTATAAGTGGTTGGAGTTGAGATGTGTAGTTTGGCATGAAGGTGGATGTTTGGCCAATGTTGTATGGTTTGTAAAGAGGATCAAAGGAATGAGCTTGTGGGTTTGGTGTAAAGTATGAGAAGTAAGTAGTTGGAGGTGTTGAGTGATTTCCAACTTCATTGGTTATGATGGATTTGTTTCGAGGGCTTTTTCTTCACCAAACGGGTTTTTCCGTCATCCTTGCTAGCCTTGAGGCTTTTGGTTTTTGTTTATTTGGGGAGGTCATGATGAGATAAATGGAGAGTTTTGAAGACTGGGGTATTTATAGTGTGAGATTTGAGTGTTTATGGATGGATAAGTGATGAGGCGAAAAATGAACCGTTTTTAAGGGGTCATTTGAGCCCGGAATTGAATTTATTTGATCAAATATTGCCCTAAATCGTTCCTTTTGTGATTTTAGGTACTTTGGGAGTGAATTCTGGAAAAGGAAGCATTTTGGACGTTTTTGGAGCATAAAAGTGAAGAAAACGGCAAAGACTTAATTTTCCATGCTGAGAACAGTACCTGACGGCGTCAAGAAGGAAATTGTGATGACGTCAGGAGTAAAATCCATGACGACCCAGTGAAAACCTGAAGGCGTCAAGATATGGGCGTCAAGAGTTAATTTTGTGACGGCCTGAAAATGGATTACACATGACGGTGTCAAACCTAGATCTAGGCAGTCCGAGGAGTTTATTGGTGGCGAGATGACGGCGTCAGACATTTACTCTTGACACCGTCACATCACAAAATCTATAAATACTTTTCTATTTTTCATTCATTAAAAGAGGAACTTGTGTGGAGAATACTAGGGTTGAACCTAATAAACCCTAGGTCGTTTGTAACAGTATTTTCAAGGGTTTTCACCCCTTGAAACCTTTAAGATAAGTCCTCTTTCAATTCAATCAATATGTCTATGTGTTGTTTGAATTTATCTTATGCTTGTCTTGAGTTCAACATGCTAGGCTAGATCTCTCATGTGTTTGCTTAGATGTAATGAAACATAGATGTTAATTATAGGTTGATTGCTTGTTTATAGTTGTAATGGATGAGTGATTTCAATGTTAGGCTTAAGTTAACTGACAGATCTCCATTGTGTAACGTGCTTGAACGTCTTAAGAAACATGAACCGATGTGTACTAGGTTTTTATGATTGTATTTAATGCATAATCAAATTCTAGTGATCCCATGTTAGGAGCTTCTTAGCCGGCTCGACATAGGAGTGAAGTAGGCGCTTATAGGATTGGGGAAGTAAGTACGCCACCCTATGAATGGTATTAAGGAATACAATCCGTCATCCACGCAACTGTAACAAGTAATTAACCTGTAAAAGATATCTAGGGAGTAGTGTAATCTAAGTAAACACAATTCTCCCATATATTGCTCACACCACTTGTTAAATTAGTTTATTTTCATTTTGTTATTTTATTTTGATTGCATCTTAGTTATTAGGTTAGTTGATTAGCAACTAATTCCGCCCACTCCTTCAAAAACCGAGATTTTTAATTGCTTTTCATAAAATATAAAAATACAAAAAAGAATCATCCCTCACCTCTAGACCTAGTTCTTAGGTTTTCTAATCCTAGCGACACTATTCCCAAGTTGAACGATCAATCCCCCGGTTCTTGTCACTATACTATACTACAACGATCAGGTACACTGCCTGGTGGGGGTTGTAAGCTTCTCGAGATCCCTCAAGAGGTAATGCCTGGTGCAACTCCCACGTATCAAGTTTTTCGTGCCGCAGCCCGGGGAATAGTTATTGTCTAGGTTAGAATTTCTTTTTATTAGGTCTACTTGCTAGATTCCATCCGACATCAGGGAAGGTGGTAAGATCTTTTAACCTAACAACCCACCACAACAAGACCACCCACAAAATCCTCCACTAGTTAACCAACCTCTTAGGCCCCGAACCCTAGGAGAGTATTCCCGACCTAGCCACCAAGGCTATCGAAACACCATTGACCTTACCCAAGGAGCCAATGTGTGTCCCTTGCGATCCGACACCATCCGGTTCATGCAAAGCGGATGTGCATTCCGTGGACTTCATTCCAAAGATCCAAATCAACATCTCAAGGACTTCCTTAAAATCGTAGATTCCATAGACCTAGATGTTGCAACTAGAGAGACAACCCGATTACGCCTATTCCAATTCTCTCTACATGATCAAGCTAGTCAATGGCTTGAGCGTTTACCCGCGGGATCCATCACCTCATGGGATGATCTCACCACTCGTTTCCTTGCTCAATTTTTCCCACCAGGGAGAACTACCAAGCTTAGAAATGATATCTTGATGTTCCAACAAAGTCAAGGTGAAACTCTATATGAAGCATGGACTCGTTTCAAGGACTTACTCCAAAAAGTCCCTCATCATGGCATAGATATTTGGCTCCAAGTCCAAATCTTCTATGACCATATCGATCTCTCCACAAGGTGAACCATTGACCAATCGGCCGGTGGCAAGCTACATGATCTAAGTGCGGAAGAATCATGGGAACTCATAGAAGATCTTGCTCTCTATGACAACGAAAGTTGGAATGATCCCCGTGATTTGAACAAAACGGTCAAGGCAATATCCTTGCCTTCGAACAATATTAGCACTCCCGACCATAGGATCATGGAACTTGAGGACCAAGTCAAGTTTCTCATGAAATCTTACGAAGCTCCCAAGCCTTCAAGCCAAGTGAATAAAATTACTTCTTCATGCGAATTATGTAGTGGTCCCCATGACACTCGTGATTGTGTGGAACTCCCCGGAACAGCTTTTGCGGACTACGCATCCTCGCGTACCGACAAAGCGGGAGATAAGTGGTACACTTTCAAACCCGAGCCAAACCCTTATGGTGATTCATACAACCCTTCTTGGAAAAATCACCCAAACCTTAGGTGGAAACAAAACCAAAACAATTCTTCCAATCCGCCTAATCGTTACTAACCAAACGGTCCACCCTCCAACCGTACTTTTAACAACAATCCTTCTAACAACTATGGTAGTACCAACGATCTTGAAGGATTGATGTCTAAGTTTATGGCATCTCAAGAGGCTCGCATAGCTAGGTTTGAAACCGAATTCAACCAACAACAAACGGAGATGACCAATAAGATTGATAGCTTGTTGAAAGCCCTCAACAACCAAGCGTTAACTACACCTAGGAAGGACACTAGGGATGCCAATAGCGGAATCCAAACTAAGGTCCCCTCGTCTTCCAAACACGTCCACTTTGTCAATGTTGTCACCATTAAGCCAATAGATAAGGATATAGAAGATAGTGACAAGGATGAAGTTGGAGTAGAAACCGAGACTAGGGATGAAATTAGGGAAGTTGAGGTTAATAAGGGAGAAGAGTTAGAGGTAGTAGAGACTGTAGAAGAATACTTTGATAAGTTGCCCACCAAGGAGGAACGGGAATACCATAAGGATTTATTTGATGGCCCCGAGACATCATATATCCTTGGCACACCCCTTATCAAAATGGGAGACCCCTCTAACATCAACATACCATGCAACATTGGGCATATGCATATATGGAAAGCTTATATCGATCCTAGATCTCCTATAAATATCATGACTAGGACTTATTATAATTGGGTAATGAAGAAACAACTTGGTTATAGGATGATGCCCAATAAGAATTTGATAAGTAATTTTGTAGGAAGAGGGAAGGGATTGCATGTGATTGTCGGGAATTTCACTTATGAGATCGATTTTATGATAGTACAGGATACTCGTCCGGTGATAGATGCTTGCCTAAGTCAAGTAGTGTTCAGAAAACCATTCGTTGAGGCCACAAAGATGAGTTATGATCCGACTCTAGGGATAGTTAGGTTCAAGGAAAAGAATGATGAGATTGCCTACCAAATGCCATATAAGATTAAGCAGTACCGCCTCCTGTCAAACATAGAAAAGGAACACAAACAAGCGGCTTACTATAGGAATGATGAGGATAGACGTAGAGGAGTAGAGTATGTGATGAATAGAATGCTTGGTTTCTACAAAGAATGCTTGCAACTAGGTCCGGAATACAAAACTGGTATAGGAGATGACCAAGAGAGTGAAACCAACGATGAGGTCAAGTAGTAACCCATGACCTTGAGTCTAGCTACAAGACTCATAAATAAAGAAAGGCGCTTCTTGGGAGGCAACCCATGTTTTGTGTGATTTTAATTTTTGTTTGATTGTTATTTGTTTCCGTATGCATGCTTTATTTTTTATTGTTGGTAGATCATGTTTCAAAAAAAAATGGTGAAAATACTTTATTTTGTGTTTGGCTTAGTCTTAACTTCATTCAAAGGTATTTCGCAAAAGATAAGTGTGAGGGGAAACCCCAAATGTGTTTTTAAGAAACAAAACCGATCATGATTCTCTACAATATTAAGTGAACATGTATATTCGTATTTGTTAGAGTCAAATGCTTGTATCGAGTCATAATGTTGTTTTGCAGGATTTTCCAGGAAGTAGGATAAAGTTTTTCCAGAAATTTTCCAGAAACTTAACATAAGAATTTCTGCAGGTCACTTCTGACGGCGTCAGGAAGTAACTCCTGACGGCGTCACGTGTAAAATTCTGGAAATTTTACCAGTTTTGTTTTTCTAACGGAGTCTTAAAGTTTTTGTTAAATCTTTAGTTTATAATCTCCAGGAAATCTGCAAACATCATTCCACAAGCATTATATCTTATTTTGTTTTCTAGGATTTATTAGGATATATAGATTGCCACCGATTTTACGCGAGGTTGCCTTGTCTATTTTCTCAGGTTTAACAGGTTATATATGACAAGAAGATTATTTATATTCTGGAAGGGAAGCTTTGATTGTTCATTTTCTTGGAGGAAGATCTAACCTGGCCACCTTATTATCCATACCGAGCGAATCAGGGGAGTATTTGATTTCCTTCTTTTTACTTATTTCACTTTTACATTCTTTACTTAAACATTGGGGACAATGTTCATCTTAAGTGTAAGGGGAGGGTAAAATGATGATATCTTACAGATACACTTTCACTTGAGTTTGTTTGTTTGATAGTAGATGTGTAATAAAACTATGAGAAATGCTTGTTAGTGTAATTTTAGTGCCAAATTTAAAAAATTTTACAACATTTAGGAGTGAAACTTTAGCCATAGCAAGCGTCTCATGGATAGGAATTGTATGACTAGCACAAAACCGTACCATTCAGAAAGATTTTCCACCCAAATATGTGAGGTTCGCCTTTAGATTTGATAGGAAAAGCATTCACTATTAGTGCTTATGAGTGTACTGGTAGCATTTAGATTCTAGAACTTGCGTTAGTGATGCATCCCGAGACCGCTAGTGAGACTACATTCGTGTGGTATGATTTACTACATGATAAGAGGCATTAGGATCACCCTTGTGTTAAACCCGTATCATAATTACTTGACCATTTAAGTCATATTACTTGGCTAGTTAAGTCAATTAATTTTTCCCACACCTTAGCGTTGTACTCATTTTTAGTACACGAAACCCCTAGTACACCCATCCGAGCCTATCTTTTCGTTTCTAACTTTAAGCATCTTACTTAAAGGAAGAATTTGTTACACCCAACTTCAATGTACACCCAAAATCGCCTTAGCCTTCCGTGTATGCACTCATCTTTAGTGCATTATTGTTATTTGCTAAACCCTAAGTTAATTATCTAATTGCTTACATGGTTGCTAAGTCGAGTCATATCCTTGTACATATTGTTTTGGGACGATTGGGACTCATGGGTAAAGTACTTATGTTATGGAGTAATGGGGAAGAACATCATATTATTACCCCCATAGGTGCGTTAATCTTATAAGTACTCCAAGTGTTTTGATTTTCTTAATTCGAGTCATTAAATTAGTTGATTGTAAAGTATGTAAAGATTCAAGTGTAAGGGGAATGTTCATTCCCTATGATGTATTTTTTGGATGGTAGGGTAAAAGTGTATGCAAAATAAATAAATAAAAAAAAAAAAAAAAAAAAATGAAAAATATTAAGAAAAAAGAAAAAAAAAAGAAAAGAGAAAAAACATACGGACTACCATCCTGTTTCATTCTATGTTCATTTTATGATTTTGTTATTTTTCATTTATTAGCTTAAGTCGAGTCTAGTCTTGGCTTAGCAACGCCATATTGTACATGTAATTAACCAAGATTATTAACTCGCTACTAGTAAAGATTGCCTATATCCAACAAAATAGTGTATTCCATATCCCTACACCTAACGTTACAACCCTTTAAAAAGACCTCTTTGATAGTTTATCCTAGGTGCTTACGCTATGTGGTGGAGGTTTGATCCTTTCCCAAGCCTATGGTAATCTATTTTGCTATGACAGGTAGTGAGAGATGTTTTCCATTTCCATATTGTGATATTACTTTATTACACCCGAGAGATGTGAGAATCTAAACACTATTTGTGAGGTGCTAGTATATGACCTCCGTACTTGTCTTTGGTCTTTAGTGGAACGATTATGTTATATTAGTGTTAAATGACCCCTAACTTGTATTTTGATTAGAATAAAAGCGCATTTGCTTGAGGACAAGCAAATCTCAAGTGTAAGGGTATATGATGAGGTGAAAAATGAACCGTTTTTAGGGGTTATTTAAGCCCGGAATTGAATTTATTTGATCAAATATTGCCCTAAATCGTTCCTTTTGTGATTTTAGGTACTTTGGGAGTGAATTCTGGAAAAGGAAGCATTTTGGACGTTTTTGAAGCATAAAAGTGAAGAAAACGGCAAAGACTTAATTTTCCATTCTGAGAACAGTACCTGACGGCGTCAAGAAGGAAATTGTGACGGCATCAGGAGTAAAATCCATGACGACCCAGTGAAAACCTGAAGGCGTCAAGATAAGGGCGTCAAGAGTTAATTTTGTGACAGCCTGAAGATGGATTACACGTGATGGCGTCAAACCTAGATCTAGGCAGTCCGAGGAGTTTATTGGCGGCGAGATGACGGCGTCAGAAATATACTCTTGACGCCGTCACCTCACAAAATCTATACTTTTCTATTTTTCATTCATTAAAAGAGGAACTTGTGTGGAGAATACTAGGGTCGAACCTAATAAACCCTATGTCATTTGTAACAGTATTTTCAAGGGTTTTCACCCCTTGAAACCTTTCATGTTCAATTAAGATAAGTCCTCTTTCAAATCAATCAATATGTCTTTGTGTTGTTTGAATTTATCTTATGCTTGTCTTGATTTCAACATGCTAGGCTAGATCATTTGTAACAATATTTTCAAGGGTTTTCACCCCTTGAAACCTTTCATGTTCAATTAAGATAAGTCCTCTTTCAAATCAATCAATATGTCTATGTGTTGTTTGAATTTATCTTATGCTTGACGAACTTAATAAACCCTAGGTCATTTGAAACAGTATTTTCAAGGGTTTTCACCCCTTGAAACCTTTCATGTTCAATTAAGATAAGTCCTCTTTCAAATCAATGAATATGTCTATGTGTTGTTTGAATTTATCTTACGCTTGTCTTGATTTCAACATGCTAGGCTAGATCTCTTATGTGTTTGCTTAGATGTAATGAAACCTAGATGTTAATTATAGGTTGATTGCTTGTTTATAGTTGTAATGGATGAATGATTTCAATGTTAGGCTTAAGAAAACTAGCAGATCTCCATTGTGTAACGTGCTTGAACGTCTTAAGAAACATGAACCGATGTGTACTAGGTTTTTATGATTGTATTTAATGCATAAGCAAATTCTAGTGATCCCATGTTAGGAGCTTCTTAGCCGGCTCGACATAGGAGTGAAGTAGGCGCTTATAAGATTGGGGAAGTAAGTACGCCACCCCATGAATGGTATTAAGGAATACAATCCGTCATCCACGCAACTGTAACAAGTAATTAACCTGTAAAAGATATCTAGGGAGTAGTGAAATCTAAGTAAACACAATTCTCCCATATATTGCTCACACCACTAGTTAAATTAGTTTATTTTCATTTTGTTATTTTATTTTGATTGCATCTTAGTTATTGGGTTAGTTGATTAGCAACTAATTCTGCCCACTCCTTCAAAAAACAAGATTTTTAATTGCTTTTCATAAAATATAAAAATACAAAAAAGAATCATCCCTCACCTCTAGGCCTAGTTCTTAGGTTTTCTAATCCTAGTGACACTATTCCCAAGTTGAATGATCAATCCCCCGGTACTTGTCACTATACTAAACTACAACGATCAGTTACACTGCCTGGTGGGGGTTGTAAGCTTCTCGAGATCCCTCGAGAGGTAAAGCCTGGTGCAACTCCCACGCATCAATAAGGTTTGTGAAATTTGGGAAGTGTAGGATGAAATGGGCTAAAAAGCAGAAAAGATTCTGTAAACCCGACCATCAGATGGCCGGTCCCCTTAATTAGGGGCCGGTCCCCTTAATCGTTAAGGGTGCCGCCTTAGATAATTAAGGGGGTCGCCATCTGGTGGTTTCCAGATTGCCAGAATTGGGTTTTTGGCAGAAAATTTGCAGAAAGGTTGTGTTTTTGGGTTTGGATTCAAGCAAGTTCAATTCTTTGAGGCATTATAGCATCTATTCTAAGCATAATATAGCATGCATGCAAAAACACTTAAATAATAGAGCAAACGAGCAATCAATAATAATCTAGAGGAGACAACCAAAGGCAAGGGCACTTAATTCTACCTAGAGTCACTATCTTAGATCAACGGCAAAGGCAACTAGTGAGTGAGAAACTAGTGATGGAACAAAATGACAACCTTGTTTGTGACTTTGTCCTAGTGTGTGCCTATATGCAACAAATGTGGAGTTGTGATTGTTTCGACTCCTAAATGCAAATAAGAAAACTTCCTAAGAAACAATCCAAAATCTCCTAGATTCGATTTTTGCTCAATTCATGGATATCAATGGTATATATTAGATTATATATTTTGATAATTCATGTGAGATTTTATGCATGATTCAAGAAAATGCTTTTAGCATTATTCAACAATTCAAGAAAAATAGTTTTCATGTGTTTCCTAGATGTGAGAATAGTTTTTAAAGAAAATTTTATTGGGTTTTATAAGAATGTATATGCAATTAAAATGAGGTTTCCCAATCTTTAATCTTGTGCGAAATAGATTCCTAGACTCAGATATGAAGAGTTGGAAGAAAAGTAAATTTTATGCAAGTAATAAGTAGTGTAAATGCAATAAAATTTAGTCAACTTGTTCCATCATTCCTAATCCTAAACGCAAGTGGTTGAATAATTCACTCTTAAGGGGTTTAGTGAATATATCCGCAATGTTATCTTCCGATGCAACCTTTTCTATAGATATTTTCCTTTTTATACATTATCCCTAAGGAAGTGGTGACGTATTTCTATATGTTTAGTCCTAGAGTGTTGAACCGGATTTTTACTTAAATCTATCGCACCTTTGTTATCGCACATAATAGGAACATTTTCTAACCTAATGCCATAGTCTATGAGAGCTTGTTTCATCCATAATGCTTGTTGACATACCTTTCCAGCGCTTACATATTCGGCTTCGGTGGTAGAAATAGCAAGAGCGGCTTTCTTCTTCGAGAACCAAGATGTTAGACAACATCCCATAAAAGTGCAAATACCATTAGTGGTCTTTCTATCTACTTAGTCTCCCGCATGATCCGAATCCACATAGATGATGGTTTCTATGCCGGATCCCTTAGGATACCATAATCCTAAGTGTATAGTGCCTTTAATGTACCGGAAGATACACTTAACCACTTCAAGGTGAGAGGTTTCGGGATCCTCTTGAAAGCGGGCACAAAGGCAAACACTAAACATGATATCGGGTCTACTTGCCGTTAAGTATAGTAAACTACCTATCATTCCTCTATACTTAGTATTATCCACGGACTCACCTTCATCATCTTTTGTGAGCTTCACTTCTGTAGACATGTGGGTTTTCATGGGTTTTGAGTCTTCTAGGCCAAATTTCTTAAGCATTTCCTTAATGTACTTAGATTGAATTCCATCTTCTAATTGTTTTATCTGTAATCCTAGGAAAAGGTTTTGTTCACCCATCATACTCATCTCGAACTCATCATGCATGATTTTTGGCAAATTCATCACACATTTCTTGCCAAGTCGATCCACATATAATGTCGTCAACATATATTTGAACAATGATGAGATTTAGGTCTTTCTTTTTAGTGAAAAGAGTGTTATCTACCATTCCCATGGAATAATTATGTTTAATAAGAAAATCTTTTAATCGATCATACCAAGCCTTAGGAGCTTGTTTGAGTCCATATAAAGCTTTCTTTAGTTTATAAAAATAATCAGGTTTTGCGAAGTCAATGAATCCTGGAGGTTGTGCCACATAAACCTCCTCATTGATAAAACCGTTGAGGAATGCACTTTTCACGTCCATTTGGAATAACTTAAAGTCTAGGGCGCATGCATAGGCAAGTAATATTCTAATAGATTCTAGTCTAGCTACGGGGGCATAAGTTTCATCATTATCAATTCCTTCTTGTTGATTATAACCTTGGGCAACTAACCTAGCTTTGTTCCTAGTTACTATTCCATTTTCATCTAACTTATTCCTATATACCCACTTAGTTCCTATGATTGTCATGTTCATTGGATTTGAGACTAATTCCCAAACATCATTAGCCTTAAATTGGTTTAATTCTCTTGCATGGCTATAACCCAACTTTTATCCTTTAATGCTTCATTAATATTCTTAAGTTCTATTGCTGAGAGGAAACAAAAGAAGTTATTTTTATCTTGGGCTTGTGACCTAAGGGTTCTTTGATTAAGACTTCCTATTATGTTATCTATTGGATGTGATTTAGATTCCTTAATATTTACGACTTCGTTATTTCCTAGGTCTATGCTTTCATTATCATTTCCTATGGGTTTAGTTTTACTAACCTCAATAGCTTCATCTTCGACTAAGTCATCATCTTCTAAAGGTAATGTTTTAGGAGGTGGTGGTGTTTCATCAAATGTTACATTTAATGATTCTTCTACTTTCATAATGTGTTTGTTAAGTATTATATATGTTTTACTATTTTGCGAGTAGCCTAAAAATATTCCTTCGTAAGATTTTCGGTCAAACTTAGTAAGTTAATCCTTAGTGTTTAAAATATAGCATTTACTTCCGAATACCCTAAAGTAGCTTAAGTTAGGTTTTCTACCTCTTAGTAACTTATAAGGAGTTTTTCCTAACATTCTCCTAATTGATACCCTATTAATGATATATGTTGATGTATCTACAGCGTGACACCAAAATTTTTGTGGGATGGATTGTTCATTTAACATTGTTCTACTCATTTCTTGTAGTGACCTATTCTTTCTTTCTACTACGCCATTTGATTGAGGAGTACGAGGAGCGGAGAAATTGTGAGATATTCCATTTAAATAAAAATATTTTCCGAATTGTACTTCGTTATCAAATTCTCTACCATGGTCCATCCTAATGGCTACTATTGTGCATCTTAATTTATTTTGAATCATTTTACTAAATATTTAAAATTTTTCAAAGACTTGGGTTTTGTCACTTAAAAAACTAGTCCACGTGTATCGTGAATAGTCGTCTACTATTACTAAGGTATAATGGTTTCCTCCATAGCTCCGCACAGTGGACGGACCAAATAGATCCATATGTAATAATTCTAGGCACCTAGTAGTGGACCTTTGTGACTAGCATGAGCTTGTTTTCCAATTTTACAAACATCACAAAAGTGTTTGTCATATTTTAGGTTAGGCAAGTTTCTAACTAGTTCTTTAGATGCTAAAGATTGTATTTGTTGCATGTTTCATGTCCTAATCACCTATGCCATAAAGTGGAGTTTTCGTCTAGGGTGGCTAGGCATATCCTATCTTCCGGTTTGTTTCCTAGTTTCATAACATATATGCCTCCTTTCCTAATTCTTCTACCTATGACCTTTCCATTCTTAACTATTTCGCTATCCCTATCGGTAAAGGTAACCCTACATTTATTATCGCATATTTGTCCTATACTAAGCAAGTTATATGTTAAATTATCTACATGCTCAAAATTTTCAATAGTAAGTGAGTCTTGAGAGATCGTACCTTTGCCAATGATTTTTCCACACAAGTCACTACCGAAAATAACGTTACCTCCATTGTATGCCTTATATGTAGAAAATAGCTTGCGGTTCCCCGTCATGTGCCTCGAACATCCGCTATCCTTGATCCACTCGTCGAGCTCCAAATCTATTTCTAAACATATTTCATTGGTCGCTTTAGCCACAAAACATTTTTCGTCTCTTGGTTTTTCCACTTCTTCTTTGTCACCATCACTCCATGTTTCACTAACAAAGGCGCCTTGATTTTCATAACCCGGTGGCTTTAGACATTCACCAATGAGATGATTTGGACTTCCACATCTAAGACACTTTCTTTTCCCGTAGTTATCACTTCTATTTCTTTGGAACGACTTTCTTTCGTCTCAGGGTAATCTAGTGAATCTTCCTCGTCTTTTGAAGAATTTCTTGAATTCTCTTACGGCCATTGCATATTCTTCGTCTTCACTCTCGTCACTTGAATCATCATCGTCACTAGGTTCCTTTTTGGATTTTAGAGCAATGGATTTAGTTTGTTCTTTCTTGACTTTGACCGTTTCCGAATCTCTTCTTATAATTTCTTCATGGACCTTCAAGTTGCCAATAAGTTCATCAAGTGATAACGTCATCAAATTCTTTGATTCTTCAATTGCCGTGACCTTAGCTCGCCATTTTGGATGCAATGCCCTAAGAAATTTCCTAACACAGTATTTACTAGGAAAGGTCTCATCAAGTGCTTTTAAACTTGTGATAATAGTGTTAAATTTAGCAAAAGCATTATCAATTACCTCTTTCGGAATCGTAAATTGTTCATATTGTTGTACGAGAAGATCTATTTTATTGTCTTTGACTTGACTATTACCTTGGTGAGTAATAAGTAGCGATTCCCAAATTTCTTTGGCGGTTTTACACATAGAAATTCTTTCATATTCTTTGCGCGGTAACGCATTGTAAATTACCATTTTAGCTTCATTATATTTAGCTAGTTTCTTTTTCAAATCATCATTTTGTTTTTCAAAAGGTACAATTTCATCCATTTTAGTTTCCGGATTTTTTTGAGTGGGAGGAAAAACACCAAAGGTAATAACATGCCAAAGATCAAGATCTTTAGATTTCACATAAGTTTCGAATCTATTTTTCCAATATAAAAATATATCACTTTCAAATAGTGGTGGTCTTTGCATAGATTGCCTTTCTAAATATTTTTCAGATTCCATATATCGTTGCAAGTTTTAAAATACAATATATTTTAAAAATCTCACTTGATGTGGCTCCTGATACTAATTGTGGAAAACTAGAAGGGGGGGTTGAATAGTTTTACGTCTTTTTAATTTGTTATAAAAATTTGTTTGTGGGTTTTGTTTACTTAATATTATGTGAGTTCAAGTCTTGCACAATATAAACAACAACAACTAAATAATAAGATTATAATGATGTAAGAAATGAAATAAGTAAGAGATGGAAAGATCGAACCGCGAGACAAGAGATTTTTAGTGGTTCGGCTACAAGGACACCTTCCTTGTCCTACTCCACTCCCCGAGCACCTAACTCGAGAGTTTTCTTCACTATGTCAACAAGCTCCCTTATGGCGGAGAAAACCTTACACACCAATATTCACACCATAACTTCGTCACACCTTCTACACAACTTCTTCACACCTAGTCACACCTTAATTACAACACTACTTCTTCACACTTATCTATCTTCACAACTATCTTCCTCACAACAATTTACTTCCCAACAATCTACAACTAAATCTTTCTATCTACACACCTTTCTAATCTATATTCTACCAAATATTCACAACTAATTAGACAAAGAAATATATGTAATGAATGATGCTTCAACAACTTGGATGTGGAGGTCACAACAAGTTGTAATACTTCTTGTCTTGGTGAATAGAAGTATTCTTCTTTTGTACTTGAAAGAATGAGACTTGGATCACTTTGAAACAAAGATTAATGTATATATGATCAAAGGATTATAGGAAATGGAAATGGAGATTTAGATCAGAAAGTTTTAGGGTGCAAAAGGTGAGAAAAATTTGTGGAATGAACCAGTACTTATAGGATAAAAAATTATTGTTCTGGAGCGTGTCGGTCCCCTTAATCATTAAGGGGGCCGCCTAGGAATTAAGGGGGTCGCCCCCTCCAGAACGTTGGCTTTGTTTGTCCTTTTCTGGGGAAGGTTTTTCTGGATTATATTTACCATTTTTGGTTAAAATTTTGAATTCATATATTTATAATGATTTAAACATATTCTTTTAATTCCAAAAATGATTTTGTAAATGATATAAAATGTTTATGACATTTTATAAAAAATCTAGTGATTTAGAAAATTTTTCTTTGATCATAGATTGCAATAAACACTTTATTTATTCATACATTAAGTGATTTGGATGTAAAGAGATATATTTATCACTAAATACTTGTTTACGTCATAGATTTTAGTTCAATGAGTTTATGTATTGTAATCATCAAAACATAGAGATATTGTTAATATATTAACAATATTTTTAGGCATTATTTATGTCATCAGGTGGTATATGTGTGATATACGTAAGTTTTAGCACTAAATCTCTATGTGTGATTTTATCGTTGTGAGTTGAGTAGTATTGATTTTGGGATAAGTTCATTTTGATCACCTTGGTGGTGTAGAAATGACTTGTGTAGTTTTGGTGTTTTGTGGTTTTGCGTAACAAGTTTTCTTTCAAGCATTTGAGCGTTAGTAAGTTACGTGGAGTTTGGTTTTGTGAGTTATATTTATAAAGGGTGTGAAATTCTATTTTTGGAAACTTTGTTTTGAAAATGACAATTTTTCCGAGTTGTCATAAAATGAAGGCTTATCGCGTAAGATGTTAGGTTTCGATATAGATTCTTATAAAATATCTAAAGTCCAAGGTTTTAAGTGTAATAATTAATATTAATAAAAAAATAATAAAAATATATATATTAGGGGGGAGGCCGAATATTGAAGGGAAGGAAATAAGGAAAAAAAATTTGATACCAATTACAATTCCTAATAATAAGGATCATCTAAAATTATCCATAGGGTATTATAAATACAAAATCAAAACCTCTCACCCCAATCTTTTTGAGAATTCGGTCGACCAAGGGAGAAACAAGAAGAAAAAAAATAGGGTTTTATTATTGAAGCCTAAAAATCAAGATGAAGGTATAATTTTCAATATCTATGTTCAATTAATTATTATAATTCATGTAACAAGGATATGATGGATTAGGGTCTATGTTCACTTCTGTAAATTATTTATGTAAAACATGTTGGGATCAATAATTAGTAATATTATAATGATTGGTGGAGACATTAGCGCATAAAACATGTTAGTTAATGAGTTAGGGTTTTGACAGATTCATAAAGCTGTAAAGATACGAAGTTATTTAATAGATGGTCATGAGTTATTACATGATTCTTGAGTCTAAATTGTAGTTCAGAAACCCTACTTTTCAAAAAGTCCAGCCGTGATCGATTTCGAGGTCCGGAAGTCAGCCTAATGATTCTTGTGAGTAAAGGTGTCAAAGCTGTTAAACCGGGACAAATTTAGGGTAAAAGTATTGAGGTCCAAGGTGGGTTATAAAGTGTAATTAGGGTTATCCCTTCTGTGAAAGTTGACTTCTATATTCCCTTTGACTTCCACGCGAAGGAGAGCCGTTAATAAGTTGTAAAATATAATTCTTAGGTCAAAATATTTTGGTGTGCATTCAGATCCGAATCTGGATAGTTTTTATGTTTGATTTTCTTATGAGTACTTTTGTGTGTTTT